>CM038793.1:281202069-281802069 GCA_021764765.1 Vicia sativa | reverse complement strand
ACACCCTCATTTTGCTAAACACCACATACTTGCATATATGCTATTCTTTTATGGATTTTGAGTACGATTTATCCGACTTTTCTCGACTTTCTTCGCACATGCCTTATAATTGGTAAAAACCTGAAAAACATAGAAAATATCGGCATAATATGAATAAAGAGTAATTTAATTAATTAAAATGCGGATAAAATTCATGTAAATTGATCCAAATAGTCAATACAGTTTCGGGTTATCACCAAACATAGATTAATTGAAACAAGTTGAATTAAACCAAACATAAATTACATGGATTTTTTCAATCAAGCATAATTATCATTACATCACCAAAAATAGTACCATAATTATAGCAAAAATAAAGTTATATTTATGGAGCATACATTGATAGCACATTAGACCTATAAATTACATTTGCCTAAACCAAAATACCAACTTAAGTGTAATCTATTTCTTAGATGGTTGTGTCCGTGGAGCTTGTGATCCCGGAGACACAACAACCTCAACCTACATGTGTAAGCAAATGTAACCTTACAAGCTTCCAGAAAAATATAGATCCTCTAAAAATGTCTTATCTCAAATATCCCACATTTGATTATCACTATGTTATTAGGATTTGACCTTTTAAGCTCTTCAACATAACTCTTTAAGTGTGCATATTGCTCACTACCAGCACCTTCTATCAACCTCATTTCTCTCTTCTTTGCCCTATATTCTTGAAAATGGGTGATGCCTCATCATTCAATACACTAGGTTTGATATAAAGAGTGTGCCTAATCAATGGAATAAACTTCTTTGTTAGACATTTAGTTCTAGCTTGTTTATTCCCAGCCGATCTAACACATTTATGATCTTTTTTAAACTTGTAAGTTGTCAATATTGACTTTCACTCCTTTTAACAACTAACACATGATATGGGCAAGTTGGTTGACATTTCACAACCACCATGACTGCATCATTTTTCTTGAACCATAAATTTGTCCTTGTTTCCATAGAATGATCCCTGACAACAATCATGATAAGGTCCTTTGAAGCAAACTGCATACACACCTGAAACCTAACAGGATCACCACTTTCAGGAACTTATAAAGCAAGGAAATTCCTTTTGTGAACAACTTCATCATCACTTTCAACTAGAGTGTGCAAATCACTTCCATCTTTGTCAGACTCTTAATAGGAAACTTGTGTTTCATTTCCACCCTCTTTATTATTGCAATAAATGTATCAATAGGTAATTTATGTGCCTAATCCCATTCTTCTTCATCAACAACTATATCAAAGTCAGATTCACTTTCACCTTTATTTGCAACATATTCTTCATCTTTCCACTAATATGACCATTTTTACCAACTTGGTAGTCATTTCTTACCTCATCGGTAACTTCTTACTTAACATCCTCGATGACTTATTCAATTATGACCCCATCAGGTTGTGCTCCATCACTTCTAACACCTTTATTCTCAACATCCACCATAACTTCTTCAGTTCTGACCTCATCAGGTTATGCTCCACCACTTCTAACAGCTTCATTGTTGACATCTTTTTCTCACCTCTAACCTCCTCCATAATGTCATACCCCAATTTTTGACCTAATATACCACCTTACATTTGCATCATTGCATCACTAACAGCTCAGAACAGCATTGATCGGGTGTAGCATTCACAGGTCAAAATTAGGGTTTCATCAAATTTTCATCTGATTCAAGAGGCAACCAATTAGGGTTTGAGTTTTACTCACTTCATTTGACCTATCTTGATCAAATCATTAACCTTCAATCCTCAGATATCCAACTTTTCTCATTGATCAATCAAGGATCGACCAATTAGGGTTTTGATCGAGGAGGAGTATTCTCTGACTTTTTGAGCAAGGAATGACTTTTTTGGTTAGAGATTGGTCATTATATCTTAGATACAACATCTTGACCTAATTTTTGAATTCAAAACATCACAGAAGTTCTCAGGATTCATCAGTCAATTTCAGAATCATCTGATGAAAATTCATCTGCATAGAAAAGTCAAACTTTGACTTTTGGTCAAATTTTTCAAAACAAAACTTTTTCCATCATCAAAATACTTCAAATGATCCGTCTTGATCATAAAAAATCAAAGAATTTGGAAAAGTCAACAAAAAGTCAAAATTTCCAACACTTAGAAAAATTTTCAAGTGTTGAAATTTCTTATTTTTTCCAAACTTCATGGCATTTTTTCACATAGTTCCACTTTGATTTAGAAAAAACTCAAAACATGAAAGTTGTAGCCCTTGAAACAAGCTTTCAAAAATGTCCAAGAACTCTCAAATCCATGGAGTCTAGCTATACTTTTGAAATTGAAACATAAGGCTCCATAAACATGATTTTCAAAGTTCAAAACTTCAAATTATAGGTCATTTTTTGATTTCTTCATCTAGAAGCAATGCCACCTTGCCAAAATTGAAGATTAGGGCTGATAAATATCAGCTAGAGGTAATAATTGTAGGGTTGGATCAAGTTGGAAAAATCACACATGGTTAAAAAAGGAAGCTTCCTTTTCCTTTTGCAAATGTCTTTCTTGCCCTTTAAGGTTACTTTGAATTACAAATGCCATGTACTTGTGCCTAATTTTTCAGAACTTTTGACCTATAAATAGAGTTCATGTTGGCCATTTTAATGGACACCAAAGCCATGCAAGGACATGCTTTCTCTAAACTTTCTTGAAAATCAAGTAACTTATGTCAAATTGTGAAATCTTGCATTTTGAAAATTTGTGAAGAAACTTTGAAATATTTGGTGTCTAATATGTTATAGGTATCACATGTAATTGGTTTGAAGCCTAAAATCAATCTAAAAACCACTGAAAATTAGAATTGCATTTTTCCATTTTCAAACTTGTACAAATTGCCTTAAGATTCGAATTCATGGCTAGGCTGAAGTAACTTGAGTTCTAAGCATCCAAACATCATCCATGAACATCATAGACATGATGCAGATCAATTACAACTAACTGTAACAGTTTTTTTTTCCAGAAATCGAGCTTCCATTTTTAGACTGTGCAGGTGGACTTGGCTGGAGAGTTCCAGGGTGATTCGAGGCAAGCAGGGTGATCATATACCTTCCCTAACATCCGTTGAAGCTCAAACAATCATCAAACAAAGACTGGAAACACTCCAACACCATCTTCGATCTCAGCTTGAACAGGTGAGAACTCAAACTTCAATCTCATGATTCCTTGCATTTAAATGAAAAAACTCTTGGCCATTTGTTTTCTGCACCTATCACGATCCTTAACCCTCAAACAATTTGAAAAAACATCAACCATACATCATTTCAATTAGGATTTTCATTTCAAGGGTTCTTCACATTTTCTGGAAATTCAATTGTGTTAGACCAAAAATAAATGCAATTAACAACCATCATCATATTCCTTGTTAAATTTCGAGCAACTTTCATGTTTACAACTTCCAAAATCATTGAGAAACAAGCAAGTTACGAAATCTGAAAATTGATGAAGATAAAGAACACTTCGCGCGTGTTCTTGAGATTTTTCAAATTTAAATTTTCCAATATTATATGAACACGTGTTTTGATCCAAATACACAAAAGCGCTCTTGTCCCAGTGGTTGCCAGCTCGCTCGTAGTCCTCTCTGCCACGTAGCCACCCCACAGGTCCTGGGTTCAAACCTCCCATGGACCATTTTTCCAAAACTTTTCATATTTTCTTCATATTTGCCACAAACTTTGACATTTTTTTTAACCAATCAAAACTCCTCATTTTGAGGTGATTTTTTGTACACTTGTCAATAAATGTATCTATTTTATGATAGTGCAAAAAATTTTCAGAAAAAACTTTCATCTGATTATGTTTTAATCGAGCCGAAAACGACACTTTTGACACTTTTCAAACCACCTTTAAAAGGTGAATTTTTCAAACTTTCGACTTCCGATTCTTTTCAAAACTTCTCATAAGTAAACCTCACATTCCAAAACACTTTCAAAACCGTTCTTCAAAACTTTTCATCAAACTTACATCTTTTTACCATGATCGATCCGATTTAAACGATAAAACCGAATTCGTTTTCTCTCGAATTTCTTAATCGATCATGGGCCTCCCTCACGGTGTAAGTCCCAAACCAACATTCTTTTATGTACATAATTATTCCTTGTACATATCAAACTCTCTTCAGATACATACAAATTTTTATCTGTACATAATACAAATACTTTTTTATACTCAAGTACAGACAAACTTCGATCGTTTGTTTTCACTTCACTTGTGTATACACAAACCAACATTCTTTTATGTACATACATATTTTCCTTGTACATATCAAATTCTTTTTATACAAATCTTTGTCTGTACATAATACAGATACTTTTCACAAGATAAACTTCGATCGTTCGTTTCTGTTTCGTCTGTATATACACTGAATACCATTGGTATTGAAAGGAGCATTATTCCCTGTGAAACTGCTTTTAAACCAATGGGCCACCCTTATGGTGTAAGTCCCAACCCTCCTATGTACATCCATCTTTCTCTGTACATAAATACTCGTCCGTGTACATACTTACTTCCCTGTACACAATTCAAACTTGTAAATAATCAAGTTACGCTCGTTTCAAACGTTCGTTTCACAAACACTTGTTTATATTTACTTCATAAACTCTAGTAAATAAACATCATGCATTGTTTATATTTCCTTCATAAACTCCTGTGAATACATATCACACACACACACTTGTTTATATAACTATCTAGTTATAACATAACAACTAGTCTAACCCATAGGTTCCCCAGAGTTAGCCTCCGCTTGGGCTTTATACAAGATAACTCTCCCCACAGAGTTAGCCTCCTCTTAGGCTTCATATAAGAAAACTCATTCATCTGAGTTTAGCCTCCGCTTAGGCTTCATATAAGAAAACTTATTCATCTGAGTTTAGCCTCCGCTTAGGCTTCATATAAGACAACACTCCCCTGTTGAGTCAGCCTCCTCTTGGGCTTCGTTCAAAAGAACTCCTCATTGAGTTTAGCCTTCTCTTGGGCATCATACAATGAAAGAGACCATAAAATCTCTTAACAGCCTCCTATTGGGCTTCCAATACAAAGAATCACCCACGTTAGGATAGAACCCTAAGAGTATAATTTCTCGGTGAAATTGCTCTTAATTCCGAAAGGATGGTTTCCCGGTGAAATCCCTTTTAAAGCCAAAGCCAGCCATACCCTATAGCTTCCTCTTGAGCTTCATACAAGGACCCTCGATGACCCTCGATGACCCTCGGAATGCCTCCTCTTGGGCTTACGATACAAGGACCCATAGGCTTCTTAAAAGCATCCCCTTAATCCAAATCAATTTCTCCTCGAGATTTAGACGTTTATCATCTTTATGGAAGAAGTATCTCATCTATCACATCACATACAGTCAAAAACTTTTCAAACTCTTTTCAAACTCTTTTCAAACAAAAACATCTCTTAATTGTAAGTGGTAACGCTTGTATACTCAAGCAAAACACCCAATGCTTACAATTAAAAGAATTCAATCATCTTTTTCAAACATCTTTCTTAAACATGTAAGTGGTAACGCTTGTACACTCAAGCAAAACACCGATAACTTACGATGAAAGATTTTAATCTGTAAAATTTTCAAAAATGTATGTGATGAAATAGATTAGATACATTTTTCATTAAGATGACATTTGTCTGTCTATTACTAACATCCCGTTGTTTTCCACTAGCATAAGTGGGAACTACGATTGCTCTGACTTTCTCAACATCCTTTTGAGAATACGTAGGCACAAGGTCTTATCCTTGCCGAGCAAATTTATTTCTCCCTCAGACCAAACAAACCATAGATCCCTTTAGATCCGAGCTACAAATGCTCGATTCCCATTAAGGGATATGTATGTAAGATCCGGATCTTTGCAGCACAATAATAATAAACACTAGGATCCCACATAATCTACCGTTTCTTAAAATCCAAAGGAGAAACTTTCCCAATCATAGAAATAGCAATTAAAACACACAAACATATCAAACATATTCATATATAAAGCTATGGATAACCATATATATTTAGGGTGCTCCATCTATTCCCTTTATATAACAAACCCCTTACTTTAATCTCCCCAATGCGTTATGCTTAGTTTGCGCTAGTCGTTACGCATATCAATATCAATTGAGGGTATTAACAGCTTTCCCTTTTTTCATAATCATTAAATCATCTTTCTTGTGTTGAAAATAATAAAGCTTGATGCTCGCGGCATCTTTATAAACAAATCAAAAGAGTAAATCGTTTCGAGCCAGAGAATCTGAATTCATATTCAATTCTCTAGCACGACACCTTTTAACGCGAACACATAACAACTTCTTCAACATCAGAATTGGCTCCAGCTTCATTATTACTAACCTCATCATCCAAAGGACCTTCATCACCAAATTCAACTACATCTGGAATATGCACTTCATGTTCAAAAAAAAATCTACTAAATTATATCCTTTAGCATCTGTAACAAGCTCCAGCAGGTCACTATCAGTGTTTAGAGGCTTAAGTCCACGCTGAAATGATAACTTTGGATGTTGGTACCACAAACACTTGAACTTCGTATATCCAACACTAAGAACTAGGTTTTAATGTCCTCATAGTTCACCCAATCAACATCAATAATGTCTTCCATCTCATAAACTATACCCTCCACATACACTTTGACATGGAAAGTTACAAATTCATCCTCATGGTTAATACGTATCTTCAACTTTTGGTCCTCACTTAGCCTGTGCATATCACAACCACAACATTTTGTCAATAATAAAGTAACCATTGAGAAAAAAATACACAATACACACATGTGGACCACTTTGACACTTTGAATAAACAACTCGAAAAAAGACAGCAACACAGTTCACACAAAAATGAAAAACCCTAATTTCTCAACCAAGACAAAAACAAATCATCTTATTTATTCAACAGAATAACCAAAATATCCTAATTTATACGAATTGTTACATATTTGAAACAATATTTCGGGTTCTGCTCTTTGTTCTACCATGCCATTCCATCTCTAGATTTTTCATTGCTCTTCTCTGCCATGGTCGAATCGATTTGATGGAAGGAAGGAAGAAGATGAGTTTTTTTTCTATGGGATCGTGTTGGGAAAGGAATGAGAGCAAAAGCAACTTGGGAATTTTCGAACCATAGGGTTTCTATGGGATTGAAATTTCTGATTAATAAATTTAAATGTTTTTTCTTCATATTTTAAAAATAAATTTCATGATTTTATATATAACATTTCAAATATGCATTGCCACATAGGAGTTCTTTTGGCCACATCAATTAAAAATCTGACACATCAGGGTTTTTGGAGGGGAAAATGAAGGTTGGGACTAAAATTGCAAAAAAACAAGGTATTATAAGGTCTGCTTTGTTCGATTTGAAAAGACACAATCATTTTCGTGAGTTGATCAAAATGTGGGGATTAAAAGTGCAATAAAGAAAAGAAAAAAATAATGGGCCAACATATGAAAGAGACTACAAAAAATACGATGGGTTGTGTGGTTCTTATGTCTCTACAATGTTTTTATTTCCATCCAATCCCACCCCCAAACCAAATTTGTCTTCCTTCGTGGCTCAACAATTTGATTTCTCTTGGGGAACACAAGCAAACATAAGTGCACTTGAGTGCACTATAAGCGGCGTCATGCCCCAACTAATAACGAGAGCACACACGTTAGAAGGAAGCAGTGAAATGTCTTAATGTTAAAAACACATTTAATGCGCTTTTCCCACTATTTTTTCAACTGACTCCAAGTGTTTCGCTTCTAGTTCATATCGAACAACATTCTTGAAGGTTGGACAAAAATTACTAAAGGCTTTCCCGACTCTCTCAATTTCCGACAAAGCCTTGGGAGAAACTGTTCTAGACTGACCAAAGGTCCAAATAAGTGGGACCTGATTCACTCTAATTCACTTCACTTGATCCAAGATATAAAAATTAGTTCATATGGAAAGCAAAGTACATTATTTGATATTCAATTTTTGTTATACTCATCTTAAATCATTAACTAATTTTGGCATTGGATTGTTAACCTTGTAAGTTCACCCCACACGCAGTACTAGAGATCAGTCCCATTTGTTCGAAAATTCTCTTCAACCGATACATCCAATTCTAATTCTAATACACAACAGTCTCATTATGATTTATTCCATTCAATTTTAACTAAATCAAAGAATAAAATTTTATGTTATTATATTGCATTTTGTCAATTCAAACAAAATTTAGTAGAATTCTTTCAAAAAAAAAATAGAATTGTTTAAAAAAAAAAAGAATGGGCCGACATATGAATGAGAGACTACAGAAGATACGATGGGCTGTGTGGTTCTTATGTCTCTACAATGTTGTCGATTCCATCCCATCCCACCCCAAACCAAATCTGTCTTCCTTCGTGGCCCAGTTTTCTTTCCACAGAACAATAATACCCTGAAAAGGAAAAAAAAAAATTCTCTTCAGCATCCAATCCAAAAAACCGAATATTTCACTTTTCACGTTTACCATTATTCGGTTCCTCATCCTTCGAATGAGGAATAGCCACAAGAATCATCGGTGAGTGAGAAACCAAGGAAAAAAGGAAATGGGTAGTAGTAGTGTTGAATCGTTGTTGGAGAAGCACGCGGTGGTGAAGTGGGTTGTCGGAGTTATGATCGTGGGTGTATCAGTATTGGGTATATATGCTTCTGGGCCATTTGGGTTGTGGAAATGGAATGGTGGGAGTAGAAGAAGGAACAAAAAACCGATTCGTGTTTACATGGATGGGTGCTTTGATATGATGCATTATGGTCATTGTAATGCTTTGCGTCAGGCTCGTGCTCTTGGTGATCAATTGATTGTTGGGGTTGTTAGTGATGATGAGATTATTGCTAATAAGGGTCCTCCTGTTACCCCTTTACATGAAAGGTTTCATTTTTTTTTGTTCCTCTTTTGCATTTGTTGTATGTTATTTCAATTTCATTTACCATTTCTGAGTAAAAAGATGTTTTTTTTCTTCATCTTTTTGATTGATTGATACGGAAGATTTGTGTTTTTTATTTATTTTATGTATGGTATTTGTATAAATGTTGAAACTCATTTTTGATTTGTGTATTTGGTGGGTATTTATTTGAGATGTTGATTATGGTGATGTGTGTGATAGGTTGATTATGGTGAATGCTGTGAAATGGGTTGATGAGGTTATTCCGGAAGCTCCGTATGCGATAACGGAGGAATTCATGAAGAAGCTTTTTGATGAGTATAATATAGATTATATTATTCATGGGGATGATCCTTGTGTTCTTCCGGATGGAACTGATGCTTATGCGCATGCCAAAAAGGCTGGCCGTTATAAACAGATCAAGCGCACTGAAGGAGTTTCCAGCACTGATATTGTTGGTTAGTAGTCTTAGAGTAACATTTCTTTATTTGGTAGCGGTGCTATTCGGCATGTTGTTTCTCTTCGTTATAAATTATTGCATTAGAGGTACTTTGATGTGTTTAATTTGAGTGGAATGCTCTCATGTTGTTTAAGATCTTTCTCGGGGTCGTTTCAAGGGAGTTGTCATCATGCTATTTTAGATATAAGCATTCTGTGGACTATGGTGTTACCCCATTCTAGATGGTTCTCGTTGTTCTGCAAGCATACATTTGGTTACATTTTCTCCTTGACGATAGGGTCGCTTCAGAATATATATGCTAGTATGTAACAATGTATAACTAATGTTATACGACAATTTCAAGTGCAGGTCGAATGCTGCTCTGTGTAAGAGAAAGGACTATTACCGATTCCCATAATCATTCTTCTTTACAAAGACAGTTCAGTAATGGCCGTGGTCAGAAGTTTGACGAAGGTGTTGTTGCTAGTGGAACCCGTGTATCTCATTTTCTGCCTACATCTCGTAGAATTGTTCAGTTCTCAAATGGGAGGGTATGTTTATTTAAAAATCTTTATTCTGATTTCCAACTGCATGTAAGCTTGTTATCAAATTTTTATTGTTGCGAAGGACCCCCTGTCGTCCGAATTCCTTGTAGTTTTCATTGTTTTAATAAACCTATTCATGTAACAACCTTGTTTTTGTCGCACTTAATGGTGTTGGAAACCTGAGACAAATCAGGGTTAACCAAGTTCCAAGTTATCCTACTATGCCAGGAGAAAAAAATTTATGTGTGTGAAAGGATTGCAAAAATGGGTTAACAATGAGCAACTGATGTCCAGTAGCCTTGCAATGGAGCTTCCTTTTAGTTAGCTATGTTGTATGCATTGGATAATTAGAAATAGGAAAGCAGCAACATTGGTGGCGTACAATTTACGAACCTAGTGATCGATTTAACACACTTGATCCTCTGGAAATTCATTTCTTAGATATATCCTTCGTTTGGATTTGTGTCGATCTGAAGTTGTGATCACCTACAGTAGTTGTTAAGTAATGCCGTTCATGAAAAACCGTAAAAAGAACTACTATGTAGCTAGACATGTATATGAAGAAAGTTCAATTGAGTGATTTGAACTTTTTTTATAAATTTTCTGATCTCTTTTTATTGCTATATTGATATCTTGCAATTTAAATATGGTGTAACATTTTTCTCACAATATAAACTTGCGTATTTCAGTAATTTCTTCTGATCATGTGATAATCTACTCTTGTTTTCTGTTCCAGAGTCCAGGACCTGATGCACGCATTGTATATATAGATGGCGCTTTTGATCTCTTTCATGCCGGACATGTGGAGGTATTGTTTGCTTACTTTATTACATAATTGCTTAATAATCCACTGCATCCTATAGTTTTGGTTTTGCTTGATCATTACCTAAAAAAAGCTTTTTGGTAGTTCCAAAGCTCCTTCATTAACATGTTTATACGCTGTTTCAATGCAAACTAAGCTAATCCAAACAAGATCCAGTTATCACTGGTTATATCCTATATAGCTATGCGATGTAGAGCCCTTTAGTTTCAAATTGTTTTATGAAAAAAAGCTCTTTTAAGAAAAATCTTATGAAATTTTCCTTGTTTAAATAGACGTGTAGCTGGATATTGTACCTTTTATTGACAGATCTTCATTTTATATAGATCTTGAGGCTTGCCAGGGCTCGTGGAGATTTTCTTCTTGTTGGGATACACACGGATCAGACAGTCAGGTTGCATACCTTTTACATCTCTGGCTTTTCTTCTTGTTGTGTGTTAAATATTATGTAGTTTAAAAATTTTGAATTTCAAACTAAAATTTGCTTTAACTAGTATTATTTGTTTTATGTTTTAGAGATAAACATATCTTCTGTTTTATTGGCCTATTGCATTTGTATGACATTTGGGTGAGCCTCCATGATTGTTGGGCTTGCATCACTGCTAAAGCAAAACTATGCGTTACATTAGTGGCAACACTTCTGCTTTTAATTGAAAGTTAGAAATTGTATTTAGCAGAATTCAAGCATGTATAATCTATAATTGTTAATGTTTATATGGTGCACATGGTGACAATGTTTCAATTTTTTTGGGTTTGCAGTGCAACTAGGGGATTGCATCGTCCCATCATGAGTCTTCATGAAAGAAGTCTAAGTGTCTTAGCATGTCGCTATGTGGACGAGGTTATAATTGGTGCACCGTGGGAGGTGTCCAAGGATATGGTTAGTCTAATTTTTGCTTGTTCATTTTTTTTTATTCTTTGTATACGATGATTCTTTTCTCTTGTTATAAACACTTCTGAGCTATTCAACTTTTTATTATTGTTATCAAGAAAATTTGATTTTCGGAGTTGCGGGTTGTTGTAATGTTACACATTATTCAAATTCTTTGAATGCAGATCACAACATTTAACATCTCGGTAGTTGCTCACGGAACATGTGCAGAAAATACTGATTTTCAGAAGGTAAATTGCGTAATCTTCTGCTTCAATGATGTATTCATCGCTTATACTTTTTGTTATTGACATTGGCTTTCATACAGGAACAATCGAATCCGTATGCCGTTCCCATTAGCCTTGGCATATTCCAAGTTTTAGATAGTCCTTTAGATATAACAACTACTACAATAATTAGGAGGATTGTGTCAAATCATGAAGCATACCAGGTATGTTAGACCTTGTCGTTTTTATTTGGTTAATTCATACTATTGGATTCTCGAGCTTATCCTTTCCTCACTGTCACTTTAAGAATTTTTTTATCATAATCATTTACTTGTGTGCCAAGCCGAGACACATTTTCACACAAAGGTGTCTATCTACCACGTTTTACTGCCAAAGAGTATTCTTCTTTTCTCGAATAGGAACTTTTTATGAGTACGTTGTGTGAGATTTGGCATCAAGATGTTGGAGTGGTACTTGTTGAGGCACTACTGAGAAAAGTGATCAGATAAGATTGAAGCAGTTGATCTATGTAGTAGAAATTATTTAAAAAATAATAATAGTTTAAACGGTTTTAATGAAAATTTAGCTTTTGATAGAGCTCAATAATATCAATATCTATGTACCTAAAGCCATCTAGTGGGATAAGGCTCAAGTCTTCTTCGTTTTGAGATGATGGTCTGCACTACAAAACTGTTTAATACAGTTTTGTTAGTTATGCTTAGTTAACTTGCTTCACTTGGGGCAGTTATCTGATTCGCACTACGGTTCAACACTAAGTTCCTACCTTTTTATTTTAATTTTGGTTGTATTCACAGAACACATCCAAGAGGTAACACCGAGATGTATGTTTTTTACTAATGATATAGTTCTACTTAGAGAGTCGAATGATGATTTAAATGAGTGGTTGGAGACTTGGAGATGAGTCTTAGAAATGCATAAGCCGGAGAATATGGATATAAGTTCAGCAAAAAGAGAAGCGCTATTAATCTAGAGGTGAAAGTTGAAGACCATATCATCTCACAAGTCATTATCTTGGACCCGTAATACAAAATGATGGAGAAATAGAAGGGACGTAAAGTGTCGAATTCAATCTGGGTGGTTGAAATGGAGGAGATCCTCGTGGATTTTATTTGACATAAATGTACTAATGAAGGGAAAGTTTTATCGGACATCGGTAAGACCAATGGTATTGTACCACAAAGAATGTTGAATTGTTAAAAACTAATACAGGAATAAAGTGTAACTGAGATGAGGATGTTGGGTTGGATGTATGGTAAGACTAGACGAGATAAGAATAGAAATAGCAATATTAGAGAGAGTGTTGGGTAGCACCTATAGTAGAAAAGATGGTGAAAATTCAGATAGAGACGAGTCAAACCGGTGTAAGCAGTATCACGAGTTGACTCGCGAAATCGCCCAAGTTAACGTCTCAATGGCATGCCGACATGTTGAATTGACGGTAAGCTCGGTATCTGAAACTTGGTAAACTCGCCCAAGTCCAAAATGTGCTCGTTTCAATTTGGCAATTTCTCATACCACCCCTGCTATATGGGGCGCATCCTTGAAAAACCGAAAATGCATCTCCGAATGGACCAAATACTATTTTTTAGTTCCAAGATGCCTCTCCGAATACACCTCTAGGGTAAATTCGGAGATGCATGTCCGAAGTCACCTTTCGCCTTAAAATTCAGAGATGCGTCTCCGAATTGTTTCCTGTATGATTTTTCCAGAATTAGTTTTCTATCATTGTGGTGTTTTCAATCGAAACTAATTTCAATTCGATTAAAATTGTCGTTATTTGTTTCAACGATTAATAAAGTCGAATATTATATAACCAGATAAAGCTTTAATAAAACCAATTATTATAGAAACTGAATATTAGTACCACAATTGTTCTGAAGGTCGATTAAAATTAAATAAAATACAATCAAATGCATACTCTATTGTGTATGCCTAATCCTAACACTCCAATTCCTTCTCTGTCTACGGTAAGCCACGACACTCTGTGCCTCAGAAATAATGGACTTTGCTAGGGCGACCGCTTCAACTCCACCTCTCGCAAACACGCCATACTCGATGCTCACACATGCAAGCCGCATAATGGTCTGATATCGCGACAACACATCAACGGCATGGTCGTCCATGGCCTGCTCATTCTCTAAGATCTCCTCACGAGCAGACTTAGGTGGACGTCCAAGAGCGTCCTGTGTCATGTAAGGGTGTGACACCTTGTAGAATCATGTCATGTAACCCTCCACATAAGACCACTCAGATGTGACTGCTTGACTTTGATACTCCTCCGGTACCAAATGACTCTCAAAATCCGCCAAAATGTCATCCTGTTTGTAGATAATAGTGATGGGAGCAGCCTGCAAGGGGGATCTTGGAATAATCTGGACGTATCCAAACTGCCGCATGCACCGCTTAGGCAAATACTTGCACAAGATGTTGGTCCCACATGTCAACCATCCCGAGTATAATAAGGAAATGGGGTCAAATGGAATTGTGTCCTGGTGAGTGCCGTATGACCTCCATCTTACGTTGTCATACTGAGTCCAGTCGATATATACGGTACGACAAGATATGATCATTCCCTCAGCTAGGGACAAATTGACAAGCATATGGTCAATCATGAGTATATAACGGGTCACAATTAAATCTGTGGATGCGGTGATAGTGAGCAAAGATCCATCCCTGAAAACAAATAAGAAAAAAAGTATTAGTAACAACTGTGAAAAACTATTAGTTTGCAACTTAATAGTGAAATTTGGAAATAACCGTAAGCAGGGTGCATGAGCTTGTCATCTGCTTCGTCGTCCATTTGCAACTTTCGTTCAGGTTGGAGTAACCAAGCATGCTGCCCCCCAATTTCACTCGCCAATGATCTCAAAGTCAAAGAAATATTTGAGATAGGCCACAACCACATAATTTGCACTTTTGTTCACAAATATGGACATGTCAACTAAGAATAGGAAGTAGCATCTCAGGGCACATTCCCATTCGTAGGTAATCCAGAGATCATCAGTGTTCGGGTGATCGACTATCTCCAAACTTTCGCCATACAAGTCTCAACCTTTCTGGGTTTTTAGCCATCCTAGAAAAAAAAAACATAACAAAAATAAGAGGAAGGAACGGGTTCAGATATGGATATTCGAAAAGCTGGAACAAAACAGTTCGGATATACATATCTGAAAAAAAGCCTGGACTTCAACAATGGCAGAACCGTTTCTGCAACTGCCATAACTTATCCAAATCCAACCAAACTCATCTAAATCGTATAAACTGAGTCTCCAAACTTGTACACTAATCTATTTGAGTTATCGAATGCATTAAAACTAGTACATTTAAGTTAACACATTAATCAAAAATCAAAATGAGTTAAATGAGAAACTTACTCTTAAATTTGTTGGTGAGGGTGTAGAGTGCTTTGATTATGAATGTAGTAGGTAGAAGGAGTTGAGAATGGTAAAAAACACAAAAATGCATCTTCAAAACTTAATCTTGAGGGTATATTGTAAATGGGTTGAGAGGGTGGTAGAGAGAAACTTTTATTTTTCTGAAAAATGAAGAAGGGGAAGAGGGAAGGTCTGGTGCGACCTTTAAATAGGTTTATCTAGTTCGGATAAGTGGGTTGGGAGGGAGGTAGAGAGAAACTTTTATTTTTCTTTAAAAAATGAAGAAAGGGAAGAGGGAAGGTCTGGTGCTACCTTTAAATAGGTTTATCTAGTTCGGAGATGCATCTTCGAACTAATTTTTTGAAATTAAAAAAAAAAAGTGTGTTCGAAGATGCATCACCGAACACACCCTCAATTGACTTAGGATTTGCATCTCTGAATTTTATTTTCAAAAAAATGGAATCTGGTGTGTCGTGAGATGCATCTTCGAAAACAGGACTTGAGAGAAGTTGTAAGGGTGGGATGAGAAACTGCCTTAAATTTTGTAGAGTGGCGCTTCATTTTTCAGGAAAAAAAATCCTAATTTTCTAAAACGGGCCTGGATCGGTTGGATATTATTAAATATTGATTTATTATTATTTTTATAGAATAGGAATTTAGACACTATCAAAATTTATCTTTCGCAAGGAAAACTTATGTATCTTGGAATGAATAACTTAACCGTTAGTCTATTACCAAATTCTTGCAACATAAATTCTCTTTCTCTTTTCCCTAGGGATAGCAATGAGTCGGGTCGGGTGCGGGTTTCATATTACCTAAACCCGCACCCGAAATCACCATTCTAATCCGAACCCAAACTCAAAGACTATTCGGGTAAAAAAATAACACTCACGTCCACATCTGTTGGGTTCGGGTTTTTCCACCCAAACTCGCATTAAAAATACAAAAAGTACAACAACAATATTAAAATTCGTTAAAATTTGAAACACAAAAATTCCATCAAGGTCTCTCAAAGAAATTAAGGAATTAAATTACAATTTTCCATCAAGTTTGGTAACATTACAATTAAAATTAAGATCTTAAATTTTTACACTTGTATATATTTAAGGGTACTTATATAGTTTAATGTCTAAGCGGGTGTGATTTCGGGTGTGGGTTTGAGTGAACCCAAACCCAAAATATCGGGTGACACCCAAATCCGAATCCAAACCCAATCAACTCGGATTTGGGTGCGGGTGGGTTCCGTGGGTTTGGATCTTCCTGTCATCCCTACTTTTCTCTTTCACAATCAACAAGACATAGCCGTCGATGACGCCGACTCGTTGTAGTAGTAGTGCTAAATTACTTATGTTACATATAGAAATATATTTTTCCACCCGTAGGAAGATCTTATGATCCTCGTGTTATGATTTTTGAATCGTCTACCGATTCTTCGAAAACTCTGGAGTTTTTAAAAATTGAGTCAAACAACTAGAGGCATACGAAAGACTTAAAAAAATTATAAGAGAAACTATTAAGATTTTGAAATTAACGTATAGGTTAGTTTCTAATATTAATGTCTTAAATCAGTAAGGCACCACTTTTTGGCACCTTTCCCTTCACTGAAAAGAAAATGGGACTTGGATAAGTCGATGAAGATATGAGTTTTGTTATTGCATGTTTCTAGTTCTGTATAAATTGCTTCTTTTGAAAAGGTTATGTAGTGCTTTGTAGTTAGTATATCACTTTCATCTATCAACTCTTGTGTATTAAAGATGGTGAGATAGTATATCACTTTCACAACTACTCAATCAAATAGTTTTCATTAAAGATTTCTATTTCTACATAAACATAATGAAAAAAGCCGCTCTTTTTAACAAATATCAAAATAATTTTCTCCAACCAAAAAGGACTGACTTTTACAAGATCTTAGGCTCATTACTCCCCTTAGGCTGCACCTCCTTTGCACACACCATGTGCATGAATCTTGGAAATATATATCTAGAATTTCTCATTTTCATCATCAACATGTGAGTGTCTGGAGCTTTGTCTCATTGTTATTGTCTTTCTTACTTTTTACTCTTTGTTTGCATGCAGAAACGCAATGAGAAGAAAGGTGAGAGTGAGAAAAAATACTATGAGAGCAAGACTCACGTGTCTGGAGACTGATTCATGTCTGTCATATGGAGACATAAACATTGGGGGTCACTACCAGGATTTCACACACACTCTCCAATTTATCTATCTTATATTTTTCTTTTTCTTTTTGTTTGTTTTTTGTTTTTGTTTTTGGAGAATATGACAGTTTTGTGCAGCCATGAGCACGAGTTTGGCTTTGTGGTTCGTGCCTCTAATTTGTTATTTATTATACTGATTTTAACCATATGAATATGTGAGTGTTTGTCATATGAAACTTGTGGTTAGCTAAGTTATTTTTAATTAGTTTGAGGAATGGTTAACCGTATGAATGTGCAATGGTGTTTAATGACGATTTTTACAATGATCCACTTTAATAGGTTGTCATCAACACTTCAAAAATTATCTTACACCTTAGTGACAACTCATCCGATCTAAAATATTAATAAATATTAATAAAAATAAATAATCGAGTAATAAATTAATACAATAATAAAAAGTTAATAAAAATAAATAAATGTAGAAATATATACATGTAGTTTGATTCAATTTAGATTGATTTTAAAAAATTATGGTAGAATAGTTTTGGTTCATATTAGTCTCTAAATTCTTCGGATGAAATTTTTTAGAGTTCAACAATCAATATATATTATTTTTAAACTGCCAGATCAAAATAAATCTTGAGGTTAACCGGACAAAAAAAAAGTATTTTGCTAAAAATTAATTTAAATTTGATTGAATGATTTTCACAAATAAACATCTAAATACATTAAATATGTTTAATAATTAAATATTTTTGTGATTTTTTAGTTTTTTAATTGATTTATGGTTTTATTTGACTGGAGTTAGATTTTAATGCTCCACCCGAAAGAGGGAGACATTGATCTGATTGGTATCTATTGGAACTAAGAAAAGTAGGTATCTATTGGAATAAATATGAATGCTTCAAAATTCAACTAATTTTAGTTTGTCTTTGTTGAATAGACATCTAATCTATTAGGTCATTCACTCACCCATGAAACATGGATAATAATGAGGTTTTACTTTAAACCATTGACGGTTGATAATTTTTCAGTCGAATAAATAAGGATTTTGCTAAAGAGTGTCCTGAGGATATATTTTTGATACAAAATAAAGAATATATTTTTTACGAAAGTCATTATTTCAATTTTTGATACATTGATTACACTTATTTTTAATTTTTTTTACCATTTAAAGTACTTAAATACTACTCCTTCCGTTTTAAAATGAGTGTTGTTTTAACTATTAAATTTGTTTTAAAATGAATGTCATTCTCACTTTTTAATGTTGAAATTTTCAATTATATCTTATAATTATTACAATTTAGTAAAAATATGACAATATTATTATATTTTTTAATCTGTGTGCAAAAACTTTAGACCAGTGTTTTAAAAATCGGACCGAACATTAAATCGGTGAGGATATTGGGTCACTGGTTTATTGGTCGAATCATTGGATCACTGGTCGAACCGCATGACAAAATCGGATTGAACCGGATAACTCGGTTGAATAGACAGGTCATTATAACAAAATTATATAAGTATAAAACTTGTCAAACTGAATGATTTTGTCTTTACAAAATATAATTAGCAATTGAATTTTTTACAAACATCATATCATAAATAAATTCACAAGTTGATAATTTAAATTTTAAACATAAATATCACATCTAATAAAATAATATAAAATTACAAAGTCTAATTGCAACATAATCTAATAAAATAGTTTATAACAAAATAATTTTATGGTCTGCTTATTTAGTTTTAAGGAGGATAAATTATTTCAACATTGAAATCTCCTTCTTCAATATCAAAACCATATGGAACAAAATCAATTACATCTACAACATGTTTCTCGTCAATGATATCATAATTTTATTTTGTTTTTTATTTAAATTTTTTATTAATTAATAAAAAAGACTAGTCATTTTAATTTTTAAAATTAAAAAATTAAAACATAATAAAATAAAATAAAAAATGCAATTGAACTACCGATTTTGAAAAACCGTCAATTTTTCCGATTTTGACTGGTTCAAAGACACATCCGATCTAACAGTTGAACCAAATCGATTATTTGACCGATTTCTAGTTCGATTGGTCTAACCGATCAGTCCGATCAAATTTTTAAAATATTACTTTAAACGACATTCATTTTGAAATGGAAGAAATAGTAATTTTAATGCACTGGTTAGTATTTTTCAATAACTTTTTAAGAAACATTTAATAAAACTAATATGGGTCTCATCAATAAAAAATAATGTTAGAAGTATGTGGCTGGCATTTTTCTTATTATTTTGTGATTAACAGAGTTTCAACTTCACCAATTGGTCCACCATAAACTAATTATTAAAGTGATCCACTGTACACCATTTATTGATAATAGAATCTGCCACTGTTAGTTAAAGTAGATTAGTTAAACGACAGAAATCAATTTAGGATTGTAATACTACTATTCAATTTCTAACCTTATTAATCACGAGCATTAAAACTGTTACAAACCGTTATCATTTTGTTCTGGACCACATTATATGAAGTTGGTATTCAATGTTTATTTATCATTTTTTTTTAATTTATTTATTCCATGCACAAAGCATAAAAATATAAACCCAATAGATCACTTGATAAATGAAAATCTAAAGTATGAGATTGTTAAAACATGACAAGACTAGACTCTCTTGCACACCAAGTTTACCTAACAATCAAAAACCAATAGACCTCTGTTGTGAAGAACCAAGAAAATTTGTTCTGATGCCACCATGATTACAATGACAACGAAATTTCGGCAAACAATAACTCCCATCAAAATGAACAGAATATCAAACAATGATACAAAAATCATCCACCAGGGCTTCTTGTCGCCATAATATATCATTTACAAAGCAACAAATACAAGGGTGAAGTGAACCCACATTTTAAACAGCAAATACTATTACTTGACAAGTAGCACACCAGACAGATTTGTAGGATGAAACTATCATCTGACCCGTAAAGCTGCAGCAGGACCTGGCGAGCAGTTTGGGTTTGGAGACCGACAAGTAGCACCTGGGCCAACGTTATTTGAAAACTTGTGACGCATTCGGTAATCGGAGATTTTGTTCATGGCAAAAGGACCGCCACTCCCACTATTTGATCCTGATAATGAGACTTCGTCTGCACCAACAGTAGAACTTTGTAAGGGTTCCAACGTCTCGACTACATCGCTCATTAGTGGCCTTGCTTTGGGATTTTGACTCAAGCAGTAGTAAGCTAGGCTACATGCTTTCTGTGCTGCCCGAACTGAATACTGATTCTCCAATCTAGGATCAATTATTTGTAGAAGCTTTCTCTTGTCGTTGAGCTTTGGACGTGCCCAATCTACCAAGCTTTGTTCCTTCCCGGGTCTGGTCTTGTCTACAGACTTCCTTCCTGTTAAAAGCTCCAAAAGAACAACCCCGAAGCTATATACATCACTCCTGGCTGTTAGGTGGCCTGATCAATTTCACATATGCCAAGTTTAGATATGCATCCATTCATGCTCAAACATATGCATCGTGACAAGAGCACATGCACACAAACGCCCATGTTACTACTCACATTGATATGAAATTTAGGCAAAAAAGGACATCTGAAAAATTGATATATGTTGTCTTAATTTTTAACCAGATATGTGAACTTTTCACAAACCACGTTTACTTATATTTCATTCCTGAGGGAGTATACAACGTAAAAAAAAAATTTATTGTTTATTACATAATATTTAAATCATAGTACAATGTAAATATACACAAGAAAAGGACATATAGTACACGAAAATTGATCAATTGTATTATGGTCTATGTGCTATCAGCCAGCCACATAATATTTAAATTAATTCGATATTAATTATCAAAGATGTATTAGCCTCAATCTCAAATCACAGCATATGATGAATAAGACAAACTTTATGGTGTCAAAATTTGCAAGCAATCTTTCCCATCTATTTACAAATGAGCATGTTAGGAGCATTGAAGTCATACCAGTCATTACATATTCAGGGGCAGCATAACCATATGTACCCATGACTCGGGTGGATACATGGGTTTCATCACCTTGAGGCCCTGCTTTAGCTAACCCAAAATCAGAAAGCTTGGCTGTATAGTCCTGTAGAGTCAAAGGCAACACGAAGTGAATAAACTAAGATAACAAATCTGTTATTAAAAGCAATAACCTTAAAAAATACCAGACACTTACAGAGTCCAATAATATATTAGACGTCTTGAAGTCACGATAGATTACTGGCCTTTCCGCATTGTGGAGAAAGGCAAGCCCTTTGGCAGCACCAAGAGCAATCATCATTCTTGTAGCCCATGTTAAAGGAACAGTTGCCTCTGGAAACCTCAGGAAAATTCATATCAATGAGTTGAAATTTGAAATAACACATCAAGAAACTAGAAAAACTTTTAATTTCATAACTAGTACAACAATAATAATCATCTCTAGATTTGAAAGAAACCACACAAATTTCAACACTTCAATCAGAAACTTCGGAAGCATTCTTGTTATTTAAAGCACGTTTCACCAACACAAAACAAGTGCAACTAAAAGCCAACTTACGAGAGACATTCTTACGTATTCCGTCTCATGAAATATTTCCTTATAACTTAACATGAAGAACTAAAACACTCACGAAACAACACCTTTTACAATACATTTCAATTGAATTGGTTATTCAGAAACTCATTACTCTCATCCAAAGTCAAACACCTAAGAAGCAATGTTGTCAATCACAAATTCTAGAAAATAGTACTTGTTCAAACTCGCTATGCTACAGTGCTATAGCGATTATTTGACAATACCTCCTCACTCAGATCCAAAATCATTCCATTCAATTATCAAAAGAAACAAAAGAAAATCAAGCATACTTCGGAATAGATGATTTTCCAAACTTCCTCGAAACATGAATTCATAAACAAGCAGCCTATGATCATCCTCACAGCAGTAACCAATTAACTTCACAAGATTAGGATGCCTAAGCTGTCCAAGAAAATTCACCTCCGTCTACACCAAACAAACAAACAAAACATAAAATCAAAAAATTCAAAACCAAAAACCAAAACCTAAAACCACCAAAAACAAAATTAAAATCTTACAAGCCACTCGCGATGACCTTGAAGTCCTTCTTTATTCAACACTTTAACCGCAACCGGAAGAGACTTAAGTCCAACCCTAACATTCTCATCAATGTAGCCTTTATAAACAGTCCCAAACCCTCCTTCCCCCAAAATATAATCAGCTCGAAAGCTTTTCGTTATGGTTTCAAGCTCGTAGAGCGTGAAGGCTATAACATGAGTATAAAGAAGTGTATTATTATTATTAGCGTTGTTCCAGCGCGGCGTTGAACACGTCTCGCTCAGATCCGAAGCGGAATCCGTTAGATGATGTCTCAGACTAGAGTTTTTTCGTTCAATGGCTACGCCGGCGCCGGTGGTTTGGTTTCTAGCTCCGGCAGCAGGATGCAGCTGCTGAACTGTAACAGAAAAGAATGCCAGTTAGTTAAGAGTTAGTTAAGAGTTTGTTAGGAGTTTGTTAGGAGTTTGTGAAATTGAAATTGAAATTGAGATGGATGATGGGGAAGGAGAAGATAGATCTGAAGGAAAGAGAAAGATAAAATGAACCTTGAGCATTGGAAACAACGGCGGATTCTTCTCTGGTACCACAGTTGCCCATTCGTTAAACGACGTCGTTGAAGGAGCGGAGAGGATTTTGTTGTTGGTATCCACGAGGATCGCAGATTTTCATTCTTTCTTTTCTTCTTCACCTTTTTCTCCTTTCTTTTCCGTAATTCTTTTCAGATCAGCTGACTCACCCTTTAATATCTTTTATTAATTATAATTTTGGTCCACTGTTTATTTTTATATTTTTGGATTTTCATCTCTTATTTAAAAATTCTGATTTTTTTTATAATTTTAATCTAATGTAAATTTAAAGGTAAATTTTAATGAGATGGCGTTTATATACAACATAAATCTTAAATACTACTAATTTTTTGAAACAGTTCAATTCACTTTCAAATTTGCATGGACACGTTATGTCATAAAAATTTGCATTGGAATTGATAAAGGGTTAAAATTCTCGAAAATTATAATAAATATATTAAAATTATAAATTTAAAATAGAGAAATTAAAAAAATAAAAGAGTAATAGAAGATTAAAATTACAATTGACTCTATTTTTTTAATATAAACTAAATATTCTTTTAACCCAACAGATATTAACACTCAATCGAAAAAAATTATACTAATAGACATATAACAATGACTAACCTTCGAATTAAGAAAAAACATAATCCACCGATGAATTTTCTAAAAAAAGATTTAATACATCTATCTATAAATACCAAGTTTTTATCCTTTTTTTTTTTCATTTTTCTTTATCTTAATCTCTCTATTTATTATAAAATTATTTTTGTTTTAGAAAGACTGAAAGAGAACACTATTAAGAGGTAGAAAGAAAAGAAAGAAATTGAGAGTAAAATAGGAGGAGATGATTCAAAGTGATAAATACAAGACATTTTCTTGGCATCTTTTTTAGATCATTGTCTACAAATATTTAATTCTATAGATTTTTTCATTTTATGTAATCATAAAAAAGAAACAGTTAGCATTGTTATAACGTGAGTGTTTGAATTTTTTTTTAATAATTAAATATTTGTAATGAGATGTTGCATGAAATATTGACAGTGAAGCGGATTAATTAGTGTCAGAAATATTCAATATGTTAAATGAGGAGGAAGTGAGACCACAAAAAATACTTTACAAAATTTTATTAATTAATGTGAATGTTTAAATTTTTATCTCATATTAATTATTTGAGTTCAATTATTTTATTGTAAATTTATTATTTTATTATTTTTATTTTAACTGAAATTCATCATTTTTTCTATAAATAAATATTTGGTCTATTTGATTCGGACACACATAAAATCGATTTTAACTAAAAATATATAAAATGAATTAATAGGAAATAAAAATGGTGGGATAGGGTGTTGAATTTTATTAAATAAAATTATTGTAGTGAGTAAAAGTTAAATATGTGTTGAATTATTAGGTGAAAAAAAGAGAAGATGATATGAAATATAGTATAAAAATGAAAAGGGAGCGTGTTCAATATGTATATCATTGTATATAGTCTTGGGGAAAGAATAAGTCGATCCTTTTTTGTAAGAGATGACATTTTATCATTAATTATCGATAAATTTAATGCTATTGTTAGTTTTGTAGAAAATTTCACTTTGTACCCCCACATTTCAACCTGTACCCCCGCTACAATATTTTTTGACGAAAATACCCTCATATAAAAAGCATAAGATTTTAAAAAAAAATCATTTTTCACATCTATTCTAAAAGTGTTCCGAATTCTCTCAAAGTACATTGCATTCCGGAACAGTTTGGCAAGTCTTAAAGCACGAACACTTTTAGAAAGTGTTCCGAAAATTTTACCAAACCGGTACACTTTTAGAAAGTGTTCCGGTTTTATTTTTTTGTTGTCTTTTTTCGGAACACTTTTAGGAAGTGTTCCGGTTTGCAATATTGCATTCCGGAACACTTTCTAGAAGTGTTCCGGTTTGGTAAAATTTTCGGAACACTTACTAGAAGTGTTCCGGTTTGTTATACAATTCGACATTCATTCCGGAACACTTGCACAAAGTGTTCCGGAATGGTTTTTGTGAAATCCGGAACACATTTAAAAACTGTTCCGGTTTGTATTTTTACTTACCGGAATACTTGCTGGAAGTGTTCCGGAATGTGTTCCGGAAGTGTTTTTCTGGACTGTTAAATTTTGTCTTTTTCGTAAATGGTAAAAGTCAAATAGTAAAATAATTAAATTATATTTAGGGTAAAATTGTCATTTTTAAAAAAGTGTGGGGGTACAGGATTAACTGTGGGGATACAAAGTACAGTTTTCAGTTTTGTAATATTTGTGATTTATATTTTGAGATTGTACATTTAAAGATAAAAATAAATATTTTTATTGTTTTTATTAAAATAATTTTTTTATATTAATTAATAATATAATTAAATGTAGTCAATTATTTAAGTTTTATATAAAATATTGAATAAATATATTGAGAATTTAATGATAAATGATAGTGCATTGTAGTATAAATAAGTATTACACAAATATCCAATATGAATATTTTAAAGTGTTAATCCTACAAATAATTTAAAATTTATCGTCTGACTTGACGAAATATTTGATTGACAATGTAAATATAATTTACTCGATTAGTGCATCATTTCTTTTTTCACGTATTAAATTGTCTTTTATAAGTTTTCCAAAAATTTAATTAATTATTAATGTTAAATGTTTTTTATCATAAAAAGTATATTAAAATGGTTGCATTAAATAAGTTAAAAATAATTTTTTATTTATAATAATGATACAAAAATTACAGGTTTAAAACAATGATACAACAACAACAGTCAAGTTTTATCACACTAAGTGAGGTCGTCTACATCGATTAACTTTTGTCATAATAACTTCTCTTATAGTCTTTCTATATTTTCCTATTTTTTAAATTATTTTTCTTCTTTCCACCGGAGCTACTTTTTTTACCACATAATCTATATGTTTTCTCTCTACATGCTCAAATCACTTAAGTCTATTTCTCAACATCTTCTTGACTATAGGTGTTATCTTAACACACATTCTCTCTCTCTCTCTCTCTCTCTCTCTCTCTCTCTCTCTCTCTCATATTTTCATTTTTAATTATATTTTATCTAGTCTTACCACACATTCAACATAACATCTCATATCTGCAACACTAACTTTATTCTTGTATTGATTCTTAATCACTCAATAGTTTGTCTTATACAACATCGTATGATTTCATAGTTTTCCTGTCATAAAATCCATGAAGCGCTTCTTTATTTCAGACACTCAGCTTGAATTTAATAACTTACATCCCTAATTCTTTCTTTATCATTTTGTATTACGAACCCAAGATATATAAACTGTGACTTAATGAGTGATATGGTCTCGAACTTTCACCTATATATTATAAACATTTCTTCTTTTATTGAACTTACATTCCATAGTATGTCTTACTTCTGTTTAGGCGAAGATCATGTGTTTTTAAAGCTCGTCTCCAAGTTCGCATTTAAATCCTCATTCAAGTCTCCAAGTAGGACTATATTATTTGTAAAAAACATGCATCTCTGTGGTACAAAATTAAGATAAAAAGATATGGGCTTAGAGTTGAACCTTGGTGCAAATCTATTTTAATGGGGATATCGTTTGTCTCTCTACCTTGTGTTTGCACATTAGTCGATACCCCTTCATATATGTCTTGGATAACTCAAATATATGTAATCCTAATGATAAGTGTCAAAATGTTGATATCTTTAGTATAAATTTGTAACACTTATCATTCTATTTTTGTGTAATAAATCCCAATTTTTCTGTGAATAATAGTATAATCTCATTATTTTATAAATACTATTCTTTTGATAGTTTTATCCCATTTTTGTAGGATTTATCGCATGGTTGAAGCACTGAGCATTTGAGATCGAATAAAGCTTCAAAAATGTAATTTTGGGCAATAAAAGAGAATGCACAAAGTAGAGAATAAGCTTTTCACATATTTCAAATAGTCATAAAATCATGGGATTTAGTCATGGTTAGATAGATCATTGAATAAAAGCTTTCCAAAGTTTCAAACCAGGAGTAAATCAGAGTTACAGTTCTCAAGTTATTGCGAAAACAAGTGCTGGTTTTTTTATGACAGCACAGAGCGCTCTTAGCGCCCGATTTGGGGTTAAGTGTAGTCTGCGACTTTGAAATGTGTATAAATAGATTTAAAAAAACACATTTTTAGGTTATGTGTTGGATATTTTTGAGTCCCAACACCATTGATGAGTGATAAATTGTTGTGAATTTGAGTGTTAATAATTAGTACTCATCGACTTAATTTGTTTGCTTTTCGTCAATAAACCTCAACTTTTCGTATATATTCAGTATAGTTTACGTTATAGTGTATATATTACGTTATCGTGTAAATATCATTGAATTTAATTGATTTTATCTCATTTTTGTAGGTATTCAAGCATTGATATTTATGAATTGTTGGTTAGATCATTGAATAACCTTTCTAACGCTTCGAATCGTGCGCGAATCATAGTTACGGTTATCAAGTTATGGCCGAAATCGTGCTGGATTTTTCAAGTACCAGTTAGGAGCACCCCGTGATCGCCCGGCGGTGCAGTGACGCTCCAGAAACGTGAAAATGCACTAAAAATACTATTTTGAGCGATGGGCGGTGGTTTTTTTTAGCGTCGGGCAGTGCGGGGTTGGGTAGAAACTCATATTTAAGTAAAAAAAACACAATGTTTAGGTATAAGTTGGATATTTTTGAGTTCCAACACCATCAAGATCGATTTTTGATAGGGAGAAGCTAGAAAACATCAATTGGGATTGCATCTTGATGATCAGAGGTGGATTTCTCATCAACCAACGTTGACAACCCGCGAGATGTTTGGTTCATTTCTCTTCTTCTCTATGTATTTCTCTATTTGTTTGGTTATGTTTGTATATTTACTTTGAACATATGTATATTTTTTTGATCATGGTGTTGTATAAAGCTTGTTTTACAAATCAATCTTGATGTCTTCTTTGATATTTTTTCTTTATGTTTGGATTTGGTTGTTATAGACATATACCTCACAAATAATAATTAGGGATGAATATTTATTAGTTTCTATATTTTAGAGATAGATTGAGAGATAATATTCACTTTGGGTGATAAAACTTAATGCCTCCATATTATTGTAGCGTGCAAGACATTGTCGATAGAGTAATATGGTTGGTCTCGTGACTTGGCGTTAGACATAACCTTCGTTGTAGGTACTTCTCGTGGTGTCTGTGATGATTTTGACGAGTAGAATAGGTCAAGTGCAACTGGTCAACAGGTTTAAGTTTGTGACGAGTAGTGTAAATTCATGTCGAATAAGTTTATCTTTTTCCTTTTGTATGCATTTATTTTCTGTTCATATATTTACATTTCTATACAAACCACCCCATTCAAACCCCCAAACTCATTACCGAGAGATTTGTCGAACGAAAATTCAATAAAACAATTTTTATGGACACGATACGATATAACCTAAATATCACCCGGTAAAATAATATTTTACTTTTTGCTTGCCACTTTACCGCTTCAATAAAATGGTGCCGTTGCCGGGGATTGGTTTTTATTGTTTCGGATTGCGATAATTTCTTTGTTTTTGAGTTTTGTAATAATGTATATGTTGTATAGACTTTGTTCGTGAACTTGCATATGTATATTTGTGCATTTACTTGTACATGCTTTTTATTTACTTTCCATACTTGTGCATATATGTGTTTACCTTTGTTTTCACGTATTGGTGTGAATTGTCTCATTTTCATAATGTTTGTTGTGTGGTTGTTAGGAAACTTTTTTTAAGTTTGCAAGGTGTGACAATACCATGACATGATAAGAGGAGTTTACTAGCTCGCACAATAAACACGCCAAGCTTACGACGTAAAACAAGCATGTTTTATTTGTATTTGTTTATGTGTGTGGCGACTTGTGTTTTAACAAGTTGAAATATGACATGTTCTAAATTTTAATTCTTCACTTTTTGACTTGCTAATTCATTTTTACCTGATTTTCATATCATTTTTTGTATTTGTTTTGTTGTATCAATTTGCGTTTTCTGCAAGCTTGTCGTGTTTAGCTTGAGGAATTTTGTTCGTTGTAAATTTTGTACATTGAGATTTTTCTAATTCTTTTGTTTGTTGTTTGTCTTTCGATTTTGGTTCGGTAACTTGAAGACTTTTGAGGTAATTTTTCGAGTTTGATTGATTCAACTTGCAGATGTATGGTAATGATAATGTTTTGAAGTTGGTATACGCCGGGTACTCGTTTATTGCTTTTTATAACATAACATGTTTAGGAAACTTTTCATTTGTATAATTACCATGCTATTCTATATTTTTGCATTACTTGTTCGTGCTTGAATCAATTTAGTTTTCTTTTTACCTCAATTGTGAGGAAACTTTCTATTATTCATATATGCTGGAGGCCACAATTCTTGTTTTAGCTAAATTTTATTATGCTTAATCTTTTATTTTGTGTTGATTGTATGAATGCAAGAAAATGATCAAGGCATTTTGTTTGATTTTGAGCACAACTACCTTGACCAAATATTCAATTCATCTTGTGAGTGTGTGATCATTTGTTAACCCCTTTGACCTTTTGTCAATATCCATGTTTATTTGAACTTGATACTTGTCTATGAGTGTTCAGTTCACCTTTTTTGTATGGATGCTAATTTATTTGCTTCTTGAACCCTCGACTATATGTTGTTGGATGAATTTTTACCCTGCCTTAGAAAGTATGGAGTATTCACATAATGATGTCGATTGAATTCAAGTTGGGGAGAACAATGTTTGCTCATTTATATTGTGGTTGATATGAGGTTAAGAAAAAGAAAAGCAAAGAAAAAGTGAAAATGAAAGATTAAAAAAAGAAAGAAAAAAATTGAAAAATCTTTGAAAAAGAAAAACAAAAAGAGTATGGGATAATGTTATGATAATAAGTGATGTGTGTTGGTTTGAGAAATTTGGGATGAAGAAAAAGTTTGGTTGAAATTATATTGTTTGAAACTTTGTGGAAGTAATTGCTCCCTTGGGTTTAAGCGAGTTTTTGTTTTGATTTACTTTATGACTTATCACTTGTTTGTTAACCAAGCCACGTTACAACCTTGAAAAGCCCTTGTGATTCTTTCCTTTGTATTTTCAATATGAATTTTTTGATGAGTGCATAATTTAGTTCTTTGTTTGCAAGATTGTGGATGAGTGTCAAAAGTCCCTCACCTTTATGTGTTCTTCATCTATCGATTAATTTTTACTAGGTGTGATTCATTATTGAGCTTGTAGTGTTTTATAATGTCTAGCATGATTTTTGTACGTAGAAAAAAAAAGAGAAAAAACAAGTGATAAAAAATCCTTGGATTCGGTGAATTGGACCTTCCATTCTTTTCTCAAGGTAAGCAAACCTGCAAACATCATAAAAAAACAGCAAACATCATAAAAAAAAATAGCAAACATCATAGTGAATGCCAAAACGCGGAAGGCGGATCTGGAGACGTGGTTTTGGAATTACTGTTTTTGAACAAGGTTTGAGATTGTGATTGGATTTGTCATTGTAAAAAGGTTAAAAAGTTATGTTAGAAAAAAAATTTAGAACTTGTAAAACATATACGTAACCTTTTTATAGTATAACAAATACATACAAAATGTGATATATGAACCAATAAACTATTTTTTCTTACAAAAGAATATAGTGAATAAAAATTGAAGAACTACTGGATATCAACATATGGTTAAAACTCTAACAAACTATAACGATATAAAATTGAAATTTTAGAGGGAGACCTTATGTAAAAATCATCTGCCAAAATTTACAAATAGTTTTGAAAAGGTTTTGAAAAAGATAAAGAAAATTTGTAGTGAGAGTGAAATTGTGAGAAATTTGTAGGTGATTGTGGATTGACTTGAGAAATAGGAGGGCAAATTTTGGGGTATAACAATAACCTTCAGTTTTTGGGTTATTTTCCCCTAAGTCTTTAGTGGGAAAACCTTCTAACATTTCTTTTAAACCCTAAGTCCTTAGAGAGTTATTAGGAAAAAAGATTTGATTTTATCAAGAGTTAGACGATGACTATAGGGTATCCCTAGTCTTAGGTGATATCTACATAGTCAAATCATACAAAAACCTTAACAATCGCAGTCCAACTAGTTGTTAACCCTGAATCAATCCTAATTGGTCAGATCAAGAAAGCATAAAAAACCTTGTACAATTAAATTGAATAGAAAACAAATGCATTGATAAACTCAGGAATTCGACATTGTTACAAAATCAAATCAGGAACACCCCGTAGCATTCGGGGGTTTAACTACTCATATTATTCAAAATAATTTCAATAATAATAAAGATAAACATTACAAATTGATGGTGAATTTGATCTTCAATTGCTTTCGCTCATGAAAGGTCTATGTTCCCCAAAACTTGCATAGGCTTCAATCCCCAATCGTCTAAATTCTTCCGCTAACAAAAAATTCTCCTAATCCTCTTTCAAACTTGGCTAAATAGTGAACAATGTATTTGTCTCAATCAGAAATGCCCAAAATTCCCCCTGTGGGTCCCAAATCGTGAAAATCATAAAAACACTTAAAATTAGACACACTGGCCAACACAACATGTATCAGGCGACACAACCGCCCGTGTTGGCCGTCGGGAATTTCTTTTCTTTTTTCTGCTCCAGACATCCTGACACGACCTGTGTCAGGCGACACAGCCTCCCGTGTCAGCCCTATGGTTTTCCATGCTTTCCAAGTCTTCCCTTGACACGACCCATATTAGGTGACACGACCACCCGTGTCAGAGCTCCTGTAGCACTTCCTCTGAAACTATGAATTTTGCACTTTTTTCGCCCCGATTTGTCCTATTTTATTCTTTTGAACCTGAAAACACTAAAACACAAAACCAGACCATAAAATGCGGCAAAATCAAATAATACCTCGACAAGTAAAAGAAACGATAACTGAAATAACTACTAAATATATATGTAAAAACCACTGATCACTTAGTCACATTCATTGATGATTTTAGTCGAAAACTGTGGACTTACATGATCAAGAAGAAAAGTGAAGTGACCAAGGTATTTACCAAATTTAAATATATAATCGAAAGGTAAATTGGTAGAAAGTTCAAAGTTTTGAGAACTGATGGTGGTGGAGAATATGTATCAAAAGACTTCGAGATGTTATTTGAAAAAGAAGGGATTGTGCATGAGGTGGTGTCACCCTATACTCCAAAACATAATGGAACTGCAAAAAGAAAGAATTGAACTATCATGAATATGGTGAGAAGTATTGTGAAAGGCAAGAATTTACGTACAAAGTTTTACGGTGAAGTTGTGTTAACTTCATCATATATTTTAAACAGATGTCCGACAAATAAGCTAGAAGAAATTACATTCAGAAGAATGTTGGTCTAGTGTGAAACCTAGTTTGAGTCATCTAAAAGTGTTTGAGAATAAAACTTGATGATAAGTCGAGTCAAATGATCCTAGTTAGATATCATTTGATAGGAGGTTAAAAGTTGTTATACCTAGTGAACAAACCAATAGTGATCAGTAAGGACGTGATCATAGATGAGCTTATAGAATGGGATTGTACTGAATATGTCAAGAAAGATTTAGCAAGAATCTTACTTGAAAAACCAGAAACTTAAGTCGAAAAGGAAGTTCGACAAGAGGAAGTTAGAGACCAACCAAGTACAAGCAGACCTTAGAGAACAAGACACATGTCTGCAAGGTGGCAAGATTGTGTGATTACATAAGATGATGCGGTTGATAATGGTGAGAAGTATGGTGAAAGACAAGAATTTACGTACAGAGTTTTACGGTGAATTTGTGTTAACTTCATCATATATTTTAAACAGATGTCCGACGAAGAACCTAGAAGAAATTACATTCAGAAGAATATTGGTCTAGTGTGAAACCTAGTTTGAGTCATCTAAAAGTGTTTGAGCATAAAACTTGATGATAAGTCGAGTCAAATGGTCCTAGTTGGATATCATTTGATAAGAGGTTAAAAGTTGTTATACCTAGTGAACAAACCAATAGTGATCAGTAAGGATGTGATCATAGATGAGCTTATAGAATGGGATTGTATTGAATATGTCAAGAAAGATTTAGCAAAAATCTTACTTGAAAAACCAGAAACTTAAGTCGAAAAGGAAGTTCGATAAGAGGAAGTTAGAGACCAACCAAGTACAAGCAGACCTTAGAGAACAAGACACATGTCTGCAAGGTGGCAAGATTGTGTGATTACATAAGATGATGCGGTTGATAATGATGGTGAGATGGTACACTATGCTTTCTATGCAGATGTCAAACTAGTCAATGCAGTTGAAGCATTAAAGGATTCTAAGTGGGTGAAAGCAATGGACAAAGAAGTAAAGTCCGTCAAAGACAACAACACCTAGTCACTTGTTGAATTACCTCAAGACAAGAAGGAAATCAATGTGAAGGGGTTATAGAAGGTGAATTTTAATCCCAAAGGGGAAGTAACTTAACACAAAGTAAGGCTTTTGGTGAAAGAATTTCTTCAGAAGGAATGAGTCTACTTCAATGAAATTTTTGCACTTGTGGATAGAATCAAAACAATCAGGTTGGTTGTTGGTTTAGTAGAAATGAACAGTTGGCACATATGTCAGATAGACCTGAACTGAGCATTCCTAAATGGACCATTAGATGGATAAGTTTATGTTGCACAACCAGTAGGGGTTTGTGAAGCATAACGAAGAAAGAAAGGTGTACAGGCTGCATAAAGCCATGTATGTATTACAATAATCTCCAAGAGCTTGGAATAAGAAGATTGATAGTTTCCTAAAGGAGAACGAATTTGTGAAGTGCAGAACTGAACATGGAGTATATGTTAGAATAAGCAATAGTGAATTGATTATACCATGTCTCTATGTCGATGGCTTGTTAATAACAGGTAGCTGCAAGAAGGAGATTGAAGACTTCAAAGGTGATTTCAACAAGGAATTCGAAATGTTGGATCTGGGTGACATTTTAAATTTCCTTGGCATCGAATTCTACTAGAGTATTTTATGTTTGATGATGCATGAAAAAAGATATGCAAGTGAATTTCTCAAGAGATCTGAGATGGAAGAATGCAACTCAACTTTGACACCTGCAGAACCAAGACTACAAATGTAGAAAGATTTAGAATAAGATGATGTCGACTCAACCCAATACATAAGACTTATTGGGTCATTAAGATATCTTTGTCACATGAGGCTTGACTTAGCATATAGTGTAGGTATGGTGAGACAACCGACAAAACATCATCCAATAACTATATCAATAAAGTCGCCATCGAACGTTTTTTATCCCACAAAAGGAAAAAGGTAAACATATTGATAAAACCTGAAAGGGATAAGACACAGTCTTGCGATCGAGAGATAGGGTAAGGGAGTCTATTACGCGAGGGGAAGGTATTAGCACCCTACACACCCGTAGTACTCTACGTTATCCACTTCTATTTTCTATCTAATAGGTGTGTTATATCTATCTATTGCTTAATCGCTACAATGCTATGCTAAGGGAAATGCATGTGAAATAAAGAAAACACGGGGAAAAGAAGGAAGTATTTACAAAGTTTGCTCGATCGAGCCCCTTGATAAGATGCCTACGTATTCCCTCATGCAATGGGAAAGTTAGAGCGTCGTAGTTCAACTCACATGTTTTGGTGGGTTTTGTGTTTTTTTTTTACTTGTGAAAAAGGTTTTAAACACAAAGAAAAGAAGCGCCTGCGGGAGAAAAAGAGTTTGCACTGGTTGGTTGCTTTTACCTTTAAGAAAGGAGTTTTGAACCATTATTGAGTGTTTTAGTTTTCAAAAGAAAAAGACAGCAAGTTTTAGTTTTATTACATGCAAGAATGCAAAAGAAACTAGAAAACAAGGGAAACTAACTAGTTCTATCCCTAATGTTATCATGCAAAATGACCCTATGGTTAAGGATAAAAGTCTAAGCTCGAAGACTATCCTAATCGAGCAAACCTGGGGAAACTATCCTAACATCCACCTTGGTTGAACGACCAAGGGATGCAAAGGAGAGAAACAAATAAGTGCTTTAGCAGAAGCACACAAGCAACACACGAATCCTATGGGGAGCATGCAAAGGGCTAAATTTGTTTGATCTCTGTTCTAAATCGAGTGACACATTAGCCATCAACATAAATCAATAACATCCTAAGGGGAACATGCAAAGGGCTAAAGTCATTTGCTCTTGGTTCAAAACCGAGTGACACATTAGCCATCAACATAACGCAATAACATCCTAAGGGGAACATGCAAAGGGCTAAAGTTGTTTGCTCTCGATTCTAAACTGAGTGACACATTAGCCATCAACATAAATTAATAACATCCTAAGGGGAACATGCAAAGGGCGAAAGTCGTTTGCTCTCGGTTCTAAACCGAGTGACACATTAGCCATCAACCAAAACAAGCAAACACAAACACAATTAGCAAGTAAATATGGAATGCCTGCTATAGGTCTTTAAATAACAACTTTGAGCCCAACGCTCATATCCTAAACATGACAAGAAAAAGTAATAGAAGGGATATAGCTAATACCACACGGATAACAAATTCGAAGAGCACTACGAGCTAAAAATACTCCGGAAAACTTCGAGTAAGCTGCCATCGCAATAAAGAAATTCAGTGAGAAATGCACGGAGGCATCAATAAGCATGACCAGAATGTGCGTAGATACACATTTGAAGCAAATAAACCTGCAAGAGATTGCAACCCAGACAATACAGACAAAGGATGTGCATTGATATGCACAGTCAAGAACGTGTGTCTATACACATTCGACGTAGATCCAATGAACCTGCAAGAAATATCCAGACAATATAGACAAAGGATGTGCATTAATATGCATGGTCAAGAACGTGTGTCTATACACATTCGACGTGGATCCAATGAACCTACAAGAAACTATCAATACAAAGAGTGCACACACATGTGTGCAAGGACGAGATATGGATTCTACACATCCAAATCGATCCAATAACCTACAGGAAATGGTGAAAACCAAACAGGCAAACAATAGAATTCACACACGTGTGTACAAGCAAAATATATGGATACTAAACATCTAAATCACAAGTATAATGTTCAATGTGCCTCGCACATGAAACAAAGTGTCAGAAATAATAAGGAGGCTTTAAAGAAAGCACAAGATGCAAAAGCGATTATTCATAATGAAATCGGGGAATGAAGGGTAACTTCATAATAGAGGAAGCAACTACACATCCTAATGCTTACCTAAACATCTATAAAGGTAGAGGAAAAGATTGCCAAGTAAACATGCAAGAGGAACCTATAAAACTATACAAGTATTAAACTAGTTCCTAAGAGTTATACCGTTAAATGTTAGATTTAAGACTCTATTACAACACAAGGACAATGGTCATATCCAGCTGCAATTAAATGGTGGGAAATTTCCTAAATTTTCTAAGAAACACATGGCATTATACTCCTATAATTAGTCGATTCAAATGACAAAAGAGAAACATGCTTTTAAACAACACAACAAGATCGAAACTTGAAAATTAAGTAGGTATCAAAATAGGTATAGAACTTTAAAATTCAATAGCTAACCTATATTCAATGATCTCAAACAAAATGTACAATAAGAATCATGATTGAAACAAAACTATGCGCAAAATTAAGCCAAAACGATCAATCGTCGCTCTAAGGATCAACTATCATGGTACCCTAATTATATGACTCGATTATGGGTTCTAAATGAAGGTAAAAACTACCCAAACATGTCAACATGTTAGTCAATAAGTTAATTGAGGTTAGAACAAGTACTAAGCATCATATGCGAAAAGAAATTTAGAGTGTTATAGAAAAGGTCATTTCTAAACGTATTATCGAAAATTGACTAAAAACTAATGAAAATTAATTAATAAAAATTCACAAAAAATGTCAAAAATATCCTAAGACATTAAAATGTTCGGAACTTATTTCTCTGTATTTTTTGTAAGTCGAAACAATCGAAATCAAATGCAAAATTGACATGTGTTGAATTATGTATGTACAAGACAATGGGGTGTATTACAGAATTTCTGAATGAACTAAATCTAGTTATACCATTCGCCTGGGTCTAAACCAGGAGGTGAGGATCCGAATTTTCTTAAGCCCAATCTCTAATTTCTCATTGATCCAAGGTCTTAATAAAAATCAGGATATATTGTTAGCTGAATGTTATGTCACGTTTTAATTTATGCTAACTATGTTTTATCAATTGGTCAATGTTAACTTAAATATATTATCAGATTAAACAAAATAAATAAAAATGATAATGGGCAAAAAAATTAGAAGATCCGATTGGTTGCCAAAGGAAACATCATGCACCAATAAACCTTGGCAACACCTAGGGTTGTACGGAAGGATGAAGTTCACCGAAATCCACCTTCTTCTCCGGCGAGAAAGGCGACCGGAAAAGTATTCCTCACTCGAAATCCATTTAACACCGCCTGACTCGGATTTCAGCATAGGTTTGGAAAATAAACTTCATTTCCATTAAAAAAACCCTCTAACATAGTAAAATCCACGTATGGAAGAGAGGAATAGAGTGAAGGTTGTTATGGAAGAGAGTGTGGTTGAGAAAGGAGAAGCTCTGGTTCTTTCTTGTTACCGTGATGAGATGGTGAAAGAGAGTGGAAGGTTTATGAGACTCGAGTGAATCTTTTTTGTTCAAGATTTGTAACCAATTTTTTTTAAAGTTTTTTATGGTGAAAGAATGAGATTGCAGCGTGAGGAAGAGAGTTATATGTTATGGATGTGAATGAGTGATGGTGAGAGAAATCCCCCCTTCGATTTTTCCTCTTTCCAGTATCTTTATACACCATGATGCATGCATGCTTATGATGGATGGCCAATTGGAGAAAAGATGAGTTGGCCCCAATATTATAACTTCCGGAAAAATTTCGAAATGCCATGCACCTGACTTCTCAAATCAATAACTCCTTGTTTACGAACTTTCGCATTTCGACTCCAAAACCAAAATTCTAGAAAACAATTGCGTGATCGAATTTCACGTTGAAACTTTTTCGAATCGAGGCCCATAACATGTGCTCTAAATCGCCCCCGAAGATAAGAAATTATAATTTGCAAAATGCTGGTAATGTCGGCAAGAATTTATCGAATGTTTTCCCTTGACTTCACGGCCTTGTAACTATCGATCCGTGACTCGAATGAGTTCGAACTCTTCTGCAAAATTGTAGCTTACCGCAAGGTGTACAACTTTGTATTTTGAACATTTTTTTATTCGGAGTCGATAACTAAGATAATATCGAACCTGAAGTCGTCAGTTTGACCATATAAACAAACACTCCAAAAAATTCCTAAGTGTTTAATATTATAAATATGACAAACTCATAACTTCCAGGCTTCGTAACTTTCATTACGAATCCCGAATGGATTCGACTTCTTTGGAAAAGTTGTAGACTGGCGCGAAATGAAAAACTTTGATTTTGAACTCGACGCAAAACGATGCTTGGAAACACGTGTAAAATGCCTCCGAAGTCGGGTACTTGAACATGTTAAAAAGCACTCAAAATTTCACTAACCATAAACTTCAAACTTCGGAGCCCCATAACTCGAAATCCGGACATTTTCAGAGAAATCCCCACAAAGACAAATTTGAAGTACGAAAGGCGCTCTTTCTAACGATCCCAAACTCGCGAACTTTCGACCATAAATGAAGGAGATAGAGAGTCGACAACATGGATCCGGGATCATGAAACTCTTAAAACTTAGAAAAAAATTCTAATTCCAAGATTACTTAAAATGCAAGAAATCTCGTTTTCTTCCGATTCTTCCGACTTTTCTCAACAAATGGCCATATTTTCTCGAATCTCGACTTTCGACAGTAATTTTGACTGAAAAATTCCACTCAGTCAAACTTTGACTTTTTGTTGACTTTTCATCGAGCACACTCAAATCTCTTTCTATTCGACCGCTCTTGATTTTATGATGAATCGTACAGATCGATAAGTCGTATACAGATACTTCAAGACTCACAGAAGACCATAGATCATTTCGGCTCAAATTTTCGATCACAACACACTTTTACTCTAAAACCTTAATCAATATTCGTATAAGAGGAAATCAGAACTCTAAAACCTTGATTCTCGAGAGATAATCAGAAGCTTCTGGATGCACACATCTTGTACATTGAGATGACGCTCGAAATAACAGAACCTTATATATTCATCTTTTGGGAATCAAACCTCTTCTTCAGAATGGTATATACTCTCATAATTGGGAAATCTCGATCCCATGGTTAATGCACAAATGATATGCATGCAATGCACCTATGGATTAAGTGTAAGCTAATTATTTATTACAAAATGAAGATGGTGAATTTTGGGGTGCAACATATGGTAAGCAGATTCATGCAGAAGCCAAACGTATCACACGTAACACCAACGAAGAGGATACTAAGGTATTTGAAAATAACTCTTGACTATGGAATTTTATTTCACATAACAAATAAAGAAAAAGAGTGCAAGTTAGTGGTGTACGCTGATTTGAGTTGGTGTAGTGATGTTGAGGATAAAAAACTCACAGTAGGATATGTGTTTATGTTAGGTGGTGCACTAGTTGCTTGGAGTTCGAGAAAGGAACTTGTAGTGACATTATCATCATGTGAAGCAAATATATAACAACTTCTCTTTGTGCATGTCAAGCAACATGGATGGTGAATTTGGTTGAAGAGATAACAGGTAGAAATCATAGACCAATTACCATGAAGATCGATAACATGTCAGATATCAATCTGAAGAAGAATCCAATAGCACATGGTCGAAGCAAGCACATTGAAATTAGGTTCCATTATCTTCGACAATAAGTAGCAGATGGGAAGATGAACTTGGAAAACTGCATAATTGTGAATCAGATTGCAGATAACATGATGAAGGGTGTGCAGTTCGAAGTATTTAGAAGACTGTAAGCTATGATGAATATAGATAGCTTAGACACAATGAATTAGGTGATGTGTTGAAAGTGTAATTTCTTGTGTTGAAGCAGGATGTTGCTCAAACACGAGGTGTATCAAAGTATGTTGAGTTGTTAGCTATCGAAGTGTTGTAAGCAGGTTGCTACACATATATTTAGATTTAGATCTAAAATAGATATTTTGGACTTTTTTAATTTTGGGCTTTTTGGCTTAAGGAGAAAGCAGACTCAATTATAAATAGTGGGAGAAACCCCTATTTTTGTATCACATTGTATTCACAAAATTTTGCAGTTGTAAAGTGAATAAAGATTTTTCACAGTTTGTGACAGAGAGAAACTCTGCAAAACCCTAATCTCTTTTCTTCTCAATTTTTTCTCATTGTCATTATGTGGTGATTACAACCTTATTCATTAAAATTGATAAAAATTCATCATAATTTTAATAGATTTCATACACAATTTTGATATTATATAACATAAACACATTATTGAAAATCAAAACATACTCAAAATCGAAATTTAAGAAAAACTCAAAACAAACTGTTCAAAATGATAGCAAAGAGAATCATATAATCTATTAAGTATAATTCTCTCTTCCACGTGGGAGTTCCAATCTTCCACCATTATTTTACAATTTAATGAGTAAGTATTTTTTAAAATTTATTTGAAATTCTCTAGATCAGTAGTTAGCCTGACCCATAAAATTATACATAATGCAACATTTAAAAAATTATGTGTTCAGCAAAATATTGTTCTTGTCATAAACAAAACAAAAATAAAATGCTGTCGCTCGTACATTTGTGTATTTTGATCCAATATAGCTAGTTTGGACATCTATAAACTATGTTTGTCCGTGTTTTTTTTACATTATGTTGCTAGTTGTATTTTGGACCACATTTTTAATGAAATGGTGTGCATATTTTTTACTAAAACAATATTCGTCGAACACATTAATTGGACAAATAATAATTTTTTAAAATTTTAATTTTAATTATAAAATAAAATTTAATCATATATTATATTTTATCGTATAAATTTAATAATAAATATGTAGAACATAAATTAGGATGTAAATGTAATAAATAGATGAGCACAAGCTAATTATACATATAGTTCCGAGCAAAACTAAAGCTTATCATGATTTTGCAACATTCACGTGGACGTTGATTTGTAATATTTGATATCTGTTAAAAAAATTTAATGTATTTTTTATGTTTATATTTTGAATTTGTGATATTGAATGTATTTAATGATATTTTTCTGATTTTTGTGTAACATAAAATTAAAATTATTTTCCCACGTCAAAATTGGAAATTAAATTCCGATTTTAATATATAATTTATCAAATTTTGATGCACACCAAAAAATACTTTTGATTTCGAAAGATATTTTAAAAAATTTGTATAGTGTATAAAGAAAATTATGGGTGTAATAAAAAATCTCTAAAGAACCCAAAAAGAGAAGTTATTGGACCAAGAAAAATAGGCCCACGTGGAAAAATCCAGAGTTATTAATTAGTCATCCTTACAATTGTACTTCTCACCTGATATTTTGTTCTGCCACCCTCACTAATACCTTACAACTCCACAATTTTTCATTTCCAAAATACTCTTGTTAACTTTTTAACAAACAACTAGTATTTTGACTCGTACAACGCACGAAAAATTAATAATCTCCTTATAAAATTGTAATAAAATGTGTATTAGTTAATTAAATGTTTAAACAAAATTTAATATAATATATTGATTAATTAAAAAATAATGAGATATGAGAGATAATTTTTTTATGTTTTATTTATACAAAATAATATTGTAATTAATTAAAAAAATTAATTAAAATACAGTGACAGTGTAAAGAAGTTTTACACCATTAGTGAATTATGATTGTTAAATTATAAATTATATTTAATTTTTATTTTAATTATTTATTAAATAGTATTAATAAGATTTTACACTTAGTACATAATAATTAATCTCTTAAAAATAATAGGAGAGATAATGGAATTAATTAGTTAACTTTAAGATTAAGAATATGAGGTTTTTTTAATGGCACATTTTATTTATACAAAACGTGATGTATAAATATATATGTTAATGAAAATCAAATAATATCTTAATTAATTCAAATAATAAAGAGAGATAGTGGAATTAATTTTTAATGATTATTTTAATTAAAATTAAATAATATTATAATTAATTAAATGTGATAAAGAGATATAATGGAGTTAATGGGTTCATATTTTTTGAATTAAAATTAAAATAAATTAATATTGATAATTACTAAATTAATCTTAGTTTTGGATCTAAAATTTTATTAAGAGAATTAACAACTTTAATTAATAAGATATTGATTAAAATAAAATTAAACTAAACAAATGAATCCCAACACTAATTATAATAATAAATTACAATGTTGTCTTAAAACATAAAAAATATATATCACATCTGTCTTGAATATAAATTTTAACATTTCAACGAGTTCTTTACAGAAAAATAATGCTTAGGATAATTAATTAAATTTTGTACCTAAAATAGCATAATAACAAATAATATCAAATGTCATATAAGGAAATAATGAAGAATGAATTTGCACAAAGAAAATTGTGTGGACAATCCTAATGAGGTGGATTTATATAAAAGTAAATTGATGGTTATTTTTAAAGAAATTTGTAATAATGAAAGATGATAATGGAGTTAATGGGATGAAGTTAGTGAAATTTATTATTAATTTTAATTTATTATAACATTTTTTAATAATTGTGTGGAAATTCCATATATAATTATAAATATATAAATGAAAGGGAAGTTACAAAAATTAACCACAAATTTTGACATCAAAAGTTATTAAGAGATTTAATCATATAAATTTTTTAGGATTAAGAATATGAGTTTTTTTAATGGAATTTATTTATACAAAATAATATCTTAATTAATTAAAAATAATAAGACAGATAATGGAATTAATTAGTAAATTTTAAGATTAAGAATATGAGTTTTTCTTAATGGCGTGTCTTATTTATATAAAATGTGGAGTAAAAATAAGTATGTTAATAAAAATCAAATAATATCTTAATTAATTAAAAAAAATAAAGAGAGATAGTGAAATTAATTTTGTAATGACTATTTTAATTAAAATTAAATAATATTATAATTAATTAAAAAGGATAAAGAGATATAACGGAGTTAGTGGTATAATATTTTTTAAATAAAAATAAAAATAAATTAATATTGATAATTATTAAATTAACCTTAATTTCGCCTCCAATTTTTTTAAAAAAAGACTTAACAACTGTAATTAATAAGATTAGCGCTACCATATATCAAAATAAATTAATATGAAGAATAAAATAAGTTAGTGGAAAGTTAGTGGGAGATAATTAATTTTATTAAATTAAATAATAAATAAAGTAAAGTAAAATAAAATATTGAAAATGACTAAACCGACCCTAGTTTTGACTCTAAAACATGACTTATCAACTTTAATTAATCTGATTAATCGTCTACCCGTGCGATGCACGGACATATACTATTAAATTATCATTATATATGGATTAAATTTTTTTTTTTACTATTATTAATAAAAAATTTAAAACAATATTAATTAAATCATTATTATTAAATTATCTAAAACAATATAAATTATTTTAGAGAGTTAAAGAACAATGAATTAAATAACTTTTATATATTAATGATCTATATGATTCTTTAAAATTTTATATTAATATGTGATTTTAAAATTTTAGTTGATACACACCAAAATGAATTATTTATTCCTAAATTTATAAAGGATAGTAAAAAAAATTACCACAATATAATTATTAATTAGTAAATAAAAAATTTAGAGATATAAACAAAATTGTCTTCCATCATGCATGCTTATGGACACACACAAAAATTAAAGAAAATATAAGTATGAAAAATACAAAAAAAAACATTAAAAACAATAAAAAATATGTAATAATAATACATGCAAAAAAATTCATGGCATGCTAATATATGGACATGAATAAAACAAATAAAAAGTGTGAATAATATAAACAAACAATAGAATTAAAAGAAGTATATGACAATAATTCATGCAAACAATTCATGGCATATAATATGTGGACATGCAAAAAAAATAAAGAAAATAAAAGTATGAATAATATAAACAAACAATAGAAACAAAAAAGTATATGACAATAATACATGGAAAAAATTCATGACATGTTAATATATGAACATACAAAAATAAGAAAATAACAGTAGAAAAATAGAAACAATTAAAAAAAAATACAATAAATAAATATTTTTATTTTATTTTGTAATATACTTTATTAATGAATATTTCACCGAATAAAGAAATGAACATGTGAATACAATTTTGGTTTTGAGTGATCTAAAATAGGAGATGTCAATCTTAAATACAAAATCTCTGTCTAATTGTGCACCCATTACATAAATTCATTCATAAATAGCTGATAAAACAATTTGTATGCCTCTCTACCTTCAAGATTTCTCGGCCAGGGAATGACGAAAGATCAACAGTCTTGCAAGCCTTGATCAGAGAAAAGCTCTATGATTGCACATAAAAAGTATCCTCCAACTACGATCATATACATCCCAATTTTCAATTGATGGAACTTAATGGAGAGTGAGAGTTCGAAACTTGGTGGAGAGTGAGAGTTCGTTGATGATAGTTTCATTCTCAAGAAGAAAATGAGATGTTGTTTTAAAAGAAGAAAATGAGTTGTTTTAGAAGTGTGTAAAATAGTTGAGAATTTGTAATATTGAGTTAGTGGAGAATTTTTAATTCAATAGAAATAAAGTGGAGAGAGAAGTTGGAGATGTGATCAAGTGGGAAAAGAAATTGGAGTTAGAACTTTGGAAGAAGTTTTTGGATAGTGGGATATTTTGGTTGAGTTAGTGGGTAAATAAATTTTATTATTATTAATTTTAATTGAAATTATTAACATTATTATTAATTTTTTAAAATAAATTTAGGAAATTAAAATATTAGGAAGTGTATAGTGGGTTATTTTGGTTAGTAGTTAGTGGGTAAATGAATTATATTATTTTTTATTTTAGTTTAACATTTTTATTTATGATTTAATTAATTAATTAATTAATTAATTAAGTTTGGAAGGAGTTTTGGAGGAAAAGTTTAGGGGATAAGTTATAGATTAAATTAATTTATAGTTAAATAGAAAGAAAGTGGAGAGATATTATGATATTATTTGGTTAATAATAAATTAATTGATAGAATGAGAGAAAAGTTATTAAATTAATTTGTAAAAGAAATTGAAAATAAAAGCAATGAAGTTCTCTTGGGTCTTCTATTTATGTGGGTTTTAAAAAAAAAATAGTACTTCTATTTTTTTTATTTTGCAATTTAATAATAATTTAAAGCATCATGGTGTGAGTTAGATGGAAGTTTTAAATAATACAATTAATAATGAATATATTCAATATTAACTGTTAAAATATGAATTATATTATTTAATTTTTTTATTATTTTTAATTGAACATTTTTATTTTTATTTAGTACAATTTTATTTATTAATTAATTTTGGAAGGAGTTTTGGAGGGAAAATTTAGAGAAGAAGTTATAGGATTATAATTTAGGATTATAATTTAGGATGATTACTACTGCCATATATCAAAATATTTTGTACAAATGCTTATATGAGAAATACATATAAAAAAGTTATGAAAGAATTGAAAAAAAAGAAAAAGAGATGAAGTAGAACTTATCAACCACCATATGCACATCAAAATAAATGAGAAACAAATAAAAGAGAGAATGATGAGAAGAGAAACTAAGAATTAGAAAAAAGAAAGAAATATATTGATAAAGAAGGAGGAGAAAACGTGATATGGTAAATATTTATAAGATTTGGTATGCGGTGAGAGAAGTTAGAGAGAATAGTCTATATAATATGATTATTAAATTAATTTTTAATAAAATAGATAGAAAGTGATGGAGGAAGTTGAAGAGAGGGTGATATATATAATTTTATAAAATTTGTTTTTATTAAATAATTATATTTATTTATTTTAATTAAATTAAGTGACTTAAATTAGCTTTTATTAAATGATTACAATTAGACATAGAAGATAGCTTTTAAAAATTTATGAAAATAAATAAATAAAATAAGTTAATGTGAAGAATAAAATAAGTTAGTGGGAGATAATTAGTTTTTATTAAATTAAATAATAAAAAAAGTAAAATAAAATAAAATAAATATAAAAAATAACTAAAACGACTTCAATTTTGGCTCCAATACTTCTTTCAATGACTTAACAACTTTAATTAATAAGATTTAGTAATAGTGTATTCTAAAAATTTAGTATGTGTTTTTATTGATTTTTTTTAAAAAAACTAATGGGTGGAAAAATATGTACATTTTTTAAAAACACCATGGTTTACCACATATATTTTTTAAAACATTGAAAAAATTGGTAATCTAAAATTATTGTTTTTTTAGAAGCTCGTGCATTAATCGAACTTTTAGATGTTCAAAAAATTTGGTAGTGTAGTTTTCAACGATTGAGATTTTATCTGCATTTTTGTATGGTAATGATTGTACTAACAGTTGTGTGTGGTCCATAATGAATCTAAACTTGTATAAATAGGGATCTTGTATTGTTAAATTAAAACACAAATATTAAATTATATTGTTTACACATACATTAAAATACAAATTTTCAATCTACAAGTATAAAATTTTGACAGATCTGTTTCATCATTGGAGAAGAACAAATCCAAATTTTGTTGTATATTCATTACTTTTCATTTTCAATGGTTTTGTACGGATCCAATTTTTGAAACAACATAAAAAAGTTAGATACTTAACATATAATTCTATTCTAATTAAAAGATAAGATATTACGTAAGAACACCAACTTGGATTCAACTTTTCTGCACTTGTAATTCATCATAGAAATAAATTATGCATACTCATTGCTTATTTAATTGCAAGTTGTGGTGGTGTTCGCGTTCTTATTGGATGTAGATGGTTTCACAAGATAACATCCAATATATAAAGTGGTGTTGTTTGTGTTCTTATTGTTGTAGAGTTTATTTTTGTGGATTGATATGTTGGCAATACCTTGAACGTTGTTACTTAATGAATGTATGACATAAATGAGTTCTAAGTTACTTTATGAATGTATAGCCCTAATTTTCGGACTAAACTCGAGTGGAAAGGTTATTTCTTTTTTAATTAAAACATAAAATAAAATAGGGACTTACCCTTTGGTTATTAACAAAATCAAAGGGAATACATCATTTAAGATACAAATAAAAAAGTAAAATAAAAATAAATTCATTATTTTCTCCTCAGTTTGGGAATTTAACTGACTGATTAAATAAGATTGAGTTTATTATATCTAATGTGAATTGCTTATTTCACCCTAAATAAATATATAACTTCTCAAAATTGGTTAGAAAAATAATTATATGAACAATTATGTTATATATGAAGAATAATTTACATTAACCAATGATTTTCTAGCATATCATTCACCTCGCACTCTTTAATTGTTAAAATCTCTTTAATCTTTCAAGTTCTTTATTCAAAATTTCATTTTCTACTAATTCATTCTTGAAAGCATAATATTTGATGCTTTGAAAAATGAACAAAATGAAGTAAAAATTTAACATTAAAAAAACATGAGATAAATGATGAGTTGCAAAATACTAGAAAAAATTTACTCAATGTAAGATATGTTTCAAATACAACATAATTTTTCATATGATTATTTCCAAAATCAATTTTATATGTTATGTGTTCAAGGAATGGTTACTGAAACAAACAAATGACATTATATATAATAAACTCAACTCGACGAAACACAGTGAGATCTGCAAAAAAATTCAACGTGAATATCAATATCAATATATCAACACTCAAACTCAATAACAACAATAAAACTACAATATGTAGTAGAAAATCTAAACAACGACAACAATAACATCCACAACTCAAAACCAACAACTTATATTAAAAAATCTCAAAATAACAATCTCTAAAAAAAACTACAATAAAACTATAAATAAATCTCCTGGTCTCAACAACAACATTAAAATAAGTAGTGATGTCTGGCGTACCAGATCTCTGAAGAAGAAGTGAAAGAAAATGTTTTGGATCTCTAAAGAAGAAATGCGAGTCCTAAACACATATCATCTTCATAATGAAGATGATATATGATTATGTCTCTCTTGTTGGCCATCTTGTTCATCGCTCTTTGTTAGACAGGTGAAACTGAATTCCATAAGCTAAAGCTTTCTATATAAAAATAAAGTAAAATTCATCTCGATTGGAAAACAAAACTGAGGTGAAAAGTGGTTTATTTTTGTATTAAAAATAAAATATTCAATATGGTTCCACTTTTATTGACATATGATGCTAATGGGATTCAAAACATGTACACTGAATTAGTTATCCCTCAGTTTTCAGGAAAAAATGATGGGATATAGTATATATTTTTTAAAGAAAAAAAACATGGCGCCTACAGGATATATACCTCGGTTTTACGATGTGTAAGGTGAAGTAGTTGTCATAAAAAGTAGTTTTTATAGTAGTGTGTAACATTCTAACTTCGAAACTTCTATAATAAGGTTTATATGACAATTAAAGTGTTACCACAATAATTGACTTCAACACTTACTCAAATGCAGCAGAAATACACATAAAAATACTTACAATGTTTGTTCTCATACCAAAACATAACTCCTAAAAATCAAATCCAACAATATCAATAATAAGAAAACGTCATAGCCTAGATGTTACATAATCAAAACATTGACCACTAAAACAAATAACTATCAATAAAGAAATGAAGATAACTCTCATAAGCCATCTTCCACACAGGTAAGAACTTACTCCTAAATAGGTGTAAGATGTCCATGGAAGACAACATTAAAGCAAAATGGGTGGGGAATAAAATTCAATAAAAACGATATAAATATGCAAGGTAGAATACAACACACAAACACATTTTACATACAATTACACATCAATATCTCATGCCCTACTCATAATAATATACAAAACACATTGCATACATGAATATATATATATATATATATATATATATATATATACACACACACACACACACACACACAAAATGACTTATGACACAACTCGATTTATACGCATGTGGTACCATTTACGGACAACACATGTCATATTTTCTCTTGATTCCCACCATAGGATCATAACACACTTGCCCATATTCCCTCATGATCCCTACCATATGCATGTTGTACCATTTATGTATAACACATGCCCATATTCTTTTTCCTTAACAAGAAGATTTATTGCAAAAGAACCATTATTAGTCTTAATAATAATCCACGACCCACTACAGGGACACATGTTGAAACATTCAAATCATTGTGTAGATCATTGTCACGCATTAATTAGGTCGCTTTTGTGACACCCCGATTTAATTCGAATATTAGATAATAAGGAATTTAATTATTTAATTAATTAAAGGCTTGATTATTTATATTTTTGGATTTAATTGGATTAATTGAAGAAAGAAGGGTTGGAGGTGTGCAGAGTAAATAGTGGGTGTGAGGAGCAAATCACTCTACTTTTACTAATTATTAATTGTGTTTTATTTGGAAATAATAAAGGAATATAACAAGGGTTATAAAAAGGAAAAGAAGGAAAATGAGTCTTTTTGGGAAAAGTTATTTTCACGTAGAATTGGAGAAGAGAAGAGAAGAGAGGAAAAGCCAACCAAGAAATCAAGATCATCGCGAGGTAAGGGTGATTTCATTCAATTTTAATGCCTTATGGGTTTTGGGAATCAACCAGATGATTGGGTATGTTAGGAAAATTGATTTAGGTGATTATAGGTTTGTAGGATTAAACCCTATTTTGTGTCGGATTATAGAATTAAGATCATTAGTGTGTCGAATAATTAATAGGAATGATGAAACTATGTTGTATGATGTGGTAATAGTATATAATGGTTGCAAATTGGTGTTCCTAATGTCACAACTCGTATGGAAATGATTGGAAGTGAATGAGAATGCATAAGTTGTCAAAATAGCGTAATTTGGAGGTCGTGGGAACCGGTTCCTGGGAGGAACCAGTTCCCAGGTGAATTTTTCAAAATCGGGCATTTTTATGCGGGAACCGGTTCCCAGTAGGGTAGGAACCGGGTTCCCATACAAAATTCCAGGGGCGTGACTTTTTCAAAAGTGGGAACCGGTTGTACGGTAGGAACCGGTTCCACTGTAAATTTTAAAATACTTAAAACTTCAAAAATTCATATTTTCTAAACCGTAATCCGATTCGAAAGTGCCGCTTTGAATTATTTCTTAAATTTAAAATACTATCTTTTTAAAAAGGAAAAATATTATTTTGCTAAAATTATTTTAAAAAGAGTCGAGCTTCCGATTTTGAAAAATGTGAATAGTTAAAGATAATGGGGAATTATTACAAATGGTCTGAGTTATCAGATGAGAACTAATGCTTACAATGTTGTATTTTGATATTCATTATGATTGAATGTGATACATTGGTGATTGACATTATGTGAATTATATTGATAACATGATCTGTGAAGTGATGTTGCATGCTTTTATGATGCATGCATAAGCATTTGTTAATTGGTTCATTTCCATTGTGCGGAAGTGAACTTGTTGAGCCAATAGACTTACCAGGATTTAGAGGTAGTGAGGCTAGATTCTTGACCCAGTGGTTATGGGCGAATCATGGAATTGCCGCCTTCCACATGTAAACGGAGCGTGGGTGAACTCAGTTCACGTTTTGGTACCACATGCATAGAGTCTGCATTGCATATGGGATTGTAACATGCTAGGATAGTTTCCAGTGTTGCAATTTCCATTGTTTGTTATATTTGTGTGAGATGCCTTTGTGAATTGACTACGACTATGTGTTTGGATAATGGATTAATGTATTCAATTATTCCGTTGTATTTAAAACGATAATGCATTTTATATTGATAGAAATCTCACCCTTACTTTGATGATTTCAGATTTGAAGTGATTAGCGCTGGAATCTGAGGATAGCTTCTAGAGTCGAGTCATTAGTTAATCCGTGTCGTTGTCGTGCTCGTAGATGTAACATCGGGAAGCGTTTGATTGAGATTCTTTGGATATTAAATACTAGTTTGATTAATGTATCAATTTATTGTCCTTGAATAATTATGAATGACGATTCGGGAGTTGTTATGTTTCATTTCACGTTAAACATAACTTTGGTATTATTATTTAATGATTTCCTTCGTGAAAGCATGACATCCGCTTGATTATAATTTTGAAAATATTAAAATTGTGATGCCTCTTGATATGTGTTAAAAACTCTGGTTATTAAATTATAAATCGCGGGTAATTAGAAGGGGTGTTACAATAGTGGTATCAGAGCATAGTCAGTCTTGTCTTAGTGTCGTTATCCCTTTAGTATGCGACTAGTGTAAAGTAACACTGTCGATACTTGTGTGCTGATGTGGATTGTTTTGTAATGTTACAGAACAATGGCTGGAAGAGGGAACGAAAGGAACGATGATGCTATTGCTGAGGCTTTGGGAATGTTAGCTGGAGTGCTCGGAGGGAATCAGCAGGGAGCTATTATTGGTGCTGACAGACAATTGGGGAATTTTCAGAGGAATAATCCTCTATTGTTCAAGGGTGCACATGATCCCGAGGGTGCTCAGAAGTGGTTGAAGGAGATCGAGAGGATCTTCAGAGTGATTGATTGTGCTGAGGGGCTGAAGGTGAGGTATGGTACTCACATGCTGGCAGAGGAAGCTGATTACTAGTGGGTTGCTACCAGGACTGAAATGGAAGAAGATGGCATTGCATTGACTTGGGTTGTGCTCAAGAGAGCTTTTTTGAGAAGGTACTTTCCTGTGAGTGAGTATGCTACGAAGTTTACTGAATTAGCAAAGTATTATGCTCATTACACTAACGATGCAGATGGAGAATTTTCCAATTGTATCAAGTTTGAGAATGGTTTGCGTGATGAGATCAAGCAGGGTATCAGGTATCAGCGCATTAGAAGGTTTCCTGATTTGGTTGACTGTAGTAGGATTCTGGAAGAAGATCTTGCTAGTACTAAGTCGAATGCTCAGAGTTATGCTGACTGTAAGGGCAAGAGACAGATGGATCGTAGTAAGCCCTATGATAAGAATAATCAGAAACCTAGAGGTTGGAAGAAGCCTAGTGGGGGAGACTCTGGTTCTTCCGTAAAGTGTTACAGATGTGGTGAATTGGGACACCGAGCTCCTGAATGCAAGAATGATGCGAGGAAGTTCAACAACTGTGGAAGATTTGGTCATTTAGCTGCTGAGTGCAGATCCAGAAGGATAACTTGTTACAACTGTGGCGAAGAAGGACACACTCGTTCGCAGTGTACTAAGCCAAAGAAAGAGCAAGCTGGTGGGAAAGTGTTCGCTTTGTCAAGATCAGACGTTAAGCCAGATGATCGGTTGATTAAAGGTACATGTTTTATTAATGGCATACCTTTAATTGCGATTATTAATACTGGAGCGACACATTCTTTTATTGCTTTGGATTGTGCTAAAAGATTGAATCTGGAAATTCCTAATTTGGATGGAAGTATGGTTATTGACACTCCTGCGTCTGGTTCAGTGACTACTTCGTATGTTTGTAGGAATTGTCCTATTGTTATTTTTGGTAGAGGGTTAGGTATGGATTTAGTGTGCCTACCTTTAGAACAACTTGATATTATCCTTGGAATGAACTGGTTGGTCTTCAACCAGGTTCATATCAATTGTTTTGAGAAGACGGTCATATTCCCTGAAGAAGTTAAAATGGATGACGTGACTATGTCAGTTAGGCAGATGAATTTAGTTGTTAGAGATGGTGTTGTAGTGTTTATGTTATATCCTTCGACGGAAGTGAAAGGAAAGGCTAAGAGTGGTGAATTACCTGTTGTGAATGAGTTTCCAGAAGTGTTTCCGGAAGATGTTAGTGAGCTACCACCTGAGAGAGAAGTGGAGTTTGCTATAGATTTGATTCCTGGAACTAGAACGGTGTCGATGGCGCCTTATCGCATGTCGGCATCTGAGTTATCAGAGTTGAAGAAATAGTTGGAAGAGTTGCTTGAGAAGAAGTTTATTCGGCCTAGTGTTTCACCGTGGGGTGCGCCGGTATTGTTGGTTAAGAAGAAGGAAGGTACGATGAGACTATGTGTTGACTACAGGCAATTGAATAAAGTGACAATCAAGAATCGGTATCCATTGCCGAGGATTGATGATTTGATGGATCAGTTGGTCGGAGCTTGTGTATTTAGTAAAATTTATATGAGGTCTGGATATCATCAGATTCGTGTTAAGGCGGGAGATATTCCGAAGACTGCATTTAGAACGAGGTATGAGCATTATGAATATTCTGTTATGCCGTTTGGAGTTACTAATGCACCTGGTGTTTTTATGGAGTATATGAACAGGATATTCCATCCGTATCTTGACAAGTTTGTGGTGGTATTTATTGACGACATTTTGATCTATTCAAAGAATGATGAGGAGCATGCAAAGCATCTTAAGATTGTATTGGAATTATTGAAGGAGAAGAAACTTTATGCGAAGTTGTCTAAATGCGAGTTTTGGTTAAGCGAAGTGAGTTTCCTTGGTCACGTGATTTCCAAGAATGGTATTGTTGTTGATCCTACAAAAGTAGAAGCGGTATCTCAATGGGAAGCGCCGAAGAATGCTTCAGAAATTCGTAGTTTTCTTGGTCTTGCGGGTTACTACAGGAAATTCATTGAGGGATTTTCGAAGTTAGCTTTACCGTTGACTAAGTTGACGAGAAAAGGTCAAGCGTTTGTTTGGGATGCAAATTGTGAGAAAGGATTCCAGGAGTTGAAGAGGAGGTTGACTAGTGCTCCGATTCTAATTTTGCCGAATCCGGCAGAATCTTTCATGGTGTATTGCGATGCGTCCTTGATGGGTCTGGGCGGTGTTTTGATGCAAGATAGGCAAGTTATGGCTTATGCTTCGAGACAGTTGAAGATTCATGAAAGGAATTATCCGACTCATGATTTGGAGTTGGCAGCTGTTGTGTTCGTTTTGAAATTGTGGAGGCATTATCTGTATGGTTCACGGTTTGAGGTGTTCAGTGATCATAAGAGCCTGAAGTATCTTTTTGACCAGAAAGAGTTGAATATGAGACAGAGGAGATGGTTAGAATTTCTCAAGGATTATGATTTTGGTTTGAATTACCATCCTGGTAAGGCAAACGTTGTGGCAGATGCATTGAGCAGGAAGTCCTTGCATATGTCGATGTTAATGGTTCATGAATTGGATTTAGTGGAACAATTCAGAGACTTAAGTTTAGTATGTGAAACTACTCCGAATAGTGTGAAATTGGGCATGTTGAAGTTGACTAGTGGTATTTTGGAAGAGATTAGAAATGGACAGAAATCTGATGTTGGTTTGGTAGACAAGCTGACATTGATTAACCAAGGTCAAGGAGGTGAGTTCCGAATTGATGAGAATGGCGTTATGAGATTTAGTGATAGAGTGTGTGTTCTGGATGTTGCTGAGATTAGAAAAAGTATTTTGGAAGAAGGACATCGTAGTGGATTGAGTATTCATCCTGGTGCTACTAAGATGTACCATGATTTGAAGAAATTATTTTGGTGGCCGGGAATGAAAAAGGAAATTGCAGAGTTTGTGTATGCATGTTTGGTTTGTCAGAAATCAAAGATTGAACATCAGAAACCGTCAGGATTGATGGAACCATTGTTTGTTCCGGAATGGAAATGGGATGGCATTTCAATGGATTTCGTGTCTGGTTTGCCGAGGACAGCGAAGAACTGTGATTCTATTTGGGTTATTGTCGACCGATTGACAAAGTCTGCTCACTTTATTCCGATAAGAATGGATTATCCGATGGAGAGGTTGGCAGAATTGTATGTTGAGAGGATTGTAAGTTTGCATGGTATTCCGTCTAGCATTGTGTCTGATAGAGATCCGAGGTTTACGTCTAAGTTCTAGACAGGATTGCAGGAAGCTCTGGGTACTAAGTTACGATTGAGTTCCGCATATCATCCGCAGACAGATGGTCAGACGGAGAGGACGATTCAGTCGTTAGAAGATTTGTTGAGGGCTTGTGTGTTAGAGAAAGGTGGAGCTTGGGATAGCTACTTACCGTTGATAGAGTTTACCTACAACAATAGTTTTCATTCGAGCATTGGTATGGCTCCGTTTGAGGCATTGTATGGTAGGAGATGTCGGACTCCGTTGTGTTGGTACAAATCTGGAGAAAGTGTTGTGATTGGACCAGAGATTGTTCAACAAACTTCGGAAAAGATCAAGATGATTCAGGAGAAGATGAGAGCTTCTCAGAGTCGTCAGAAAAGTTATCATGATAAGAGGAGGAAAGATCTTGAGTTTAGTGAAGGAGATCATGTGTTCATGCGGGTTACTCCAATGACTGGTATTGGTCGAACTCTGAAGTCAAAGAAGTTGACTCCGCACTTTATTGGTCCGTTTCAGATTATCAAGAGAGTTGAGAAAGTTGCTTATCAGATTGCTTTACCGCCGTCACTTGCAAATTTTCATGATGTCTTTCATGTATCTCAGTTGAGGAGGTACATTGCGGATCCGTCTCATGAGATTCAGGTAGATGATGTGCGGATAATCATCGTTGAAGCGCATGGGTAAAGAGATAGCACTGGTAAGAGTAGCTTGGGGAGGACCAGCTGGAGGAAATGTAACTTGGGAGCTGGAGAGTCAGATGAAGGACTCGTATCCCGAACTTTTCGTCTAAGGTATGTTTTCGAGGAAGAAAACTCTTTTAGTGGGGGAGAGTTGTGACACCCCGATTTAATTCGAATATTAGATAATAAGGAATTTAATTATTTAATTAATTAAAGGCTTGATTATTTATATTTTTGGATTTAATTGGATTAATTGAAGAAAGAAGGGTTGGAGGTGTGCAGAGTAAATAGTGGGTGTGAGGAGCAAATCACTCTACTTTTACTAATTATTAATTATGTGTTTTATTTGGAAATAATAAAGGAATATAACAAGGGTTATAAAAAGGAAAAGAAGGAAAATGAGTCTTTTTGGGAAAAGTTATTTTCACGTAGAATTGGAGAAGAGAAGAGAAGAGAGGAAAAAGCCAACGTCGAAGAAATCGAAGATCATCGCGAGGTAAAGGGTGATTTCATTCAATTTTAATGCCTTATGAGTTTTGGGAATCAACCGGATGATTGGGCATGTTAGGAAAATTGATTTAGGTGATTATAGGTTTCTAGGATTAAACCCTATTTTGTGTCGGATTATAGAATTAAGATCATTAGTGTGTCGAATAATTAATAGGAATGATGAAACTATGTTATATGATGTGGTAATAGTATATAATGGTTGCAAATTGGTGTTCCTAATGTTACAATTCATATGGAAATGATTGGAAGTGAATGAGAATGCATAAGTGCTGTCAAAATAGCAGAATTTGCTTCTGCATGTCGTGGGAACCGGTTCCCTGTGGGGAGGAACCGGGTTCCCAGTGTGAATTTTTCAAAACTGGGCATTTTTGTACGTGGGAACCGGTTCCCAGTAGGGTAGGAACCGGGTTCCCATACAAAATTCTAGGGGCGTGACTTTTTCAAAAAGTGGGAACCGGGTTGTACCAGGGTAGGAACCGGGTTCCACTGTGTAAATTTTTAAAATACTTAAAACTTCAAAAATTCATATTTTCTAAACCGTAACTCCGATTCGAGTGCCGTTTTCGGAATTATTTCTTAAATTTAAAATACTATCTTTTTAAAAAGGAAAAATATTATTTTGCTAAAATTATTTTAAAAAGAGTCGAGCTTCCGATTTTGAAAAATGTGAATAGTTAAAGATAATGGGGAATTATTACAAATGGTCTGAGTTATCAGATGAGAACTAATGCTTACAATGTTGTATTTTGATATTCATTATGATTGAATATGATACATTGGTGATTGACATTATGTGAATTATATTGATAACATGATCTGTGAAGTGATGTTGCATGCTTTTATGATGCATGCATAAGCATTTGTTAATTGGTTCATTTCCATTGTGCGGAAGTGAACTTGTTGAGCCAATAGACTTACCAGGATTTAGAGGTAGTGAGGCTAGATTCTTGACCCAGTGGTTATGGGCGAATCATGGAATTGTCGTTGTCTTTCCACATGTAAACGGAGCAGTGGGTGAACTCGGTTCACGTTTTGGTACCACATGCATAGAGTCTGCATTGCATATGAGATTGTAACATGCTAGGATGGTTTCCAGTAGGGGTGTTCAAAACCAAACCAACCCAATAGAAAACCGCAAAACCAAACCAAACCAAACTGAAACCGCAAAAAACCGCATTTGATTCGGATTAGTTTGGATCATTTTTAACAAAATGATGGTTTGTTTCGGTTTGTATTTTACAAACCGAACCAAACCGAACTAAACCGCATTATGTTACAACATAAATTTTACTTAACTCGCATCTAACCCAAACCTAAATCTATTATACATTAGCCTTATGATTACAGACAATTTTCTCATCTTTACGCTTATGATTTCATTTTCAATCTTCTTAAATATCTCCTAACATTATCACTTCATCTTCACCACTTACATCTTGCCTCTTTTATCTAATATCTACTCTCTTATATTGTTTCCTTTGCGTTCTTATTTTTATGCAATTTTCTCTCTTTCAATTTCATTTTATCGCACATCTTTATCTTTAATCTCTCCTCTCTTATGTTCTTTCTTTTTCATCTTCACTAATTTCTCATCTCTTCTTTTTTTGTTTTATTATAATATTTTTTATATTGTTTTATGCTATTATTTTATGTTTATTATTTCATTTTTGTCTAATCTAACTTTTGCATATTAAATGAGAAGTTATTGTCCAAATATGATTAGTTTTTTGGTTATAATTTAGTAGTGTATCATGTATGAATGACCAAATACAAAGTTATGTTGTCATATATATGTGAATGTATGACTCAACAAATTATTTGTAAAAAACCGAACCAACCGCACCGAACCAAACCGCATTGGTTTGGTTTGGTTTGGTTTTTTTTTCCAAAAGTCAACCGAACCAAACCAAACCGCATGCCTTTTTCTCTCGCGGTTCGGATGATTTTTTGCGTCAAAACCGCCAAAACCGCACCGCGAACACCGCTAGTTTCCAGTGTTGCAATTTCCATTGTTTGTTATATTACATGTTCATTGTGTGAGATGCCTTTGTGAATTGACTACAACTATGTGTTTGGATAATGGATTAATGTATTCAATTATTCTGTTGTATTTAAAAACGTATAATGCATTTTATACTGGATAGAAATCTCACCCTTACTTTGATGATTTCAGATTTGAAGTGATTAGCTGCTTGGAATCAGTGAGGATAGCTTCTAGAGTCGAGTCATTAGTTAATCCGTGTGTCAGTGTCGTGCTCTGGTAGATGTAACACTGGGGAAACGTTTGATTGAGATTCTTTTGGATATTAAATACTAGTTTGATTAATGTTTCAATTTATTATCCTTGAATAATTATGAATGACGTATTCAGGAGTTGTTATGTTTCATTTCCACTGCTAAACATAACTTTTGGTATTATTATTTAATGATTTCCTTCGGTGAAAGCATGACATTTGTTTGATTATAATTTTGAAAAATATTAAAATTGTGATGCCTCTTGATATGTGTTAAAACTCTGATTATTAAATTATAAATCGCGGGTAATTAGAAGGGGTGTTACAACTTTTCTCTAGTGTACCATTGCATTCATCTAGCATATTCCCAAATCATAAAGCCTTATAGAATGAACATGAAAATTCAATGTTCAACTTTTGCACCTTATAAAGGCCTAATTTCATTTGAAGCATGTTGTCATTGGTACTTCAGGCTTAGCCTTGCTTGATTCTTTCAAAAGAAAACAAGTTTTGTCTGACAAACCTTAAAGCCTAAATTTTTAGGTACACATGCATTTTTTGATCAAATCATTACATGCACCATTCCACACGTAGCATATCCACAAATATGGAGCATTACACCATGTAACCAACATTTCATGCATTGGTGTTGCACCCCAAAATTCGCCCTCTTCATTTTTTATAAATAATTGGCTTATACTTAATCAATAGGTGCATTGCATGCATATCATTTGTGCATTAACCATGGGATCTAATTTTTCTAATTGAGTGAGGGTGCACAACTTTGAAGAAGAGGTTTGATTATTGAAAGCTGGATATCTGAGGTTCCATTATTTCAAGCGTCATCTCAATATACAAGATATGTGCGTCCAGAAGCTTCTAACTATCTCATGAGAATCGAGGTTTTGAGGTTTTAACTCCCTATCCTGCAGATATTGATTATGGTTTTCGAGCAAGAGTAGGTTGGGGTCGAATATTTGAGCTCGAAGAGATTCTATGGCCTTCTGTGAGTCTTAAAGTATATGTATACAGCTTATCGATCCACAAGATTCATCAGAAAATGATCTCCCAACGGTCATAACTTCTAATCCCCCAACGGTCAGAACTTCTGATCCCTCAACGGTCAGAACTTCTGATCTCCTTTCTTCCAGAATTTGTGATCTCCTTTCTTCCAGAACTTCTGATCTCCTTTCTTCTAAAACTTCTAATCTCCTTTCTTCAAGAACTTCTGATCTCTTTCTTCCAGAACTTCTGATCTCTTTTTTTCTTTCTTTCTTCTTTTTCTATCATTCATAACAGAACCATCATCATTGAACCTTCGTCTCTCTCACCTTTCTCTGTTTCAGAAAATGCTTAAAAAGAAAGTTTTTCGTCTCGCGGCCGTCTACAACTTTGTTGAAGGAATCAAATCCATTCGGGACTCGTAACGAAATTTATGAAACCTGGAAGTTATGAATTCACCATGTTTACGATATTCAAACAGTTTTTGTGCGCATGTTCGAGGCTGTTTTTCTCATCGATTCGATCACCACACAAAAAAACTCTGAGCATGAAATATGGAGTTTGTTATATCTTCTACAAGTTTCGTTCAGGAATTGTTTCGTTTCGGGACTCGGGTCGGAAGTTACGAAGCTCGAAAGTTATGAATTTGTCATGTTTCAACATTCAACACTTAGAAAAAATTTGGAATGTTTGGCAACATGGTCAGGCCGACAACTTCGGGTTCAATTTTCTCGTAGATATCGACTCCGCATCGAAAAATGTTCAACTACAAAGTTATTCACTTCATGGAAATCTCAGACTTTGCAGAAGGGATCGAATTGATTCGGGCCACGGATCAAGAGTTACAAGGCTGTAAAGTCCAAGGAAAACATTCGGTAAACTTTTGCCGACATTGTCGGTATTTTGTTAATTATGATTTCTAATCTTCGGGATCGATTTAAAGCATGCTACGGGCTTCGATTCGAAAAGTTTTCAACATGAAAGTTGATCACAGAAATTTGTTCTCTAACTTTGATCCATGTACTTTTTCCAAAGAGCATTTTATTTCAATTTATCGAGAGTGAAAGAGAGGCACATGAGGTAAACATGTATGAGTTTGTTTCCATAATTGGCAAAACAAGTCATGAAAGTACATGCATGATGGAGGAGACTTACGGAAAATAACAGAATGCTAACAAACTTTTGCTACCACGTTCTTCTCTCACTTCCTCTCTCACAGAACCCTCTATTTTTCTCTCTTCACTCACTGTAACGGAAACAATTACAACATCAACCTCACTCACGCTTAGATGACTCTCGTTTTATTCCAACACCTTCACTTTCTCTCTTCATTCTTCTTCTCTTCACTCGCCGTAACAAACTTCACAACCACCACTAACCCCCACCATTCTGTTAAAACACCCAACTAAATTAATTATCACATCATATAATATATAATAATAATTAATAATTAACTATAAAAATTGGGGATGTTACAGATTACACTAAAACCCTAGAATGGATTGTGGTATTTAAGGAAAGTTGCATGGAAGCTTTGGGACGACTAGTAGAAAAAGAGAGTGTGGGCGCTACATTTAGCTCTCACTCTCAAATCCAATCAAAAATGAAAAATAATGTTATCCAATCTTGATAAAGAGGACCCATTCCTTATAATATACAAAGGCAACATCATAAACATTTTTTCTCATCTTCTTCTTCATAAACGAATTGCGCATACCATATTCTTACTTCCATTAACTCCATAATTCTCCACCCATTTCTCTCTTTTACGCCATAAACACTCATCGGTCGCTTCCCCACTAAAACACATCCACCATCTAAAATCCCTTCATATAAACTTTCCATCACCTTACAACACTTCCGCTCAACTGTGCCATCACCTAAACCGATCAACCAACCACCGTGTAAACATAATCGATCACTATACCATCACCACATCTTTTAATCTCTAACCTGAACAACAACATTGCACCATCATTTCAAAAAAATCCACTAATGCTTCATCTCTCAAACTTTGACTTGCACCTCTATTCCATTCGCCTGAAGCTTAGTAAACATTCCTCTACCCGTAAACTCAATTGAATAAACAAACTCCGACTAACGTTTCTTACCACACCACAAAAGCCAATTTAACAACCATAACCTTGAGTTTCACATTCAAAAAACATCAAAAACAACGTCGACAATAATAACATTGACAACACACTCAACAATGCCATTATTCTTGCAAGTCATATTCGGCCACAACCATTGAGAAACTCACTACCAAGAGGCAACAATATAACTCATTTTCAGTACTTTGGTAATAATTCAAATTTCATTTTGAGTCAATACAATTATTGTTTGAGTTTATGATGTTGTTGTGTGATTTTAAATATATGTTTTATTCTTACATGCATAAATTATACTGGACTGTTGAAATTTTTGTAATAATATGAATATATGTTTGTGTTAAGTCGCTATTTTTGTTTCCACCGCGTTGAAACTAGATTCAAACTTTACACGTGTTTTACACTAACTTTTGTTTGATGTCGGCATGTTGAATGGATGTTTAAGAGGCATTAAGATTTTGCGAGACAACTCGTGCGTGACGTCATTCATATTTTATTTTAGACACATGACATTTTGCTTTTTCAGTAGAAAACACAAACGTATGTTTTTTGAGGTTAAAACTCACAGTTCATGAAAAATTGTTGTCAATCCTAAAATCATGGATCTAACATCTATGAATGGGAATGATTGAAATTGGTGATATATAATTCCTTGGTATTTTTCAATTGTGTTTGATCATCTATCATTCTCCATTTCCTTGTTTTTGATTTTGTTTTATCATTATGTTACATTGTTTTTGGAGAATGATTTTGCATCATTCCTCTAACATGTATGCCACATAAGTTGTTATTGAACAGCCTCACATAGGTGTGACTTCTACATAACTCCACTTACGATTGCTTAACATAGAGCTACATTTTCCTAACTCAGTTGATTCCTCATTAACACTAACATCGACATATTAATTGTACTACCATCTAACTTTTACTTTTATGCTCTTTACTTTTATTGTCATTTACATTCATGTCATTTACATTATTGCCATTTTTTTGTTTTGCCTTTTACTTTATGCCTTTTATCTTATTTGTTTCTCTTGCTTTATTGCTTCAAAAATAACAAAAACATTATAAAATGGATAAAACCCTAAAAACCTTTCATCTAATCTTGTGGACTTTGTGTTACTATCTCTTGATTGAAGAGTATTTTGGACTTGAGGCCTTAGGACTTAGTGCTTCTTTGTTTTTGGAGTGGTTATTTCTGAGACTTTGTGATTCATCCAAAAATTTGAACTTCAATTCAAGACTTTGCCATATTTTGAGAAGATTTGATCTTTGCTTGAAGACTTGAAATTCTCTTTATGTGACCTTGACATTTATTTGGACCTTTTGGTGTTCACCTGCTTCCATTGCTTGCTCTTGATGATTCATCTGCTTATATGTTTGCTCATGTGATTCACTTATCTTATGGCTTAATAAAAATGGAAAAGAATTCTCATTTTGACCAATGTAAAATGCTTGCACCATCTTGTGGTTAGTACACTTGCACACCTCTTGGCTACCTTACAATGAGATTTTATGTCATGCCATTTATTTTATGCTTTAGGATAGTCTTTTCATCTCCTACCCACTTCTTCAATTTTCAAAACTTATTTCTTTAAACTTAAAACCTTTTCTTAACAAATACTAAAACACTTAAGCATATTCAAACTCTTTTCAAAACTTCTAAAAAAGACAAACCTCGTCAAATTTCTTTTTATGCCTTTGTGCATTTTTATTTTAAAATCTTTTCAAAAGATTGAATATTAGTCTATTCTAGTAGTGATGCAAACCACTATACTATTACAATATATTGTGAAGTTATTGTCATTTTCCATTTGAATGTTGAGACATGCTTGTGAAAAAGTCCAAGTAAAAGTTCTCCATGTCAATATGATGCAAATGATTACTTTCACATACTTATGGGTAGTAAGTTGTATTTTCCACTCGAATACGATGAAATGTCTTTTCAATTTAAAATCAATCAACAAACTTTCGTCTTTATTATTACCATGAACTACGAGGCTCTGATTTCTTCATTGCACATCGAGAATACATATGCACAAGATTCTTGAAATCCTAGCGAGCACAAAAATAATAAAAAATACTTCTTTTCTCATTACCCCAATCTTTTTGCAAACAACCCAATTTTATCACAACACAAAATTTTCAGGACGTTCCCATGGAGTATCATAGATGTGAGGGATACTAATACTCTCTCCTTGCATAACCAACCCTTGTATCTAGATCTCTCTTTTGTTTTATTTTTGTGTTGGGTTTTCTCAATATTTTCATTTTCTTTGGAAATGATAAAGTTCGGTGGCGACTCTTATTTTTTTCTGAATTAAGTTAAGAAATACCTTAATCTTAATTTTTTCTGTCGTGACAATGTAATTGATGAATATTGCGGGTGAAACTATCATTGTTGTTTACATACACCTGTTACCTTGAAAAATCTTAAGATATTCAAGCACGTGTAGTTAGTGAAGATATTCCCATAAGATAAGGGTAATCCTTTGAGATAAGGGTTTTTGGCTAAAAATGCTTGGAATTTGGCTTTGTCGAACTGAAGAATTTCTATGGCCAATAGGAGTATCATGCCAAAATGACGAAGTTGGGCTTTGTTGACCAAAAGGAGAAAAACTGATACCAAATAACAAAGTGCTGGAAAATTGGTCTAGTCGACCAAAAGTTAAAAGAATGAATGAAGTAGTCGAAGTTGGTCTTGTCGACCAAAGGAATTCAAGACTTAGAAGATTTCTAAATGATTTAGTCTTTCCAGAAGATAACGTCGAAGTAAGCTGGAAGCGGTAAGATTCAAACTTCAAAATCAACAACATTTACCAGCGGTTTATATCATGGTTGAGCGCCAAAAAGGTGGCGAGATCTAGTGGAGCAGTTGTCTTAGTTTTAACGTGTCAATATATCGTGTACATAGGCAGTTACATCGTAATCACTATAAATAAGAGATTTCAGTGTAGTTTTTCGTGTGTTCACTTGTACTGAAAATCACTTGTCAAAACTCTGTATTTCCAAGCGTAAGGAAGCAAAGAGTGAGGAAGTATTTGATGTACGTGAATCACAATTTATATTTCAATGCAAATCCTTTACTTTTCAATTGTCTTTTTCGAATACTTTAATTGCTTTCTATTTACATTTGAGCAATCTTATTATGTTGTTTCCTGCTTTGCGTAAAATATTCAACACTTTCTGTCGGTCACGAGTCACCAGTCAGTTAGTCTATTTCATGCAAACACCTTTTGTCGGTCACCAGTTAGTTGGTCGAATTATAGTGTGGAAAGCTTTTATACTTGTTTCCTTAGTCTTAGAAAACCGTTTCTAGTACTAATTATTTTGGCAGGGCAAGTGTATCTTCAAAATCTTAGCACATGTCTTAAGATCAACTAGTCGATCTTACGAGTAACCCTTAGTTTTTAGGTTTTTGGGAGGACCAACGGTTGTTTACCATTTTCCGCAGTAAATAAATTGGCACACCTGGTGGGACCAATGCTAAGTGTTTACCATTTACCATTTTTGTTAAATGTTACAAGTGTATGAAACATAAGAGTGAGAATTTAACCAAAGAGTATAATAAACCACCAACCAGGAGACGTACATCAAGGATGTCTAATCCTACAAATATAGACAAAATTTCGTCACAAACTTTAAGTACTACAGATCCTATGATTTCTCAGGTTGCACCTTTGCCTCCTGTAAATAATCCAACTGCTCCAGTGTCGACTGCAGTCTCTACGCCCATCCCACGGGCTCCACCAGCGAGCCTAGGGCCTACGATGACTACGACTGAAATCCCTCATGTGCCTCATTTTGGCACTGCAGATCCCATTTATGGAAAGTCATATTCCATGATATCAAGATATCAATCGACATCAGATGCAGCGGTAGTGTCAGATAATGTCCAAAATCTAAACTCTCCTTTATAAGGATCTGCACCATGAGGAAATAGAGGCAATCAAAATAGGGGAATGTCATCTCAGCCAATAGTACCGCCTCTCACTAACACTTTAGTAGCGGTATTAAGGCAACAAATGGATGATAGTAACCGTGATTTAGTTTATATGTTAACCAATCAAATGGGGAGTGTATTTAACCCCATAGTACAAGAGTCTACTAAGACTAATAGGAAGTCCGCTGAAACAAATTGACAAGTGATTGCCCAATTAACACGTTTGTGTAATTTCTTGGGTGCTCCCCCAATGCCTATTTGACAGGCGCCACCTGTTCGACTAGTTTCCCCAGGTCAAGTAGACATGGGGGAAATATAGGATGAAACTGTCCATCAGGGACAAATGATAGTGCCTCAAAGGAATCTTGTAGTCGACCCACCTAGGGTATTTGTAAATCGACAACAAGAGGCTAATCAAATTGTTGATCAAATTCGACAAGACTTAGCCGTAGAAAATAATTTAACCACTATTGTTGAAAGAATTATGGCTAGGAATGATATGAATACCATAATTCATAGGCCAACATATTCTTCCCCCTTGTCTGAGTATATCTTACAAAGTGAAAACCCTAGAGGATGGAAAATTCCTAAGTATACAAAATTTGGGGGGGGGGGGAATTGGGGAGTCAGCAGTGTGGAACATATTGCTAGGTACTTGACTGAGTCTGGGGATATGGAAAATAATCAAAACTTAGGGGTAAAACATTTTCCCTCATCCCTTACTAAGGCAGCCTTCACGTGGTTTACCACTTTGCCTCCAAACTCGATTGACTCATGGACAAAGTTGGAAAAACTTTTTCATGAACAATTTTTTGAGGGGCATTCGAAAATTAGTTTGGTCGAATTGTCATATATTAAAAAAAGGTTTGCTGAAACTATTGATGATTACTTAAATAGGTTCAGATCGTTGAAAGCAAGATGCTTTACTCAAGTTCCAGAACATGAACTTGCTCAAATGGCCGCTAGAGGTTTGGATTATTCCATTAGAAAGAAAATCGACCCAACCTTTGTGAAAAGTATGTCGCAACTAGCTGATAGAGTTCAACATTTAGAACATATGAGATTAGAAAAGGTCAGACATACTAAGGCTAAGGCTAAGAAAGAAAAAGTAGCCTACATATATTATGATGACACATATCCCATTTATAAGGCCGACTATATCTCACCGACCTAGGCAGAAGTCGACGTTGCTGAATGAAGCCAAGGCCTGCATAATCATTATTTCCCGCCAAAGGAAAAAACACTGTAAAAAACAATTCAAAATTTCCAGCAAAAACTTATGCTTTTGATGTCACTAAATGCGAAGAAATTTTCGATTTGTTAGTTAAATATGGTCAAATTTTAGTACCTCAAAATTTTCAAGGATCTTGTTTAAAAATCGTTGTAGGAAGGTCAATTGAAATTTGCTGCGATGAAAATGAAGATTGATGCTGACCCTCTTAGGCAAGGGGAAGCCCTGTTTCTCAACCCTCTCGACATCAATATGGTGGAAATTATTGAGTTTCCTGATGATGATATGGTCGAGGAGGGTACTGGAGAAAGTCCTGATGTCGGATTAGTTGATGTGTACCCAAGGCCTGAGGAGGACCTGCTGGATTTTCTCTACCACTATAAGAATAAGGGTTCACAAGCTAAACAAGGAGTTATGTTCCTTCAGCAAGTGCTCATAGGGGAACTTGGATCAAGCCCCAAGGGAGAATGGGGGCACATATTGATGGTGCTATTGCTAAAGATCCAAACAAAGGAAAGTTGGTTGTTAACTTCCGACATGAGTTTAAGTCCGAAAGAAAAAACCACATTTTTGAAAATTACATGGGAAAAAAATCCTATGACTCGGACCCAATGGAGGCGCTTCTAGCGTCGAAAACAAGCTGAGAGTCAAGCTACTGCTGGACAGGTTGCTGCAAACAAATCAGGACACCAGAAACAATACAAGGTGAAGGTCGATTCTGCTGCCAAAGAACCAATCAAAAAATTCGTGAATTGACCAGTTCCTAAGTGTTCTGATGAAGCTACTGATGACTTCAGGTCCGACTCTGAAGAGAGTTTGGACACTTTGGTCAATTTGGTATCAATTCTGCCTGCAAAATACGACTACTTGACTGGAGTGGAAGATACGAAAGACGTTGATGCTGAGGAGATGACTTTACACAAGCCAATATGCTACTTTGTAATGAATAATGGTTCTGTCGAGAACTATGATGCATTCTTTGAGAAGCCCGACATGGCTATGAAGAGCCATTTGAAGCCTCTTTTAATAAGGTCTAAAGTCGAATGATTGACTATCAACAAGGTGTTGGTAGACTGTGGCGCAACTGTAAACATTATGCCACATCACATACTCAAGAAAATTAGTAAATATGACACCGCTGTTAGATCTTACAACATGGTCTTGTCAGACTATGAAGGAAGAACTAGGAACACCATGCGGGTTATCCAAGTTGATATTATTGTCGGCTCAGTTACTGGGCCGATTATTTTTTTGGTGATTCAAGGCAAGCCAAGTTACAACCTCTTGGTTAGAAGGGAATGACTGCACGGTGTAGGAGTTATGCCATCTTATATGCACCAGCATTTGGTGATATGGAGGGAAGATGGAATAGTCAAGAATATTGAACTGACCATGGATATTTCATGGCTAACGTGAATAATGTCGAAAAAAAGCAGTTCGACGGGAAATTAGCTAAAATTTCGCCACGTCAACCTGCTGAAGATGTATATGCCAACTTGGATGAGGAATTTGTTTCTTTAAAGCTGTGTGAAACCCATTGTTTTATATGGGATGTGGAACCCCTTGAGGATCCATATTATAAAAATCGGCCGACAGGCTGGGGAGACATTAGTGATAATGATGTCTGAGCTAGAAACTCTCAAAAGGATTTCGGCGTATATTGCCGAAAATAAAGTAAATTCGGGGCTAGAGGCTGAAGAAAACATGGACGTCGAAGCCAATAAGATTCAAATTATGGATGAAGAACTTACTTTGGCTATTGAGCCAAAGCCACCAGATAAAAAAGAAATGTTTGAAGAAAACTTCGATAAGCAACATCTTGACTACATATATGACGATGAGCCCTTAGGCTCTGAGAAGGATCCAATGGCCCCATAAAAAATGCATCCACAAGACCCTTTGGAAGAAATAGATTTTGGCAAAAAGGGAGATAAAAGACCAACTTATATCAGCACCAATATCGACAAAAATATGAAGTCTGAGGTAATATCTTTATTAAAAGAATTTAAAGATTGTTTTGCTTTGGACTATAATGAAATGCCAGGTTTAAGTAGGGATTTGGTCGAATTAAAGTTGCCAATAAAAGCTGGAAAGGATCCAGTGAAGCAGACGCCCAGACGCTTCGCTCCAACAATAATGTCGAAAATCAAAGAGGAGATAGAAAGACTCCTCAAAAGCAGATACATAAGAACTGCAAGGTATGTCGACTGGTTGGCAAATATGGTGCCAGTAATTAAGAAAAATGGAAAGCTAAGAGTGTGCATTGATTTTAGAGATTTAAATGCTGCCACTCCTAAAGATGAATATGCTATGCCTATAGCAGAAATGTTGGTCGACTATGCTGCTGGTTTTGAATATTTAAGTATGCTTGATGGTTATTCTGGTTATAACCAAATTTTTATTGCATATGAAGATGCGCCGAAGACGCCGTTTCGTTGCCCAAGGGCACTAGGAACCTATGAATGGGTTGTCATGCCATTTGGCTTGAAAAACGTCGGAGCAAGATATCAAAGGGTAATGAATTCTATGTTCCATGATTTTATTGAAGATTTCATGTAAATTTATATTGATGATATTGTAATAAAATCGAATAGTAAACCAACTCATCTGCGACATCTTCGAAAGGCTTTCGAAAGGATGAGGAAATATGGATTAAAAATGAATCTATTAAAATGTGCTTTTTGTGTGTAGGCACGTGACTTTCTTGGCTTTGTGGTGCATAAAAAGACATAGAAGTGAATACAAGCAAAACCAAAGCCATCATGGACGTCAAGCCTCCGTCGACCAAAAAAGAACTTCAGTCTTTGTTGGGAAAAATAAATTTCCTAAGGAAGTTCATATCCAACTTAAGTGGAAAAATCAAAGTATTTTCACCATTGCTTCGACTGAAGAATGAGGATTTCGTCTGACAAAAGGAACATCAAGAGGCTTTTGACAAAATCAAAGAATACTTAGTGAAGCCTCCATTATTGGCACCTCCTGTTAGACATAGGCCTATGAGGTTATATATTGCAGCCTCAGATTCGACTATAGGAAGTATGTTAGTCCAAGAGGATGAAAAAGGTGTCAAAAGACTCGTGTATTACCTTAGTCGAATGCTTAATGATCCTGAAACTAGGTATAGTGATATAGAAAGACTATGCCTATGCTTGTATTTTTCTTGTATTAAATTAAAGCAATATATAAAGTCTGTTGATGTGTATGTGTCTTCTCATTTTGATATTATTAAACATATGTTATCCAAACCAATTTTACATAGTCAAATTGGTAAATGGGTGTTAGCATTAACAGAGTACTCTCTAACTTATATGCCCTTAAAAGCAATGAAAAGGCAAGTAGTGGCAGACTTCCTTGTCGATCATTCAACGGTTGGTATGCCCCAAAACTACGTCGATTTAGTGCCATGGAAATTATACTTTGACGGTTCTAGCCATAAAGATGGAGCTGGAATATGAGGAATTATAATTTCTCCCAATGGAATTTTAGCAGAGTTCAAGTATAGAATCGACGGAATATGTACAAATAATGAAGTAGAATACGAGTCGTTAATAACATGACTTGAACTAGTGTTAGAATTGGGGGCAAGGACTGTCGAAATTATGGGAGATTCTAAATTGGTGATTAAACAAGTATCAAAGAAATAAAAATATGTCAAAGAAAACTTAATCATGTATTTTGTGATCACCATTAGATTTCTAAAGCAATTTGAGCAAGTGAATATTCGACATAACCCGCAAAGAGAAAATCAAGAGGCCAATGACTTAGCACAAGAAGCTTCAGGATACAAGAAAGACCAAAGTGAAGAACCTATTCAGGTAAGAGAAAAGGTTCAAGCAACTTTGTTATCTCCTTCAGACTTGTCAATTATTAAGTTAGGAGTTGTAGATACTAAATTTTTTGAAATTCTAACTATTGACAATGGGCAAGAAATTGACTGGTGCAAGCCATTGGTCGATTATCTGTGTTCCCCTACGGGGTCGACAGATCGAAAGATCAAATATCGTACCCTGAGTTATGTTTTGATAGAAAATGAATTATTCAAGAAAACTGCTGAAGGAATATTGCTTAAGTGCCTTGGAGAAAGTGAGGCATGTATAGCAATGTCAAGTGTGCACAGTGTAGCATGCGGTGCATATCAAGCTGGAGACAAAATGAAATGGCTATTGGTGCGTTCAGGAGTCTATTGGCCTTCAATGTTGAAATATGGCATTGAATTTGCTAAAGGTTTCCAAGAATTCCAAATGCATGAGGGCATACAACATGTTCCTGCAAGTGAATTACATGCAATTGTAAAGCCTTGGCCATTTAGGGGATGGGCATTAGATGTGATTAGAGAAATAAAACCAGCTTCATCAAAACAACAAAGGTACATTTTAGTCGGCATTGATTATTTTACAAAATGGGTCGAGGTTGTAGCCTTAGAAAATGTCGACCAAGAAGCTGTCATTGATTTAATACAAAGTCACATAATGTGTCGATTTGGGATGCCATAAACAATTACAACTGACCAAGGATAAGTGTTTACTAGGCGAAAAATGCAAGAATTTACGCAACAAGTTGGAATCAAATTATTAACTTCTCCTCCTAACTATTCTCAGGCAAATGGCCAAGTCGATGCTGTCAATAAGGTAATAATTATCCTAATTGAGAAGCATGTAAGAAACAAGCCAAAAAATTTCCATAAAACACTAGATCAAGCCTTATGGGCATGTGAAATTTCTCCCAAAGAAGCAACAGGAACTACTCCATTTCGACTTGCATATGGGCATGATGCAGTGCTACCAGTGGAGATACAAGTTCAATCAGTGAGAATCCAAAGACAACATAAAATACCATTTGAAGATTACTATAATATGACGGCAGACGAGCTTGTCGACTTAGATGAAGAAAGGATGCTGGCCCTTGATTCGTTAAGAAGACAAAAAGAGAGAGTTGCTAGAGCTTATAATAAAAAAGTAAGAGAAAAGGTATTTGTTATGGATGATTTAGTTTGGAAAGTGATATTACCTATGGATATAAATGATAGAGTCTTAGGAAAATGGTCCCCAAATTGGGAAGGACATTTTAAGGTGATACAAGTTTTTTCCAATAATGCATATGAGCTTGAAGAGTTAGCCCCAGATCGACGCATCTTAAGGGTAAATGGTAAGTACTTGGAGAAGTATAAACCTATCCTTCAAGAAGTTAACATTTCGACGAAATAAATATTTGTCGAACAAATAAGTTGGAGAAAATTTTGTTTGAAACCAGAAAAAAATTAAAAGCATGCATAAAAGTATGTGCAACAAGGAAATATATAAGGCGGAAAATGAAAACACTACATTAAAAAAGTGGCTTAAAGCCATTGTTCAGATATTACAATAGAAAGAATCATGAGATGATTGTGGCAATGATTAAAAGTGCTTAAACTTGTTTTGGAAAGACTGCATATTCCCTTGGAGGTGCACAACATGATTGTCAAAACTTTCTACTTGAACTTTAAGTGCTGCAATCTCTATTTCGACGGAAGAAATTACATTGCTCACGGCTGTAATACGGTGAACTGACTTTGTAGGATTTTTTGTATCCAAATGTGCGGATAGCAAGAGTCGCCACCGAATTTTATTTTTATCCAATTAAGGGAAGGTAAAAGTAACAGACAGAAAAAGACCTTCGTTAGATTCTGAGTTCGGGAGAATGGTTATGAAAAGGGAAGGTATTAGCACCCCTTTTCATCCGTAGTTATCTACGGGCTCTTAGTTGCTCTAGATCACTTTAAAATTTGCTTTCTGTGTGTTTGACAAAGATGTTTTGAAAAAAGGCATTTCGCTTTGACTTTGTAATGACTCATGTAGGAGTGTATACAAAGTGTTCGAAAATGTTTTTGTTTTGAAAAGAATTTGAACTTTGAAAAAGAGTGTGTGGTGTGAAAAGCATTTGATAGAGCAAGCAACTACAAGACTTATTTACCCACTCAGAATTGGTCATTTTGTTGTACTTCTACGTTCCTTTAGAATAGCGCTAGCCATACCATTAGTTAGTAGGTAGCTCCATTCGTTGGATGTAAGCGGGACATTCGAAGGGACATCGGATGGTCATAGAAGGCAACTTGTAGGAGTATCCTAGCACATTCGAAGGGACTATCATCATTTTTCGTAGGCGACAATCGAGGGTCAAGATCATGTATTCGGAGGCGACATCGTGGGTCTTATGATCTTTGTATCGACGGGACTATGATGATTTGTTTGGAAGGCAACGGTGCTAGAATACCTCTACGCTCGAGGGACATGACCATTTTGAATTCGCAAAGGCAACGAGAGAGAATTACCCTAAGGGGTGCGTGTGTGAAAGAAGTGTGTTGATTTCAGAATATGTTATCTTGAAAATTAGTGGGCTATGTTCAATTTTAGTCTTGCCATACACGCCTAATTACTAGCAATTTATAGGGTGCGGAAATTAAAATGCGGAATGTAAAGTGCGGAAAGGTAAATGTCCTACGCTATTACAAGGCTTTGGGGCAGATACATAATTTAAAATGCGGAAAATAAAATCCTAAATTAAACTATTACATCCCATATACAGTTACATTATTGGAAAATAAAATGAAAATAGTAAAGAAACGTCCGAATTGGAAGAACCTGTGAAACGAATGAGAAATCGGAAAATATGATGAAATCGAAATAAGAGAAAATGTTAGGAAAAATGCAAATTTTAAATTGGAAAAAATATGACATGCTGGAAATAATGTAAATATACTAAGATAATTTTTTGGGATTTTTTGGATGCAATTTAATAATTAAAAACTAATTAAATGTGATTTAAATGCAAAATTATGAATAAAAATAAATATGCATGCAAAAATATATTTTTTAATTTATTAAATTAAATAAAGATTTTAGAAAACAAATGCAAAAAGAAAATTAATTTTTGATGAGTTTTTAATGCAAAAATAAAAATGTGAAATTAATTAAAATAACATGTAAATATTAAAATAAATAAGAAAATAGGAAAATATGAAAAAGAATGCAAGTTTGGAAAAAGGAAAAGAGATTGGTCTTGCCAGGACTTGAACCTGTGACCTCCTGGAGAATCTCTTCAAAACAATGCCTTAACCACTGCGCCATGTTGCACTTGGTGTTTGGAAAACTGGAATTAAATGAAGATAAGCGTTCACGTGTCAAGGATTTTGAAAATCAAAACACAGTCAGCCGCGGGCCCCAGTTATTTTGAATGAGCGAATCAGAAGACGCGAAACTGCCACGCATACCCTCGCCTGAGTCAACACGTTCAACGACGCCGGAGCCCTAGCTCCGCCTTCTCCGATGATCGTAACGCCCAAACCGCAAAATACGAGAATCAAGCAAGAAAAGACCTAATCTACCTAATTCGATCCTTCTGAGTTCAATGGTGCCATTAGTTTCGATTGAAAACGGCTGTATCATGAGTTTCGAAGAAAAGTACATAAACTGCCCTAACAATGGCAATTTGGATTCTTAGCATGAGCCTCATTTAATCACCCACTGCTCTATGTCAACCCGTAAACTCATAACGATGGTTAGATTCAAAACACGATGGAAAATAAAAACGAATTCAAGAAGCATATGCATATGTATGATCATGTAGGGTACGAATCAGGTTGTTTCAACCATTGCTTTTGATGTAAACTTACTCATACTTACCCTTAGAACACGATTGAGTGCTTGAGAGAGGCTGAAAGTGGCTGCTTTTGAAATTCAATTTTTCAAAGTTTTCTTGAAAAAATTTGCAAGAACTAGGGTTTGGCTTGAGCTAGGGTTTCGTTCCTTGTGCTGGCTGCATTGCTTGGTATTTATAGAGGAAGATTGGATGGCAAAAGCAAGCAAAAAAGATTGGACATTGATTGTGCAAATATTTTCCAATAAAAACAAATCAAATTTTCTTAAAAACTTGATTTTTCCTTTCCATATGCATGAGTCACGAATTTGGAAATTGTTGTGGGCTTTCTTGGACATTAAGGAAGATATAAAATCAGCCCTTTTGGAAAAAATAATTAATTTTCATATTTTATATAATTTATTTTTGAATTAAATGTTATAAAATATAAATATAAATCATAAAAATAGAAAATTACCAGTGCCAAGCATTTATGGGTCAAAAATCATGTCATGAACAAGTTTGGATCAAAAGATTATAGGCCCATTTGGAAAATTTTGCATTTTGACCAAAATGTCCTTTTGTGCAATTGTCCAAAATCGCCCAACTTCTCGAATAGTGTATCTTGCTCAATTTTCCACATTTTTGAGTGTTCTTGGACTTTTGAAAGCTCTAAGAGTCCTCTAACCAAACTTTTGGTCTCATCTCAATTGAGTTACCATGCTCAATATATCTTCAAAGCAAAAGTTGACTTTTGTTGACTTTGAAAATGACCTGTAATGTTTTGAGCTATACCTCTCAAATGAAGCATTTTTGGACATTCTTGTGAGACATGAAGTTGTAGAGAATTGAATTTCCTTCAAAACAAGAGGTGGTGGAAAATTTCGAGAAAGTATGAGAAAGTTATGATCACCAAAGTTCATTGACTTTTCACCTAGAAACCCTAATTTAGAAAGTTTGACTTTGAGCAAATCTTGAGTTTTCTTGATGAATCATGATCAACCCTTGATCAAATGATGAACATAACTTCAAAATGAGGATGTTGACCAAAAATTATGAAGTTTGACTGTATGTTGACCACAGTTGACTTTTTGTCCAATACAACTGATTTTCAACCATCTGAGCAATTGTCTGAGGAAACTTGACTTGTGAGGCTTGAAACTTGACATGGAGAATCTTTGAAGCATATGAGGAAGCATGAAGACCATTGGAGATATTGGAAGTCCATCTTGACTTGAGAGATACCAAACCCTAATTTGGGTTGATTGTCTAGGAGAGAGTTTGTCTGATCAACTCTTGAGGAATCCTTGAGCATAGATGTATGAAATCTCTTGAGTAGATAGAGGGAAAATTTTGGGGTATGACAGATGCCCCTGTTCAATCTTCTTGTACTGGAGGGTTAGATTGACACGCTTGTCTTTTGTGACCTGGAGGTAGAAGATGATTGAACACTCGAGTACACCTGAAAATTTGCACTTTGGTGGATGATGCGGAATGGGCTTACAGATGCCATTTGGATACTTCGCTGGGGGATGAGTCATACGCTAGACTCGAGAATGTCGATAGGAGAATTGACGGGGATGGGCTTAAGATGCCATCTGGAAAGATCGATGCTGGGGAGTGAGCCGACGCTAGGCTCGTAGTCGCTTCGAAGGATCATGGAGATGGGCTTAAGATGCCATCCGAGGTAGTCACGTTAGACTTCGTGTTCACTTTTGAATGAAGTTACCGGTTTGCATTGATTTTAACCATATATGCAGATTCTGAAAGTGAAGCACGTTGATAAGTAGTCGGAGATGGGCTTAAGATGCCATCCAAGGCAATCGAGTACGCTAGACTCAGAGTTGATAATAAGGGATCGAATAAATCTTCGTGCCGATTACTCCGAGGGAGATTGTAGTTGGCGAAATGTGGATAGCTTCCCTGTTGTGCATCGGGTGTTGATCCATCGCCTGTTATCGGAGGATAACCAGAGGCGGTCTTCGATAGTTTTCCCGCTGGTTCGGGCTTAATCTCGACCCGTCGTCGAGGACAACCAAGGGCGGTCTTTCGATAGTTTTCCGCGGTTCGGGCTTAATCTCGACCAATCGTCGGAGGACAACCAAGGGCGGTCTTTCAGATAGTTTTCCCGTCGATTCGGGGCTTAATCCTGGACCTGTTGTCGGAGGACAACCAAGGGCGGTCTTTCAGATAGTTTTCCGCCGATTCGGGCTTAACTCGACCTGCTTGGCCAAGGATCACACTGCTTTGGAGAAAACAAGAGGAATCTTGGATAGAATATTGGTTAGTTTTATGCAAAGTATGATGCATGACAGTGTATATGAATGATAGATGCATGAATTATGACTTTATGAGTAATGTATGAATGATAGATGTCGTGATATTTCAAAACATATCCATCTTGAAGAAGATGGGGATGTTCTGCTCGAGTATTTCTGTCTTTTGCTTGGGGATCGAGTAGGTGAGAACCCCGCTTTTGAAGGAGAAGAAAGATATCCTGGATTCCTCCGGTGCACTATCTGACCAAGTCTTGGGCCTAGATATTGTTGAGGAAGGTAGAGATTTGAGAGGCTCGTTGTTTGGAGATCTCATATATAGACCCTGCTGAGGAGAATCTGGGAGGCGATCCGTTGGGGACCTTGTATGTAGATCCTGCTAAGGAAATTTAGGAGGTGCTCTACTGGGGATTCAGAGTGTAGATCTCGCTGAAGAGCAATTGATAGTTGCCGGGAGACCGGGTTGGAAGAGTCAGGAATCCGTTGTAATCCCAGGCTGGGGAATGAAGATGTAGTTTCCTCCGATGCACTATCTGACCAAGTCTCGAGTCCGATACTGGGAAAAAGAAGGGACTGAGAGATGTCCGCTGGGGATAAATATCTCGGTCTGGGATGAAATGTTATTTCTCGGAGACTGATGTAACATTGCTTGATTGAGTGGAATCACTGCTTGGATTAACACATACTCCGCTGGAGGGAGGTTTGTTGTGAGTGATACTGCTGTGGGGATCACGATCTGCAGGGGAATGTATTGGTGACTTTCGTCGTCGTCCCAACTCCTGGAGCCTGTAGTAAGCACCTTTGCATGTTCACTTTTCATATGTTTGCGATTAGATTTTTATTGTCAAATGCACATAACCATTCAAAAGAAACGTTGGGCTTATTGCAAACAACAACAGTGAAAATTGTAAAGAGAAAGAACTTGCATTCATTTGAAATGTGGCGTATGGCCAAGTAGTTTGTACACAAGAAAGGTAAAAAGCTATGCGGAAACAATCTCGTTAAGTTCCAACTATGCTAGTACTCATACATTTCGACTATCTCATCTCCTTGTTGTCAGTAGAAAGTGAGTAGACTGATCTTCGCCATTTGAATCTTGAATGCTGATAGTAGTCCGGTGATCCGAAGAGACATAGTCGTACGCTTAAATCCCTAATTTTTGCCTAGACCGCCTTCGGTTTTGATACCTTTTGCCCAAGCCGCCTTTTCGTGTTTTCGACTTGCCGGTGTACATGTTTTGTATATATCCTTTATTTTTGCCCGAACCTTTGGTTCGCCAGATGCCCTTATTTTTGCCTAGGCTACCGACCTAGCGGGTCTCTTTTATGCATAGTATTTTTGACTATGTCTCGCTCACGTGTGGAAGTCTTCACCATCCATGGTGCTAAGTATCATAGTCCGCCGAAAATACCTTGACTACAAATGGTCCCTCGAGGTGGGAGTCCATTTTCCCGGATCACCTTGGGGGAGAATGATGCGCTTGACTACTAAATCACCGACTTGGTAGACTCGGTGCTTGACCTTCTTGTTAAATGCTCTAATCATTCGCTTCTGATAAATCTGTCCATGGCAGATGGACGCGAGTCGTTTCTCATCAATCAAGTTAATCTGGTCAAGGCGAGTCTGGATCCAATCGTCTTCGCCTAACTCTGCGTCCTGGAGGACTCTGGTTGAGGGTATCTGAACCTCAATGGGTAGGACGGCTTCCATACCGTATACAAGAGAGAAGGGGGTTGCCCCTGTTGATGTTCGTGCTGTAGTGCGATAACCATGAAGAGCAAATGGTAACATTTCATGCCAATCTTTGTAAGTCACTGTCATCTTCTGTATAATCTTATTAATGTTCTTATTGGCGGCTTCCACTTGTTGCACCCCAAATTTTACCCTGCTATTTTTCTACTTGCATTGTATTTATATTAAAAAGAACAGTCATTCACTCATTACATTTGCATCCTTTCTCACTTTAATTTTTATTTTTAATATTTAATTAATTCTAATTATTTGGTGAGGTTTACTAAATAATTTCTATTAGTTAAATAATGAAATAAGAATTAAAAGGAATTTTGTTCTTTTTCCTAAATAACAATGTTTTGTTTTTAATAGTAATTATGTTTGTATTTATAGATTATTTCATGCTTGATTTTTGTTTTTTTTATTATTTAAAAGTTTGAATTAAATAAAATCTTTCCCCATTGAAAATATTTTCTAATTCTATTAACAATTAGTTTAGTTTTATTTGAAATTTTATTTTTTTATTTTTTTAAGACAATTATAGTATTTTCTTTCACCTTTGGAATTTGTTTATAATTTGTAATAATAAAATATAGTAATGATAGGTTTATTCTCATTTTTAATAGTACTTATGTTATTATAATAATAAAAATCATTATAGCACTTGATTTACTGCAATCTATTTTAATCATGTTAAAGGCGTACACACTTTGCGTTATTTTTAGATTGGATATTTTTTTACTTCTTATTTTTAATTGTTTCAACCTTTAATATATAATTACAGCAAGGCCAAGTTTTACAATTAATTTTTATTTTTTTTACACATAAACAATTACCATTCACATCAGTAGAAGTTAATAATAATAGTAGTTACTGTGAAATTTTGTTCTACACCAGTAAAAGAAAAAATAAAAAAAAGGTTGCATAGGTATTTTGCATTTTCACAATAATGATTGATAGTCACAATTAAAGGTAAAAAATTAAATGAGGGCAAAGAATATATATTTTTATATTTTGATGAGTAATAATTATTCTGTTTGCTAGCTCTTTAGGTTGTGTTTCCTATATCCTAATATTTTCATGTCACCATATCATTAACCTGCACTACAAAGAACAGACAAGGTTTGTACAATTCCACTCTCATTTCAATCCCACATTTTCCACCATCCCACAACTTGATTTTTGTACCTGCAAATTCAAAAAAAAATCAGTATGGACAGCTCACATTTGTACAATTACACAATTCATTACACCACCTCTTCCTTGCCACCATCTTGTTTGTACTCCCTGCAAAACACCCTGCAAAACAGATATGCAACGGATTCAAACAAAGATCACAGCCACTACTTCATTCCTCTCCACTACACAATTTCAATTCCACTAATTTTGTACTACTGGTCCCCTTGATTTTATCCTCATCTCCATACAAATCCCAAATTACCCTCACTTTTCACTTCCTTTATAACAGACGAAAATTACAGAGAAAGAAAAAGAGCAAACTGAGGTAGAAAATATATTTGACAGAAAAACCTCTGTTGAAATCCTCCACAACCTCACAAGAACCACCTCACCACCTTCATATTCCTTAACCCTCGTTACAAACCTTTACACTTGCCATACTCCACCGTCCTCTCAACTCCTTCACGCTCACAACAACTCACAACGACAGACACGACAACAGAGTCAGATTCAGAGCTCAAACTTGACCCCAAAGCCGGAAATTAAAAAAAAACAAAGAGAACCAAGTTCGGAATAACAACAACGGCGAAGTTGGAGAACTCAGAAGCAGAAACGGGAGAAGAAGAGAAAGCGTGAGAAATTGCAGCATACCTTTTTCTTTCTTTCAATCTTCTTCCAATAACTTGTAAATTCCAGATCTGAAACTCGAATTGGGGCTTGGGGTTGTTAGGGATTTGATTTGTTCTTGTGTTATTTGTATTTTATGATTCGTGTTGCCATTGAAAGCGTGAGGAACAGAAAGTAGCGAACAGAGAGAAGTTGATTTCAAAAAAAAAACACATGAGAGAGGTATATCATTAGTGTTCTCTGTTTTGGTTTTATCATTTTAATTAATGTTTAAAAATTTTCCCTTAATAATAAAATCAAGTAATGATAGTAGATTAGTTGAGAGAAACGAGGGTCGCTGGTTTAGGAGTGTTTAGGGTTTCTCTAATTTCGACGGGCCTTTGTGCTCTTCGGCCCAGTCTATTTTGTTTACTTCTCAGCACTCTGTTTCATGTTTTACACCCCCTCCTAACCTATCTTAGTTTATCTGTTGTAAATACTTTTACAGGTTTTATAAATTTTCAGATCTTTGTTTTAGTAAAATAAAGAACACTAATAATAATAATAATAGTAATAATACTTTCTTTTCTATCTAGAGATTTTGTTTAATAATAAAAAAAAAGATTTTATTTTTTAGTTGTTAAGTTTTTTTTTTAGAAATAGTATTGCTTTTATTGATACTAGAAATAATATATTTTAGATCTTCAAAATAATTTTCAAAAGATAAAAAGAAAGATATATAGATTTAGTTTTACTTTATTTACTCAAAACTTTATTTTTAAAAGAACAAAAAAATTTTATTTTTATTTTAGTTGTTAAGTTTTTGTTAGAAATAGTACTGCTTTTGTTGATTTGTACAAGTAATATATTTTAGATCTTCAAAATAATTTTCAAAGATACAAAAAATAAATATATAGTTTAGAACTAATTTTCTTTAATAGTCAAAATATTTTCTGTTTTTAAGTATTTTATAAGTTTTATTTGATTTAGATTCAATTAAGTAAATTTAAGATTTTATTTAGTTTAGATTTAATTTAGTAAACTTTAGAATATTTATTCGATTTAGATTTAATTTACTAATTTTAGAATCTTTATATATTTTATATTTAATTTTATGACTTTATAGTTTTTATTTGATTTAGGTTTAGTTTTAGCCACTTTAGAATTTTTATTTATTTTAGATTTAATTTTGTAAGTTTAGAATTTTAATCTAGTTTAGATCTTGTTTAATAATTTTTAAAATTATTTTTATAATCTTAGACTTTATAGTTGGTTTAGTATCGCTTTAATATCTTTAGATTTTTTTTAATTAGGTTTAATTTAGTGATCTTAAATTTTTAATAATTATTATTTTCCTATGAATTTGATTCATTTTTCTTTTACATTTATTTGAATTTGTAATTTATTTCCGTCATCCCCATTTGTAAATTTGTACCCCCATTCCCCACATGATGTAATAGTTAGTAAATATTTTATTGTTTTATTTTATTATTCATCACTCTCACAAACCAAATGCTTTCAAACTAATACTCGATTGCGAGCCATTTTTTATTACCTTGAGTCGACAAAGCTTAGAAGCGTCGCAACGGCCACACATTTGTGCACACACCACGCTTACTCTTGGGCTTACAATGAGACCTTAATTGATTAGTTAAACATTATTTAATTATCTAATTAGGTTATTCAAAATTGATTAGTCAATCTAATTAATTTTATTAAACTAATTACTTGATTAAATTTTGTTTAATTAGTTGATTAAATTTATTTCGTGCATGCACTTACACAATGTAAATCGCTTTATCGTTTGTGTTGGCCACCTTGTATGGGCTTTGTCGATTTTATTTGTGATTTACAATTATCTCGATCCTATTCTTTCTCCATTCACCAAGCATTCAAAACACTTTCAATAAAATTCGACCCAACGTCGAGTCTTCTTCTCAAACCTCGATCCAACGTCGAGTTATTTTCAAAAATGAATTTCCAAACAAAAAAAACATGGTGCTATGGTATTTAAGTAAATCGTTAGAGGATAGCCCGACGATTTAATTAAAATGTAAAGTATTTGGGCCATTAGAGGGTAACCCAATGACTTAAATACTTTATTCCATACACTTCATAAAAGTGAACTTTGTTTCACCTCACTCTTTTCATAATAAAGATTTTGGATGAGAGATGATCGGTTGACCTCAATCACCAATCTCGAGTATTGAATCGTTAGAGGATAGCCCAACGTTTTGGTACTTGTCATCCCTAATTTAAAATCAATTTCAACTCACTCAAACTTCTTTTGTGCGTCCAAGCACCTTTTACCCTTTAAACCCTTTTCAAGATTAGACATGACTCATTTATAAATGAGATGTTTCTTCCTCTATTCCCAAGGTTTTCGACTTCTCCACTTGAGTACTAGAGGTGTTCTCAAACCCTCCCTCACGTTGGTGCGTAGTCCTTTATTCTTTATCACACCTTGTGGACGTTAGACGAGTCTTCTTCTTTAAAAATGATGACTTGTCTTTTCATTTAAAATCAATCAACAAACAATCATTTTCTAGAGGAACTACGGAGTTTTGACTTTCCCATTGCACGAGGGAATACGTAGGCACACGGTTCTGAAACCGTGCCAAACTCAAAAATAATAAAAACATTTCTCCTCTCTTTCATTCTATTTTTAAACTTAGAAGATCGTAAAATTTTTCACACTAACACACAAATACACTTTGAACTAAATGGGTACCATCGAGTACGATGGATGTAAGGGGTGCTAATACCTTCCCCTTGCATAACCAACTCCCGAACCTATATCTCTTAATTTCGTAGACCGCCTTATCCATTTTTCGTGGGTTTTATCTATATTTTCCCGTTCTTCTTTTAGAACAAATAAAATTAGGTGGCGATTTCACTCACTGTTTTTGAAAATTTAAATGATTTTTTAAAAAAAAACGAGTTGCTTCACCACTGCGCCGTTCATCTTAGGCCGATATGGAGAAGAATTGTGATGCTTGATCTTGAATTGCGTGCAGAGTTCGGTGATCATCTTATTGTTGAGATTGGAGCCATTATCTGTGATAATCCTTTCAGGAGTTCCATATCGACTGATAAGATTATGCTTGATGAATCGAGCCACTACATTCTTGGTAACAGATGCATACGAGGTTGCTTTTACCCACTTGGTGAAATAATCTATTGCCACAAGGATGAAACGATGTCCATTGGAAGCTGTGGGCTTGATTTCTCCGATCATGTCAATGCCCCACATTGCAAAAGGCCAAGGAGCTGTTAGAATATTCAGAGGTACTGGAGGTACATGTACTTTGTCGGCATATATCTGGCACTTGTGACAAGATCGAGCATAGGTGACAATCGCCATGGTGGACCAATAGTAACCCGCTCTCAAAATCTTCTTAGCCATGGTGTGTCCACGGAGTGGGTACCAAATGCGCCTTCGTAACTCTTCCATGATACGCATTGTCGTTTTCGCTCGCATGAGTAAACACAAGTCATGGTTGCTTGTATAAGACGCTGTCGAGGAAGAATTTAGATGCAAATCTTCTCATGAACTTTATCATTAACAGATGCCCATGGATATTCCCGAGTCTCAAGATACCTCTTCACGTCAGTACCAAGGTTTCTCTTCAGTATCAAGCTCACAACAATACCTGTTCGTCGAACTTTCAATGATGATCCGGGAGCCTCGTTGTCCCATCTAACCTTGAACATAGATGACATAGTAGCCAACGCGTCGCCAACCGATCTTCTCGTGGAATATGATCAAAAGTAATCTCTTCAAGTAGGGAATCAAACTGTAACATGCTCGATACGGATGAGATTCGGATGCTTCAGATCCCACTCGCCTTTTATCCGATCGATCACTAAAGTCGAGTCTCCATACACTTGTAAGAACTTGATTCTAAGTCAATAGCAACTTTAAGACCCATGATGCATGCTTCAGATTCGCCATGTTGTTAGTGCAACTGAAACATAATCCGCGGTGAAAGGAGTATGTCCGTCGTAGGGATGTAATGATGGCGCCAATGCCATTGCCAAGTGCATTTGAGGCTCCATCAAAGACCATGGTCCATCGGGATCCTTGTTCAGTCCTTCGTCGGGCCCGGTTCTTCGTAATCTGTAACTAGTAAAACATCTTCGTCTGAAATTGAATCGCATAAATCGATAGTCATCACGGCTTGATGAGCCAAATGATCGCTACTACACCTTGATCGCTTCGAGTGTAACGATGTCGATTCGGTCAAGATCATTTGCCATCTTGCTATTCTTCCGAGAGAGCGGTTTCTCAAAGATGTATTTTATCGGATCCATCTTGGAAATCAACAAGGTAGTGTGAGTCAACATATGCGTCTTAGTCGCGAGTAGCCCAAGCCAAAGCGTTGCAAGTTTTCTCAAGTGTGAGTATCTTGTTTCACAATGTAAACTTTTGCTAAGGTAGTATATTGCATGCTCTTTTCGACTGACTCGCCATGTTGCCCCAACACACACCCCATTGAGTTCTCTAGCACCGCCAAGTACATGATGAGAGGTCTTCCTTCGGCAGCGGCATCGGATAGAGGATTCTCAGGTACTCCTTGATTTTGTCAAAAGCGATCCGGCAATCGCATTCCATTCCACTACTTGATCTTTCTTTAGTAACTTGAAGATTGGCTCACAAGCATTAAGTGTGCAATGAATCGGCAATGTAGTTCAATCGCCCAAGAAACCCCGACTTCCTTCGGTGCGGGAGTTGGCATCTCTTGAATAGCTCTAACCTTGGCGGGGTCAACCTCAATACCTTTACCACTGACAACAAACCCTAAGAGTTTTCCGGATCTGACTCCAAAGGTGCACTTGTTGGGTTCCTCAATCACTTCTTCAACCTATCAAACAGCCGCAAATGGTCAAGGTGTTCCTCCTCAGTCTGTGATCGAGCTATCATGTCGTCGATGTAGACCTCTATCTCGTGATGAATCATGTCATGAAATAAGGTCACCATAGCGCGCTGATAAGTGGCGCCTGCATTCTTCAATCCGAACGGCATAACCTTGTAGCAGAAAGTGCCCCATTGTGTAACAAAAGTAGTCTTCTCCATGTCTTCAGGAGCCATTTTGATCCGATTGTAACCGGAGAAACCATCCATGAAGGAGAAAACCTTATGCCGAAAGTGTTGTCAACCAGAACATCAATATGAGGAAGTGGGAAATCATCTTTCGGACTCGCTTTGTTCAGATCTCTGTAATCCACACACATTCGTATTTTTCCATCCTTCTTGGGTACGGGTACCACATTTGCAACCCACTGTGGATAGGAGGTACTAAGAAACAAAGTTGAACTTTCATGACTTCGCTTTGATTTCTCTCGACATCTCGTGACGCGACGAACCTTTTGCTTTACCGAGAAAACCTTCTTTGTTGGCAATCGTGCACTACAATATCAATGTCCAACCCTCGCATGTCTTCGTATGACCAAGCAAAACCTCAATGTAGTCTCATGGCATCCGAACCAACCTTTCTTTAACACTGCTCTCAAGACCCGCTCCTATCTTGATCTCTTTTCGCCTTCACAAGATCCAAATTCACAACCTCAACTCGCTCTTCGGTGGTCTGTATAACTCGCTTCTTCTGTAGCAGCAAGTTCTCCGGCACTTCACAATCTTCCTCACTTTCGCCTTCTCTTGGTAGATCGATTATCGAAGTCATATTTAGCAATAGCATAGCTGTTATTAACTAGATTCGGAGTGATTCGCAATCATGGTGTGTGTAAAAACACATAGCTTTTGAAGGGGTGATAAAGTAAAAGAAAGAAAACAAACAATTGAATGCAAAAGCCCAACGAATTTATTGAATGAAAACACGCAAACAAGATAATAACCCTCAACGAACCATGATGCCCCAAGGCATTAGGCTTTCAAAGTTTATTGTTCAAAACATAAAGAAATGCAAAAGCAAAACAAAACAAGAGTAATTACTCCCGACTAAAGGAGATTGGTATGACGCCTTGGTCTTCCAATTGTTGAGCCCATGATCCGAGTTGGGAAGATCCACTTGTCGATGTTGAAGCCGCCGCCGCCTTCTATAGCATGGATTCCACTGATCGATGCGGAAAGGAAGTTGGCCGACACGCTGTGGCGTATCATCTTTCGACCGATGGTGAAGCCTAAACCAGTCTTGTCAAATTTGAAAGGAAGATCGTGAGTGACCCAAACAAGACTACCTTCTTCAACAAAGCTTGAGCATCTTTCAACGAGGCCATCCTAGGCGTAACTTTAGCAACTTTAGGAGTGACAGAGAGTCAACAGCATGACTGGTATTGTTTCAAAAGCTTGACAGGAGTCTCAAGAATTCACCCTCCATCTCAAGGTATCGGAATGATGGAGATGATCGACCATATACTCTTCTTCACCACATACTGTGACAACCTTCCCTTTCACCGGTACTTGATGCAAGGTAGAGGTAACATCGCCCCTATGTATCCAAGCGCCCGAGTAGACAAGAGTAAGCGGACGGATGTCCATGACAAAGAAGGTGGAGTCAAAAGTCGGGAACCGACTTTAACAGCAGAGTGAGTGAGTGAACCATCAAAAGCTCGATATGTCACCATTTCACTCTCGACATTTCAAACCGACATCAAGTCGATCAAAAGCAATAACATGAGCGTAACCTTTTCAAGAGAGGTCTTTTGTGTTTGCAAGGACAACTTTTTTTTGAGTCAGCAAGCCAGCACTTCTTACAAACTTCGGTGGTAGTGTCTTACATGAGCATTCTTGAAACTTCACCAAGGCATTAGCATGAGCCTCGAGCATAAGAGCAAAGCGAGCATGGAAATCTTGACGGAGTCTGTCCCAATTGTTCCACAACATTGTAGTCACTCTTCTTGATAATCTTTAATTTCCTCCATTTCTTGTTTGGAGGTGTCTTCAAGAACTTCCTTGGTACTTGGTTGAGGTGATGAGCCACCGTTCTTTCCTCTAGCTTGGGGAATGGGTTGAATAGCTGGAATACGAGCTGGAGTCGCGGTGTCTTTTGGAGGAGAGATATCTGGAGAGAACACCCTTCCGGTTCTGGTCACCTTACTTGATCCGGTGATGTTGTCGATGTCAGGAATGGTAGCTTCAATTGTAAGATCTTCAATAGTCGAGGGTCCCGCTGACGCCATGATAGTAAACATCACCCATAGTTCCAAGGATAGCTTTGTTAGAGGAATATGGAACCGGCCTTGAGAAGTGATAATGAGAGGTGCCACTCTAGGCAGGATCGCAGAGGAAATCCTTATTGTGTTAATATCAAGATAGTCTTCGGGAAATCGTCACCCCATCCAATCTTTAACATCTTCAATAGGAATTTTGTAACTATCGTGACGTGTACTTCACCATGTAATCATACTTTCCACTTGGCTGCCCAAGGTATCCCACACAGATGGTAGTTTCATTCACATCTTCGATCTTCACTTAGACATATCTTCACACCCGCACGTGGTTTCGTAAATAGTATCTCACGGTTATTCATCATGCATCGAACACGCCTTCTCAACCAAGACAACCATCAGTGCGTATGGGCACCAACGACAATTCTCGTGGCATCCTGGTTGACACCGCTTGCAGCAAATTTTTCTTAACACCATCGAGGGATGGTCAAGTCATCTATGTTGAAAACATAAGTATCGCCACCACATCATTGGAACTTTTGTCATGGTTAGCATAGGCGCGTTGATCACATTTGGAGTCTCAACAGGAGGATCAAACTCAATGCTTAGCTTCAATCATATCTTGAATCTTGTTCTTCGAGCCCAACAATTGTCGTGTCGTGCCCTCGGCTATTGGAATGGTAAGCACACTTAGCATTGGATTGTACTGGAGAGGAAGTGTTGACATTCGAGGAGGATCCTCAAGTAACTCTGCGCTCAACATGTGTTGCAAGGCTTGCAAAGGCATGTTGATCTTCAAATGCTCGTGGCGTTCTCGTTTACGCTGTCTCACCGAGGTTGTGCCGATGTAGGATCGAGATCACAACCGCCCCCACAGATTGAGCACGGTCGGTCTTGGCTCGGCTTTTCGACCATACCAAAGATTGGCTTCTTTCTTACCACCAAAAGATTTCTTCGATTTGAAGATGTCTCTATCTCGAATCTTTCCACTCTTGATACCTTCAATACGCCGTCAATATCACTCGGTGAATCCGGTCAAGAGTTTCCAATCGATGATTGAAGAATGGGCTGTCGCTGTCCCCATAAACATATCAACAGCTCCCTATCGACAAGGGTGGTGAACTCACGCTAGATCTCCATTTCGAGCATACTCTTTGAACTTCTCATCACGACCCATAGACATGCTTTGTAGTTGCATGCGAGTGGGTGTCAATTCAGATTGTACTCATATTGTCTCAGAAAGCATCGGCTAAGTCACTCCAAGTACGGATATGGTCATTCTCTAGTCGATAATACCATTCCAACTGGTTCCTGACAAACTCTCTTGAAAATAGTGCATCCACAACTTTCTCATCGTGGGGGATTGATCTTCCGACATAGGACTTCAAATGCAGCTTTGGGCAAGACATGCCATCATACTTGGCAAAAGTTGGAACTTTGAACTTGGAGGAATCACAACACCAGAACGAGACTCGATCATCAAAATTCAGCCCGACATCTTCAAGTTTTCCACAAGATTCAGACGATCTTCAAGTTGCTTGTACTTGTCATCTCTATTAGAGTATTGGCCATCATCATAGTTCTTCTCAAGCTCAGTGACTGCCTTCACCATCACCTTTCCTCAAGATGGACACTTCCTTCAGAGAGCTCAATACGGCCGACCACCTTAGGACCACCTTTGTAGCGTCGCCCATGTTGAGAGACCAACAACCTTCTTCTTCTTGTTGATGAGCTTCTTCAAATCTTCTTGGCCTTGGACCAAGCGGTGAACATCTGTTGAACCGAGCATTCCGAGCTTGAAGATCTTTGAGATCTGCTCAAGAGCCATTTCGCTAAAACAAATAGCGAGCAAATGAGAAACCAATCTCCAATGTACCGTGATGCAATGTTATGCTATGCTATGCAATGTTTATGCGAATGCAATGCAATGTTTTCAAGGACCTTAGAGATTTAAATTTGTTAAACAAGCAATAAACAAACATTTATTAGTACTCTTCTTATCATTCTTTTTCTTTTTAAGTGCAAGAGATAGTTCAAAACAATAAAAGAAAGCATAAACATCCTAAAGCTCTAAGTCTCCCATGGGCGCTTCCTCTTGGTGCCGATGTAAGCGTTGATGTTTCGCTCCTCGTGAAGTAGCTTGGTCAACTCTAACACTTTCTTCTCGCTTGCATAGCATTGAGCTTCAAAGGTATCCCTCTCTTCCTTGAGCTGAATCCAGGATCTCTCCAAGTCTTCAAAATCAGAAGGCATGTCGGGATAGAGAACGGTATAGGGTACGTCACCTATAGCAACAGGTTCCATAATTACTGGTAGAACAGGAGTGAATGGCATCATGAGGTTTTGAGCTCGAGCTCGCACCCATTTGAGGTAAGGTTCCCAAGGAATGGGATTTTGGTGCCCCAAAGTCTTGGTATCAGTCTTCTTTACCATGCCCCAAGCATGTATGAACCTTCGTCGGTAATTATGGAGATCGTGATTGTAGTCGAACACAATATCTTGGAGAAGCATATCATGTGGACCATCTCTTCGAGCAAAACCAAACTGACGTAGAGCTAAGGAAGCGTAAGTAATACCTCCTTATACCAAGTAGTGGTACATTAGGAATTCTCCACGCCGATGAAGGTGAAGTCCTTTTGAGAGAAAAGACTCCAACGGATATCGGAATGAGAGAGTGACATCAATCTTTGAGACCATCTCAACCTTTGTTCATTCTTCAAAACTGATGGAGGAAGGTGCGAAATAAACCACCTTGAAAGTAACGGTATGCAACACATGAGAGTTCCTTGTCTCTTGGTAGTACGAGTGTGGAGAGAATGTAGAATGTCTCCAAGTAAAGTAGGCACTGGATTACGGGTAAGGAACAACTTGATGGCATTGATATCGATGAACTGATCCGAGTTAGGAAATAGAACCAAACCATAAATTAGCAAGGCCACAATATTTTCAAATGCATCATAACTCATAATTCTCGGCTTTCTTAATTAGAAACTTGAAAGTAAACCCTTAACTCCGCTTCTTGTTTCCCAATTGGCTTCAATGTCTCAACGCTGAGATGTAAGGCCGATGTAATGTCTTCGCATTTAGGAACCTTTTCTAGACCGTGAATGGCATTTGATCAAGAATAGGTATCCCAAGTAGCTTAGAGAACTCTTCCAAGGTAGGAACCAACCGATAATCCGGAATGTAAAGCAATGGTGTTTCGGATCAAGAACGAATAGGACATGCATCATATCTTCTTCAAAACCGAGATAACAAATCAAGTAGATAACCATGTCTTTTGATGAACCGAGCATGGTCGGGAATTTCTGAAACCAATTCTTTGAGCTGAGAGGGTATACCCATGAAGTTGATTCGGATAGTCTTTCTAGAAGCCATGATTCTCCTACAAAACAGAGCAAAGATAAATCCCTAGGTCCTTGAAATAGTTAGAAATGATATGCAATGCGAATGATGTCATGATGTCATGTTTAGCACACACAAGCAATTCACACAATGAGCCTAGGTTTAAGGCTTGTATGAGGTATAGGTGATTACCCCACCAAAAGTTTGAGTTGGTTCATCCTGTCCTATAATAGTAACCGGGTTCTAGGAATCTCACATCATCGATCGTTCTCGTAGGCGCTTATTTCAATACGACGGCCAAGTGGTCGATCGAAAATGTCCCAAAAGTCGGATCTCAATGAGCGTAGCATCGAGTATCAACCAACCTCGGTCTACACCAAAGCCGGCCATCTCACTACTTTCTAATGGCTAAGATGGGTCAATTAAGGTTCTAAAAGTTTAGTTAGCGCTTGATGACACCACGCAGAAGCCAAATACTATCTTCAACTTGGGAATGAAGAGTATCGGACAACCAAAGTGTCACGCTAACGTAGCCATCATGTTGACCGCTTAGTTATACGTCTAGCGGTCGCGATGATCTAATGCTACTTACCTAAAAAAACCCGGATCCGGTGTAGGATCCCAAAGCACCAAGTACCCAAAAAGGGAAGATAAAGCAATCAAAAAGAAGCGAGTCGGTGATTAAAAATCGCAGAATGGTTAATGAAAAGGGAAGGTATTAGCACTTTCATTATCTCACGGGCTCTTAGTTGCTCTAGATCACTTTAAAATTTGCTTTCTGTGTGTTTGACAAAGATGTTTTGAAAAAAGGCATTTCGCTTTGACTTTGTAATGACTCATGTAGGAGTGTATACAAAGTGTTCGAAAATGTTTTTGTTTTGAAAAGAATTTGAACTTTGAAAAAGAGTGTGTGGTGTGAAAAGCATTTGATAGAGCAAGCAACTACAAGACTTATTTACCCACTCAGAATTGGTCATTTTGTTGTACTTCTACGTTCCTTTAGAATAGCGCTAGCCATACCATTAGTTAGTAGGTAGCTCCATTCGTTGGATGTAAGCGGGACATTCGAAGGGACATCGGATGGTCATAGAAGGCAACTTGTAGGAGTATCCTAGCACATTCGAAGGGACTATCATCATTTTTCGTAGGCGACAATCGAGGGTCAAGATCATGTATTCGGAGGCGACATCGTGGGTCTTATGATCTTTGTATCGACGGGACTATGATGATTTGTTTGGAAGGCAACGGTGCTAGAATACCTCTCGAGGGACATGACCATTTTGAATTCGCAAAGGCAACGAGAGAATTACCCTAAGGGGTGCGTGTGTGAAAGAAGTGTGTTGATTTCAGAATATGTTATCTTGAAAATTAGTGGGCTATGTTCAATTTTAGTCTTGCCATACACGCCTAATTACTAGCAATTTATAGGTGCGGAAATTAAAATGCGGAATGTAAAGTGCGGAAAGGTAAATGTCCACGCTATTACAAGGCTTTGGGCGATACATAATTTAAAATGCGGAAAATAAAATCCTAAATTAAACTATTACATCCCATATACAGTTACATTATTGGAAAATAAAATGAAAATAGTAAAGAAACGTCCAATTGGAAGAACTCGAAACGAATGAGAAATCTAAAATATGATGAAATCGAAATAAGAGAAAATGTTAGGAAAATGCAAATTTTAAATTGGAAAAATATGACATGCTGGAAATAATGTAAATATACTAAGATAATTTTTGGGATTTTTGATGCAATTTAATAATTAAAACTAATTAAATGTGATTTAAATGCAAAATTATGAATAAAATAAATATGCATGCAAAAATATATTTTTAATTTATTAAATTAAATAAAGATTTTAGAAAACAAATGCAAAAGAAAATTAATTTTTGATGAGTTTTAATGCAAAAATAAAATGTGAAATTAATTAAAATAACATGTAAATATTAAAATAAATAAGAAAATAGGAAAATATGAAAAGAATGCAAGTTTGGAAAAAGGAAAAGAGATTGGTCTTGCCAGACTTGAACGTGACCTCCTGGAGAATCTCTTCAAAACAATGCCTTAACCACTGCGCCATGTTGCACTTGGTGTTTGGAAAACGGAATTAAATGAAGATAAGCGCTCACGTGTCAAGGATTTTGAAAATCAAAACCACGGGGCCCCGCTTATTTTGAATGAGCGAATCGAGCGAACCGCCACGCATACCCGCTCGAGTCAACACGACGGAGCTCTAGCTCCGCCGCCTTCTCCGATGATCAGAACGTCCAAACCTGCAAAATACGTAGAATCGAAGCAAGAAAAAGACCTAATCTACCTAATTCGATCCTTCTGAGTTCAATGGTGCCATTAGTTTCGATTGAAAACGGCTGTATCATGAGTTTCGAAGAAAAGTACATAAACTGCCCTAACAATGGCAATTTGATTCCGTTAGCATGAGCCTCATTTAATCACCCTGACTGCTCTATGTCAACCCGTAAACTCATAACGATGGTTAGATTCAGGCAAAACACGATGGAAAATAAAAAACGAATTCAAGAAGCATATGCATATGTATGATCATGTAGGGCACGAATCAGGTTGTTTCAACCATTGCTTTTGATGTAAACTTACTCATACTTACCCTTAGAACACGATTGAGTGCTTGAGAGGCGAAAGTGGTCTTTTGAAATTGATTTTCAAAGTTTTCTTGAAAAAATTTGCAAGAACTAGGGTTTGGCTTGAGCTAGGGTTTCGTTCCTTGTGCTGGCTGCATTGCTTGGTATTTATAGAGGAAGATTGGATGGCAAAAGCAAGCAAAAAAGATTGGACATTGATTGTGCAAATATTTTCCAATAAAAACAAATCAAATTTTCTTAAAAACTTGATTTTTCCTTTCCATATGCATGAGTCACGAATTTGGCAATTGTTGTGGGCTTTCTTGGACATTAAGGAAGATATAAAATCAGCCCTTTTGGAAAAAATAATTAATTTTCATATTTTATATAATTTATTTTTGAATTAAATGTTATAAAATTCAAATATAAATCATAAAAATAGAAAATTACTAATGCCAAGCATTTATGGGTCAAAAATCATGTCATGAACAAGTTTGGATCAAAAGATTATAGGCCCATTTGGAAAATTTTGCATTTGACCAAATGTCCTTTTTGTGCAATTGTCCAAAATTGCCCAACTTCAATAGTGTATCTTGCTCAATTTTCCACATTTTGAGTGTTCTTGGACTTTTGGAAAGCTCTAAGAGTCCTCTAACCAACCTTTTGGTCTCATCTCAATTGAGTTACCATGCTCAATATATCTTCAAAGCAAAAGTTGACTTTTTGTTGACTTTGAAAATGACCTGTAATGTTTTGAGCTATACCTCTCAAATGAAGCATTTTTTGGACATTCTTGTGAGACATGAAGTTGTAGAGAATTGAATTTCCTTCAAAACAAGAGGTGGTGGAAAAATTTCTGAGAAAGTATGAGAAAGTTATGATCAATCAAAGTTCAGTTGACTTTTCACCTAGAAACCCTAATTTAGAAAGTTTGACTTTTGAGCAAATCTTGAGTTTTCTTGATGAATCATGATCAACCCTTGATCAAATGATGAACATAACTTCAAAATGAGGATGTTGACCAAAAATTATGAAGTTTGACTGTATGTTGACCACAATTGACTTTTTGTCCAATACAACTGATTTTCAACCATCTGAGCAATTGTCTGAGGAAACTTGACTTGTGAGGCTTGAAACTTGACATGGAGAATCTTTGAAGCATATGAGGAAGCATGAATACCATTGGAGATATTGGAAGTCCATCTTGACTTGAGAGATACCAAACCCTAATTTGGGTTGATTGTCTAGGAGAGAGTTTGTCTGATCAACTCTTGAGGAATCCTTGAGCATAGATGTATGAAATCTCTTGAGTAGATAGAGGGCAAATTTTGGGGTATGACAACGGCCACAACGTCCAAGGGAATCTTGTTAACCTGCGCTTGAGAAGGATTGATAAACTTAGTGATCTCTTCCTCTTGCGCAATAATGATTTCCAATTCCTTGTTCAGAACAGCAATTTGGGTGCGTATATCAGCAGCTCTTTTTTGTTTAGGGCTTAATTCTCGATGTTTATCTTCAATCATTGCCATTATCTCGGTGATTTCTTTGTTTGCCTTTACCACTATGTCCAAATTTTCCCTCACGGAGGCCTCCTTCGACTTGATCAACTACTCATGTTCCCTCATAGATTCAATATTTTTGAGCATAGGGACAAATAGTTTTTCAAATGCAGTCATCATGAACCTAGCTGATTTAGAAATATCAAGATTCTTTAATTGAGCGAGCGTATTTGAAATATCTGGGCCAATGGTTAGATCATAATGAAGCAATTGAGGCAACTCAGGATTCAAAGCATAAGTTCAAATTTTAATCGTTAACTTTTTGACTTTGGTTGCCTCAGGCCCTAGTTTGTCATTATAAGCTTGAGAGTTATCAGAGTCGGAAGAAAGAGTGCGAGAGCTTACGAAGCTGCGTAGCCTAGATATTGCTTCTAGAGCGGAAGGCTCGATCACCACTTGTTTTGAAGGTGTGGGTGAGTCGACTTTCTTTTTCTCAGAAGACGTTTGAGAAGCACCTTCAAGAGGAGGAAACTTTTGGGGAGTAATGACATTTTTGTTTGCCTCTAAATCCTGCAGGGACTCTAAAAGACTAGAGTCAAATCTAGTCGAACTAGAACCCCTATGTTTGACAGAACTAGTGACTGAGTCAGAGTCACTAAGAGTAGCCGGAAAAATCAGGTCAATAAACTCACCAGCGACGATGTCGATATGCTCATGATGGTGAGGTGAAGAAGCCTCTGAGAGTGTAGTTGGCCACACTTTATAGTTGGCCAGAAACACCAACCTAGAGAAAACAAGAAAAGACAGTGGTGAGATGAATCCAACAAACAAAAAGAAATCAAAGAAAAATCACCAAGTACCTGTGCCGACGACTTAATATCGACAATCTCATCCTTCTCAGTAGAAGCAATAATAGTGTCCCCAATTGGATCTTGAACTTTACCAGCATTGGGGGCACGATTTGGAGTGACAATGGCTGTATTTACCACTATAGTGGCAACACCTAAATCTAGGTTAGCTTTAGGACTTCCAACCAATATCACTTTGCCTCTCCTTTTTGTGACAAGAGGGATGTCGACATCGTTTGGCTCCACTACTGTAGCAGTAGGGTTTGAGCTGACCTTTGCGTTAGGATCCTGGGTCACATGCACCTTTTCTTTCTTTTTCTTCTTCACCATTTTGTCTTCAACAGAGGAATCCTTCTTCCTCTTGTGGCTTTTGGATTTGTGGGAGTGTTGAGGGGACTGAACATCAGGTGATGGCTAAGTATTAGAAAAGATGATATAATTTAAAGCCATTATTTTGGTCGGAAAAAAGAGAAGTAATTCGACAAGAAATACCTCAGTCCTTTCAGTAGTGTGTTGTTTGTCCTTCTTGGACCTTTTAGATTTCTCAGAGGGAGCAGTCAAATCACGTTGAGCGTTTTTTACTCTGATAGACAAGGGAAACATTAGTAACAAGGTAAGCCATAAAAGAATGGAAACAATAGGAAGTATACAAATGCACCTACAAAAGAATCATCTTTCTTGAGTGAAGCAGAAATGGGTTCATCATCGGAGGGTGTGTGGTCAGGAACAATCTACAAAAATATTGGCCAAGTTAGAAGTGCCACGTCAAGAAAGATAGTTAGCAAAAATGTTGAATTCGAACCTTTGTTGTCGATGGACCAGTTTGGTCGACAGGGGTTTTCTTTGTTTCTAACTACATAGGAAGGGCTAAAAGAAAAAATGGCAAAGTTAGACAAATAGAAAAGGTCGAAATGGAAAGGAAATTAAACTTTCCAGGGGCTGTTACCATGTGGTACTACAATAATTTCTCTGACATATTGAAGATCAACATGTAGAAAACTTGGGTAGTTGTATAACCAATACTTCGTCGGCACCACCCTTTCGGCCTTTTTCTTATAAGCATTTTGTATGTTCGACCAAGAGCTATACTGTAACACCCCTTCTAATTACCCGCGTTTCATAATTTAATAATCAGAGTATATAACACATATCAAGAGGCATCACAATTTTAATATAATTCAAAATTATAACTAAACAGATGTCATGCTTTCACTGGAGAAAATCATTAAATAAATAACCAAAAGTTATGTTTAACAGCGGAAATGAAACATAACAAAATCCTGAATACGTCGTTCATAATCATTCCAGGACAATAAATCGAAACATCAAACAAACTAATATTTAATAATCCAAAAAAGGATTTCAAATCAAGCGTTTCCCCAGTGTTACATCTATCAGAGCACGACACTAACACGCGGATTAACTAATGACTCGACTCTAGAAGCTATCCTCACTGATTCCAAGCAGCTAACCACTTCAAATTCGAAATCATCAAAGTAAAGGTGAGATTTCTATCCAATATAAAATGCATTATACGTTTTTAAATACAACAGAATAATCGAATACATTAGTCCATTATCCAAACACATAGTCATAGCCAATTCACAATGCATCTCACACAATGAACATGTAATATAACAAACAATGGAAATTGCAACACTGGAAACCATCCTAGCATGTTACAATCCCATATGCAATGCAGACTCTATGCATGTGGTACCAAAACGTGAACCGAGTTCACCCACTGCTCCGTTTACATGTGGAAAGACAGCGGAAATCCATGATTCTCCCATAACCACTGGGTCAAGAATCCAGCCTCACTACCTCTAAATCCGGGTAAGTCTATTGGCTCAGTCAGTTCACTTCCGCACAATGGGAATGAACCAAATAAACAAATGTTCATGCATGCATCATAAAAGCATGCAACATCACTTCACAAATCATGATATCAATATAATTCACATAATGCCAATCATCAATGTATTACATTCAATCATAATGAATACCAAATACAACGTTGTAAGCATTAGTTCTTATTCGGTAACTCAAACCATTTGTGTTAATTCCCCATTATCCTTAACTATTCACATTTTTCTTTCAAAATCGGAAGCTCGACTCTTTTTAAAATAATTTTAGCAAAATAATATTTTTCCTTTTTAAAAGATAGTATTTTAAATTTAAGAAATAATGCCGAAAATGGCACTCGAATCGGAGTTACGGTTTAGAAAATATGAATTTTTGAAGTTTTAAGTATTTTGAAAAATTACTGAACCGGTTCCTCCCTATGCAGAACCGGTTCTCAAGTCCGAAAACACGCTTCGGAATTTGTAGGAACCGGTTCCTACCCCAGGAACCGGTTTCACGCATAAATTTTCGTTTGAATTTGAACAGGGAACCGGTTCCTCCCCACAGGGAACCGGTTCCCACGACCTGCAGAACCATTTTCTGCTATTTTGACAGCATTTAGGCATTCTTCATCACTTCCAATCATTTCCATATAACTTGTAACAATTAGAAACACCAGTTTACAACCAATATATGCCAGTACAACATCATTTATCATTGTTTCATCATTCCTATCAATCGTTCGACACATTATTGATCTTAAATTCTATAATCCGGCACAAATAGGGTTTAATCCTACAAACCTATATTCACCTAAATCAAATTTCCTAACATACCCAATCACCCGGTTGATTCCCAAAACCCATAAGGCATTAAAATCGAATGAAATCACCCCTTACCTCGCGATGATCTTCGATTTCCTCGGCGTTGGCTTTTTCCTCTCTTCTCTTCTCTTCTCCAATTCTACGTGAAAATAACTTTTCCCAAAAAGACTCATTTTTCCTTATTTTCCTCTTTATAATCCTTTTAATACTCCTTTATTATTTCCAAATAAACACATAATTAATAATTAGTAAAAGTAGAGTGATTTTCTCCTCACACCCACTATTTACTCTGCACACCTCCAACCCTTCTTTCTTCAATTAATCCAATTAAATCCAAAAATATAAATAATCAAGTCTTTAATTAATTAAATAATTAAATTCCTTATTATTTAATATTCGAATTAAATCGGGGTGTCACAACTTTCCCCCACTAAAAGAGTTTTCGTCCTCGAAAACATACCTTAGACGAAAAGTTCGGGATACGAGTCCTTCATCTGGCTCTCCAGTTCCCAAGTGACATTTCCTCCAGCTGGTCCTCCCCAAGCTACTCTCACCAGTGCTATCTCTTTACCACGCAGTTGCTTCACTTTCCGATCCTCAATTCTCGCGCAACGATCAAATTATCCCATACCTGTACATCATCTACTTGAATCTCATGAGACAGATCCGCAATGTACCTCCTCAACTGAGATACATGGAAAACATCATGCAAATTCGCAAGTGACTGAGGTAAAGCAATCTGATAAGCAACCTTCCCAACTTTCTTGGTAATTTGAAATGGACCAATAAAACCCGGAGTCAACTTTCTTGACTTCAAAGCTCGACCAATACCAGTCATCGGAGTAACTCGCATGAACACATGATCTCCTTCACTTAACTCCAGATCTTTCCTCCTCTTATCATGATAACTTTTCTGACGACTCTGAGAAGCTCTCATCTTCTCCTGAATCATCTTGATCTTTTCCGACGTTTGTTGAACAATCTCTGGTCCAATCACCGCACTTTCTCCAGATTCGTACCAACACAACGGTGTCCGACACCTTCTACCATACAATGCCTCAAATGGAGCCATACCGATGCTCGAATGAAAACTATTGTTGTAGGTAAACTCTATCAACGGTAAGTAGCTATCCCAAGCTCCACCCTTCTCTAACACACAAGCCCTCAACAAATCTTCTAACGACTGAATCGTCCTCTCCGTCTGACCATTTGTCTGCGAATGATATGCGGAACTCAATCGTAACTTAGTACCCAGAGCTTCCTGCAATCCTGTCCAGAACTTAGACGTAAACCTTGGATCTCTATCCGACACAATGCTAGACGGAATACCATGCAAACTTACGACCTTTTCGACATACAATTCTGCCAATTTCTCCATCAGATAATCCATTCTTATCGGAATAAAGTGAGCAGACTTTGTCAATCGGTCGACAATAACCCAAATAGAATCACAGTTCTTCGCTGTCCTCGGCAAACCAGACACAAAATCCATTGAAATGCCATCTCATTTCCATTCCGGAACAAACAACGGTTCCATCAATCCTGAGGGCTTCTGATGTTCAATCTTTGATTTCTGACAAACCAAACATGCATACACAAACTCGGCAATTTCCTTTTTCATTCCAGGCCACCAAAATAACTTCTTCAAGTCATGGTACATCTTAGTAGCACCAGGATGAATACTCAACCAACTACGGTGTCCTTCTTCCAAAATACTCTTTCTAATCTCAGCAACATCCAGAACACACACTCTATCACCAAATCTCATAACGCCATTCTCATCAATTCGGAACTCACCTCCTTGACCTTGGTTGATCAATGTCAGCTTATCTACCAAACCAACATCGGATTTCTGTCCATTTCGAATCTCTTCCAAAATACCACTAGTCAGCTTCAACATGCCCAATTTCACACTATTCGGAGTAGTCTCGCATACTAAACTTATGTCTCTGAATTGTTTCACCAAATCAATTCACGAACCATTAACATCGACATATGCAAGGACTTCCTGCTTAATACATCTGCCACAATGTTTGCCTTACCAGGATGGTAATTCAAACCAAAATCATAATCCTTGAGAAATTCTAACCACCTTCTCTGCCTCATATTCAACTCTTTCTGGTCAAAAAGATACTTCAGGCTCTTGTGATCACTGAACACTTCAAACCGTGAACCATACAGATAATGCCTCCACAATTTCAAAACGAACACAACAGCTGCCAACTCTAAATCATGAGTCAGATAATTCCTTTCATGAATCTTCAACTGTCTTGAAGCATAAGCCACAACTTGCCTATCTTGCATCAAAACACCTCCTAGACCCATCAAAGATGCATCACAATACACCACGAACGATTCTGCCGGATTCGGCAAAATTAGAATCGGAGCACTAGTCAACCTCCTCTTTAACTCTTGGAATCCTTTCTCACAATCTGCATCCCAAACAAACGCTTGACCTTTTCTCGTCAACTTAGTCAACGGTAAAGCTAACTTCAAAAATCCTTCAATGAATTTCCTGTAGTAACCTGCCAGACCAAGGAAACTACGAATCTCTGAAGCATTCTTCGGCGCTTCCCACTGAGATACAACTTCTACTTTTGTAGGATCAACAGCAATACCATTCTTGGAAATCACATGACCAAGAAAACTCACCTCGCTTAACCAAAACTCGCATTTAGACAACTTCGCATAAAGTTCCTTTTCCTTCAACAATTCCAATACAATTCTAAGGTGCTTTGCATGCTCTTCATCATTCTTTGAATAGATCAGAATATCGTCAATAAATACCACCACAAACTTGTCAAGATACGGATGAAATATCCTGTTCATATACTCCATAAAAACACCAGGTGCATTAGTAACTCCAAATGGCATAATAGAATATTCGTAATGCCCATACCTCGTTCTAAATGCAGTCTTCTGAATATCTCCCGCCTTAACACGAATCTGATGATATCCAGACCTCAGATCAATTTTACTAAATACACAAGCTCCGACCAACTGATCCATCAAATCATCAATCCTCGACAATGGATACCGATTCTTGATCGTCACTTTATTCAACTGCCTGTAATCAACACACAGTCTCATCGTTCCTTCCTTTTTCTTAACCAACAATATCGGCGCACCCCACGGTGAAACACTAGGCCGAATAAACTTCTTCTCAAGTAACTCTTCCAACTGTTTCTTCAGCTCTGATAACTCAGATGCCGACATGCGATAAGGCGCCATCGACACCGGTCTAGTTCCAGGTATCAAATCTATAGCAAACTCCACTTCTCACTCAGGTGGTAGCTCACTAACATCTTCCGGAAACACTTCTAAGAATTCATTCACCACAGGTAATTCACCACTCTTAGCCTTTCCTTTCACTTCCGTCGAAGAATACAACATAAACACTACAACACCTTCTCTAACGGCTGAATTCATCTGCTTAACTGACATAGTCACATCTTCAACTTTAACTTCTTCAGGGAATATGACCGTCCTCTCAAAACAATTGATATGAACCTGGTTGAAGACCAACCAGTTCATTCCAAGGATAATATCAAGTTGTTCTAAAGGTAGGCACACTAAATCCATACCGAATCCCCTACCAAGAATAACAATAGGACAATTCCTACAAACATACGAAGTAGTCACTGAACCCGACGCAGGAGTGTCAATAACCATACTTCCATCCAAATTAGAAATTTCCAGATTCAATCTTTTAGCACAATCCTAAGCAATAAAAGAATGCGTCGCTCCAGTATCAATAATTGCAATTAAAGGTATACCATTAATAAAACATGTACCTTTAATCAACCTATCATCAGGCTTAACGTCTGATCCTGACAAAGCGAACACTTTCCCACCAGCTTGCTCTTTCTTTGGCTTAGTACACTGCGGACGAGTGTGTCCTTCTTCGCCACAGTTGTAACAAGTTATCCTTCTGGATCTACACTCAGCAGCTAAATGACCAAATCTTCCACAATTATTGCACTTCATCGCATCATTCTTGCATTCAGGAGCTCGGTGACCCAATTCACCACATCTGTAACACTTTATGGAAGAACCAGAAGAACCAGAGTCTCCCCCACTAGGCTTCTTCCAACCTCCAGATTTACGATTATTCCTATCATAAGGCTTACCACGATCCATCTCTCTCTGCCCTTACGGTCAAGATAACTCGAGCATTCGACTTAGTACTAGCAAGATCTTCTTCCGAATCCTACTGTCAACTAAATCAGGAAACCTTCTAATGCGGCGATACGATACCACTTGATCTCATCACGCAGACCATTCTCAAACTTGATACATTTGGAAAATTCTCCATCTGCATCGTTAGTGTAATTAGCATAATACTTCGCTAATTTAGTAAACTTCGTAGCATACTCACTCACAGACTAGTTACCTTGTTTGAGCTCCAGAAACTCAATCTCCTTCTTACCCCGAATGTCTTTAGGAAAGTACCTTCTCAGAAAAGCTCTCCTGATCACAGCCCAAGTCAATGCAATGCCATCTTCTTCCATTTCATCCGGTAGCAACCCACGGTCATCAACTTCCTCTGCCGTGAGTACCATACCATACCTCCCCTCGGACAATCAATCACTCAAGATCCTCTCGATCTCCTTCAACCACTTCGGCGCCGGGATCATGCGTGCCCTTGAACAATGGAGGATTATTCCTCGAAAATTCCCTAATTGCTGCGAATGACTCCTGCGATTTCCGAGCACTCCAACTAACATTCCCAAAGCCTCAGCAATAGCATCGTCGTTCCTTCCGTTCCCTCTTCCAGCCATTGTTCTGTAACATTACAAAACAATCCACATCAGCACACAAGTATCAACGGTGTTATCTTACACTAGTCGCATACTAAAGGGAGAACGACACTAAGACAAGACCGACTATGCTCTGATACCACTATTAATTACCCGCGTTTTATAATTTAATAATCAGAGTATATAACACATATCAAGAGGCATCACAATTTTAATATAATTCAAAATTATAACTAAACAGATGTCATGCTTTCACTGGAGAAAATCATTAAATAAATAACCAAAAGTTATGTTTAATAGCGGAAATGAAACATAACAAAATCCTGAATACGTCGTTCATAATCATTCCAGGACAATAAATCGAAACATCAAACAAACTAATATTTAATAATCCAAAAAAGGATTTCAAATCAAGCGTTTCCCCAGTGTTACATCTATCAGAGCACGACACTAACACGCGGATTAACTAATGACTCGACTCTAGAAGCTATCCTCACTGATTCCAAGCAGCTAACCACTTCAAATTCGAAATCATCAAAGTAAAGGTGAGATTTCTATCCAATATAAAATGCATTATACGTTTTTAAATACAACAGAATAATCGAATACATTAGTCCATTATCCAAACACATAGTCATAGCCAATTCACAATGCATCTCACACAATGAACATGTAATATAACAAACAATGGAAATTGCAACACTGGAAACCATCCTAGCATGTTACAATCCCATATGCAATGCAGACTCTATGCATGTGGTACCAAAACGTGAACCGAGTTCACCCACTGCTCCGTTTACATGTGGAAAGACAGCGGAAATCCATGATTCTCCCATAACCACTGGGTCAAGAATCCAGCCTCACTACCTCTAAATCCGGGTAAGTCTATTGGCTCAGTCAGTTCACTTCCGCACAATGGGAATGAACCAAATTAACAAATGTTCATGCATGCATCATAAAAGCATGCAACATCACTTCATAAATCATGATATCAATATAATTCACATAATGCCAATCATCAATGTATTATATTCAATCATAATAAATACCAAATACAATGTTGTAAGTATTAGTTCTCATTCGGTAACTCAGACCATTTGTGTTAATTCCCCATTATCCTTAACTATTCACATTTTTCTTTAAAATCGGAAGCTCGACTCTTTTTAAAATAATTTTAGCAAAATAATATTTTTCCTTTTTAAAAGATAGTATTTTAAATTTAAGAAATAATGCCGAAAATGGCACTCGAATCGGAGTTACGGTTTAGAAAATATGAATTTTTGAAGTTTTAAGTATTTTGAAAAATTACACTGGAACCTGGTTCCTCCCTATGCAGGAACCGGTTCCTGCGAAGTCTGAAAAACACGCTTCCTGGAATTTGTATGGGAACCCGGTTCCTACCCCACTGGGAACCGGTTCCTACGTACAAATTTTCCCAGTTTTGAAATTTGAACACTGGGAACCCGGTTCCTCCCCACAGGGAACCGGTTCCCACGACCTGCAGAACCATTTTCTGCTATTTTGACAGCATTTAGGCATTCTTCATCACTTCCAATCATTTCCATATAACTTGTAACAATTAGAAACACCAGTTTACAACCAATATATGCCAGTACAACATCATTTATCATTGTTTCATCATTCCTATCAATCGTTCGACACATTATTGATCTTAAATTCTATAATCCGACACAAATAGGGTTTAATCCTACAAACCTATATTCACCTAAATCAAATTTCCTAACATACCCAATCACCCGGTTGATTCCCAAAACCCATAAGGCATTAAAACCGAATGAAATCACCTCTTACCTCGCGATTATCTTCGATTTCCTCGGCGTTGGCTTTTTCCTCTCTTCTCTTCTCTTCTCCAATTCTACGTGAAAATAACTTTTTCCCCAAAAGACTCATTTTTTATTTTTCCTTCTTTTCCTTTTTATGATCCTTTTAATACTCCTTTATTATTTCCAAATAAACACATAATTAGTAATTAGTAAAAGTAGAGTGATTTTCTCCTCACACCCACTATTTACTCTGCACACCTCCAACCCTTCTTTCTTCAATTAATCCAATTAAATCCAAAAATATAAATAATCAAGCCTTTAATTAATTAAATCATTAAATTCCTTATTATTTAATATTCGAATTAAATCGGGGTGTCACATATACCACCAGTCCGAGATAGGCGGGCGAAATGCCAAAACCAAGGGGCTAGTTGGAAAAAGAGGAAATTTATTTTTTCTAAAATGAAGTGCTTAAAGATATTTGTCTTTCGCGTAACCAAGAATTTTAAGTTGTGGAATCTTGTCGGTTACCTTCTCCTTTAGCTCTTGGGCTTCTTCAAAAATGGTCCGACGATGATTATTGGGTAGATACACCATGCGAAAATATTGTTGGAAAGCTTGGATTTGCTTGATATTAGTAGCCTTACATTTGGTCGATTTTCCCTGCGAATGAAAAGCTTCAGTTAGCTCAGCAAATTTCTTGTTAGGATCACCAATGAATGTAACAAAATATGTCTGCCACCAAGTTTCAAACTCTTTGGTGCAGTAGAATGCTGGCTCAAAAGGAGTGAGGGTAAGCTTAGGTCTTTGTGCCCATAGTTTTTCGACATCTTCCTTTATAATTTTGAAAGGTTGGTTAGTGGAGATGTCGACCAACAATTCGTGATAATGGAACAAAGAATTGGGGACCAGTTGACAAATCCCAAACTGTCGAGCCACTAGGTTAAGCTAATAAGCGACCAAGCCTGGGTTTGTGCCAACAATCACAGCAGATAGAAACTGAGGGGTCAAAAAGCATCTCCAGGTGAGTAGAGAATTCTTTTAATACTCATCATATGCAGTAGGGAAAGCCTTGGTGAACCATTCAGGGTCATCCCGTCGATCATAAAATGGAGCTATAGAGGGTTCAAACTCAGTCCTTGTCATCATAATATGGAACAACAATGAAAAAACTTCGACATTTGGAAAAGTCTTGTCGATAGGGGTCGGCGGTAGAAGTCGCTGCCAAATGATATGGTTTTTATTAGGAGGGCATGCTACCCTTCTATTTCGGTAGGGCCTGATATCTTCAGAGAAAGTGGTATTTAACCATAATTGTAGGAGCCAAAAAGGACCATGGGCCAAAACATTTTTCTCTTTGGACTGTTGGGGTCGAAAAGTTTGATCTGATTGGCAACATAAGTTAAGGATTCATAAAGAGAAGCCAATATTAACTGGCCCAAGGTGACATTTTTACCCTTGTGTAATTGGGTAGCCAAATAGGAAAATTGTTTGGCCACCTGCATGGATCTGGAGCAGAAAATAAAGTGAGATAGCCATAAGATTAAAAACGCCAGATGTTCTTCGTCAGTAATAAGGCCAGATGTTTGAGCGTGGTGGTCGATGAAATTATTATAAGTTGGCTTACCGACTTCTCCCACGTCGAATTTTAAAGGTACATGAGCAGTGTCCCTATAGTTAAACACTCTACCACTCAGTTTTAGACCTGTGATGGCCGCAACGTTGAACAAAGTGGGAGTAATCATACCAAACTTTGTGTGGAAAATGTTGGTCGACCCCTCCCAAAAGTGAATAGCAGCCAGTAGCATGCCACAAGAATAGGGCTGGCCATAACGAGAAAGCTCTAGCAAAGTGTGAATGCCTAGTTCTCTCCACTGAGCTCTTTTTTCTGGCTCTAAACGTGTCATCCAAGCACTAAATTTAGGGCAACCTAGCGGGGGAGTAGTTCTAAAATTTCTATCTAAGTATTGAAGTGGGATAGGTTCTAAAGAGAAAATTATAGGTTTGGTGACAGAACTAATAGGAAAAAACGCTTCTTTGTCATCTACATAGATTTTTGAAGGTATTTGTAGGTAGTGGACCCATAAATGCTAGGGGTTTTTCTTCAAGAGAAAAAGGGATGAGTACTTGAGATTGCCAAATTTTGGCTTTCTCTTCATCAAATGGAGGTTCTGGAACGTATGCTTTTCTGTTGACGAGGCGTAGTTGAAGGGGTGTTGCAGAAGAATAAACTTGTTTGCTAGTGTTAGCCATTGGAAAGATTGAAGGAGGTTGAATATGATGAGTAGTGGGAAAAAGTTTATGTTTTTCGTTTGCAGAAACAAGGGAGTTTGAAGAAGATAGTGAAGAAGAAAAATGAGATAGTGGAGAAAGAAGGTTATTATAAACCCTAAAAAACAGAAGAAATGATGAAGGGATTTTTTTGTGATTTCCTAAGTAAAATCGTGTCAAATCAGCAGACACGTGCAGAGAGATCGAAGGGAGGTAGTGGGCCATGTCTCCCACTAAAAAGCACAATGATGGCAAACATTTAATGTCGCGCGTCTCGAAACTGAAAGGCGTGGTACGTTACCATGATTACATGACGTCACAGTAAAAGCGAACAATAACGTCCACTGAAGAAGAAATGGTAGCGATTTGGTCGAATGATGAAGTCGATGCTTCAAAGATGTCATTATCTCTTGTGAGTCGAATTCGAAAATGGCATCTCTGGGGGGCATATTTTTACCTTGAAAAATCTTAAGGTATTCAAGCACGTGTAGTTAATGAAGATATTCCCATAAGCTAAGGGTAATCCTTTGAGATAAGGGTTTTTGGCTAAAAGTGTTTGGAATTTGGCTTTGTTGGACTGAAGAATTCTATGGCCAATAGGAGTATCAAGTCAAAATGTCGAAGTTGGGCTTTGTTGACCAAAAGGAGAAAAATTGATACCAAATAACAAAGTGCTGGAAATTGGTCTAGTCGACCAAAATTTGAAAGAACGAATGAAGTAGTCGATGTTGGTATTGTCGACCAAAGGAATTCAAGACTTAGAAGATTTTTAAATGATTTAGTCTTGCCAAAAGATAACTTCGAAGTAAGCTAGAAGCGGGAAGATTCAAGCTTTGAAATCAACAATAGTTACCAGCGGTTTATATCCTGATTGAGCGCAAAAAGGTGGCGAGATCCAGTGGAGCAGTTGTCTTAGTTTTTAACGTGTCAATAGATCGTGTACATATGCAGTTACATTGTAATCACTATAAATAATAGATTTCAGTGTAGTTTTTCGTGTGTTCACTTGTACTGAAAATCACTTGTCAAAACTCTGTATTTCCAAGCGTAAGGAAGCAAAGAGTGAGGAAGTATTTGATGTACGTGAATCACTATTTATATTTCAATGCAAATCCTTTACTTTTCAATTGTCTTTTTCAAATACCTTACTTGCTTTCTATTTACATTTGAGCAATCTTATTACACTGTTTTTTGCTTTGCGTAAACAATTCAACACTTTCTGTCGGTCATGAGTCACCAGTCAGTTAGTCTATTTCGTGCAAACACCTTCTGTCGGTCACGAGTCACCAATCAATTGATCGAATTATAGTGTGGAAAGATTTTATACTTGTTCCCTTAGTCTTAGAAAACCGTTTCTAGTACTAAGTATTTCGACATGGCAAGTGTATCTTCAAAATCTTAGCACATGTCTTAAGATCAACTGGAAGATCTTGCGAGTAACCCTTAATTTTTAGGGCATTGGGAGGACCAGCGGTTGTTTACCATTTTTTACAGTAAATAACACTGTGAACATTATGAACATATTTCTCACCCACATTTGTTTTATTGTGTTGTTTGTTGTGCTGGTGGTGCAGATACTCAGGTAAATGAGCATTAGTTGCTGCTGTATCGAAGGATTGACACAGATGTCCACTTTTTATTTTATTTTATCGCTATGAGTTTTATTTAGTATTTTTACAGTGTCGTTCAGATACTATAGCATTGGGAGAAATCTTTCAATTGTTTTATGTTTTTATGAGGATTGTGGATTAATTTTCTTATGTTGTGATTTATTTATTTGTTTTGAAAAAACATGAGATATCTAAGTTAAGATGTTAATTTAAAATTTTGAGTGTTTTAATATGAAAATTGTTGTTTATGATGAAGATGTGACACTCTTTTATTAAATTTTTTTTTTTTACATAAAATTATATAAATACGCACGTCAGAATTTTTAGGGTGCTACCATTCTCAACGAGACTAATGTTAAAAGAATAGTTAGAGTAACAAGTTAAGTGAATAATGTCTAAATTTTTACTAAAGTAAGACCTTGATAGATATTCGACAATTATGCATGAAAAATATCTAAAATTTAGTATGAATATGAAAAATTCACATTGCGAAGTTCCATTAGATATACTCAAAGTAACCACCAAAACTCTTTCGAATTGGAGCCCCATTACAATTTCTATGCTATATTAATGATATTGCAAGAATAATTTATATTTAATAGGACATTGTTATCTTGACACTCAATTTTTACACCAATATCTACACTGTATACACTATTTACCGTATTTACACGATGAACATTGTATTTCTATTAAAATAATATTATTTTAAAAAATATTGTTATTCTTTAAAAATATTTATTTTTAAAATTTATTTTATAACATAAAAATATGGTTGTGTCATTAATCAACTTTATAATTGAATTAACCACAAAAATGTATGTCATTAACCAATTTTTTCACCTATAATTCATTAACCATTGTCAGTACTTAATTAATCAATAAAATACATAGTATTAATTATGTTCTGACACTAAATCATAAATGTATTAACCAATTTTTATACTCTATTAACCAATTTTATTTTACTGTTTAATACCCTTTTTATGTTTGAAAACTCATTAATCAAATTATGAACTGCATTAGCTAATTTTATACGAACTATTAACCAAAATTTAAAGGGTATACATATTAATTTTTTTATGTTAGAATATATATTAATCAAATTTAGAACTGTATTAATCATGTTTTAATATTTTATTAACCAAAATAAGTTTAAAGAAAAATAAAAGAATTTATTAAAATATTAAAATAATAATAAAAATACTGTTTATGTATTTATGAACAGGGTATTGAATGTAAGTGTAAAAAATAGTGTGATGATATCATTTCTCTATTTAATAAGATCCATATTAGTTTTAACTTATTAAAAATGTGAGATTGTATCAGGGGAGGGAGCCGGGAGCATTTGATGCTAGAAACAAAAAAAAGCCATGTTGGTGTTATTTTTTATTTATTTTAAAAGAAAAAGCATGAGAAATGATGAAAAATGACATGTCACCACGAGGAACAATGGCATATTCGAATATTCATATTTATATGTGCAACAAAAAAACTTCTAGCGAAATCAAACTTCACGCAAACCGTATCTTTTAGTCAAAAACATTTCACCGTTTTTCTTTAGTGTTCCCTAAAAGAATAAATATTTTATAAAATAATAAAAACAGTAAATAATAAATATAATATTTAAGTTTTTTGACTTTCACACTTTGGTTTTTAGAGGAAAGGGACCATAGTAATTCAGAGTTCGTGCCAAGAGGTATGGACACTGGTCAAACATTGTTTTCACCTAGGAATCGAACCCGAGGTATGTGTACTGGGCAAACATTGTTTCCACCTAGGAATCGAACCCGAGGTATGGGCACTGACCAAACATTGTTTCCACCTTGAAATCGAACCCGATATTCCTCGGATTACGTCCTCAACAAGAGCTCCTTTATCACTGGAGCCCAAGTGCTTAGTTGGTATAATATTTAATTTTAAAACAAATAGGTAATGCACTAATATATAAATTTTATACCATTATTTAACGAAGTCCACAGATAATTTTAAATAATTTTGATAATTTAATAGATTAATAATTTTTATTGAATGATAATTTAAATATTTTTTTACACGTTTTTTTAATAAGGGAATGTTTGTTTTAATTTAAGTGCTTATTATTTTCAAATTTAAATTTTTTTTAACCAAAATTTTCAAATTTAATTAAATAATATAACAATATTTTCTTTTTATCAATATTTTTTAATTTCTTAATTTTTTTTATGTTGTAAGTCAACCATGATAATGAATCACACCAAATTATACTATAATTTTAATTTTTTTTATATACAAAATATTATATTTTTATTGAACAACAATGTAAAATATTTTTATACTAACAATATATCTCTTTTAAATTTTTAAATTTTTAAATTAAAATATATTTTAATAATATATTTAAAAATCAAGTAACTCACCAAACACAAACACGAGAATAATCTTAATAATAATATTTCCTAAAATAATATTTCTTGACAAACACTCTAAAAGACTGTTTCTAAATTATATATTTGATTTGCCCAAAATTAAATAAATTATAGATTATAGATACTATTATTTTGTAAGCTTTTATTATAATCTAAAATTTATACTTTTCAAATAATTAACTGTTTTTTAAAACCGTAAACTTAGACACCCACAGATTAAACTCTTTTTAAAAAACAATTAAAAGCATCAACTATATAAAAAAGGAAACTAACCATTTTCAGTTTTCCCTTATTTTCTCCGTCTAAAGCGACTCTTCTTAGATTCACACAACTTCCTTCCTTTTAATTCTTAAAAAATCCCATAAAAAAACTAAAAATATCAACGCTAATAAACCCCAAAAAAAAAACTATATATTAATATCAAACGAACCAAACACAACACAATTCAAAAGACAAAGGGTTTGGTCGTGTTAGGTTATCACTGTGACATTTGTTCAGTTACTTGCGGCTCAACAAGAATTCCTTAGGTATGTCTTTGTCTGAGATTTCAATGCTTCAATCTCATCCTTCGATTTGTTTTTCTTATCTAATCATAGATTTAAGATTCATATTTTTCTAACAATCAATTTTTTTAAATTAATTTTAGTTCTTAGATTTGAATTTGGGAACTGCATAAGATCTAAATTTAATGGTTTAATTTAATTTTATTTAACAATAAACATACATAGTATATATGATTGAATTGATTTGTGATGTTTATAGAGAGAATAGTATATGATGAAATTTGTTATTGATTGGATTTTTGGTTTTGGTTTTTGAATCAGAGTTTGTTATAGAAAAGAAGAAGAAAGATGGGTAGCTCAGATTTCTCATGGAAATTACCTGATCATCCTAAGCTTCCAAAGGGAAAGACTATTGCTGTTGTTGTTTTGGATGGTTGGGGTGAGGCTAACCCTAATGAGTACAACTGTATCCATATCGCCGAAACACCCACCATGGATTCCCTTAAAAAGGTATAATAATATAATAAGTAGCTATACATATACTTTTTTTTTGGATTGAATTTGCTTAGATCTATTGCTGTTTTGGGTTTTGCTTGAAGATGATAATGAATGGTGGTTGTTTTTTTTGTTGTTATGTTGTAGGGTGCACCTGAACATTGGAGATTGGTTAGGGCTCATGGAAAAGCTGTAGGACTTCCAACTGAGGATGACATGGGCAACAGTGAAGTTGGTCACAACGCACTCGGTGCTGGACGTATTTTTGCTCAAGGGTAAATTGAAGTAGCTTCTAATCTCAATCTATTTGGTTTGGCCTCATGGCTCATAGTTTCTGTAGTATGTTTTTTCATTTACTAGCTTATGTCTTGGTAAGGAATTGGTCTTTGGTGCTTCTTAAATTGTGTAGCTGGTGTGATGTTTCTTGATTTACCATATTGTGAACTAATTTTGTTTCTTGAAAAATTCGGACTTGCCGTGCCTTTTCTTTTATGTTGTGGATTGCTATGTCTTGTCCTGTGATCCTTGTTTCTTGAAAATTCTGATTCGCCGTGCCTTTTCTTTTAAGTTGTGGGTTGCTATGTCTTGTCCTGTAATCCACCTTTTTTGTTGAATTTTCTTAAACGGGTTCGATAGCTACATATGTTTGCACCCTGCTCATGCATATTTTAGTTTTTGAGATTCAACACAATCATCATCTTCTGTTTGATGGAAACAAATTTGTATCTTGATGTCAATAAATTTCTTTAGTGGTATTAGGATTGGTTGCATACTTAACTTACCATATTGAGATGTTTTTTTGATGCTTTCTTTTTAACACGAGTGATGATTGGGATGTACTGATTTATGTTTGGTTTATTATAGTGCAAAGCTTGTTGATCTTGCTCTTGAGTCTGGAAAGATTTTCGAAGGAGAGGGTTTCAATTACATCAAGGAAAGTTTTGAAACTGGCACATTGCATCTCATTGGACTATTGAGTGATGGTGGAGTTCACTCCAGGCTTGATCAAGTGCAGGTGATTTAATGTGTTCCTACTTTTGTGTCTACATGTTTGCAAAGTTTACGCATTCTAAGTTCTAACTAACTATTTTTTGTACAGTTGTTGCTTAAAGGGGCTAGTGAGCGAGGTGTTAAGAGAGTCCGTCTCCATGTTCTTACCGATGGTCGTGATGTTTTGGATGGCTCAAGTGTAGCTTTTGTTGAAACCCTTGAAAATGATCTTGCAAAATTGCGTGAGAAAGGTGTTGATGCACAGATTGCATCAGGTGGAGGTCGCATGAATGTCACAATGGACCGTTATGAGGTATTGTATTCAAATTCTTATTTCTATACGGCAAATAAGTTTTTGACTTGAAATATTTCTACTAGTGTATATATGACATATATATGCTATGTATGAGTGATATAAATGATTTCAAAACAACCTGCAGAATGACTGGAGTGTTGTGAAACGGGGATGGGATGCTCAAGTTCTTGGTGAAGCACCTTATAAGTTCAAAAGTGCTCTTGAAGCTGTCAAGACACTGAGGGCAGCACCAAAGGCCAATGACCAGTATCTGCCTCCTTTTGTTATTGTTGACGAGAGTGGAAAATCTGTTGGTCCTATAGTTGATGGCGATGCCGTTGTTACATTTAACTTCCGGGCAGATCGTATGACTATGCTTGCTAAGGCTCTTGAATATGAGAACTTTGACAAATTCGATAGAGTACGTTTCCCTAAAATCCGTTATGCTGGTATGCTTGAATATGATGGTGAGTTGAAGCTTCCACGCAAATACCTTGTTTCTCCACCTGAGATCGAAAGGACTTCTGGAGAATATTTAGTTAAAAATGGTGTTCGCACTTTTGCTTGCAGGTTAGTTATTGTTTAGTCTATTGGCTTTCACTTGATTTTGTAATAGTTTCACTTTCATGCACAATTGCAAATCCTTGAACTTGGTAAATGGCTATTCTATTCTTGCTGGTGAAATTTTTGTAACTATGCAACTAAAAGTCATCATGTCCGATATGAAACTACTACCCTGACAGTAGTTTTTACCTTAGGCGCTCTGCATTATCTAAAATCTTTGATTTTAAATGATAGCTATCATATTCACTTGTGATTTTCTTCTTCGACAGTGAGACTGTCAAGTTTGGCCATGTCACATTCTTCTGGAACGGTAACCGGTCTGGTTATTTTGATGAGAAGCTGGAGGAATATGTTGAGATTCCAAGTGACTCTGGGATTACATTCAATGAAAAACCAATAATGAAGGCTGTGGAAATTGCTGAGAAGGCAAGGGAAGCAATTCTTAGCGGGAAATTCGATCAGGTAATTAAATGGATAATCAGGTGATTTTAAGATTCATTGTCTAATTATAAACTTCTAGTTTCTATCTTAACTTTTTCTGTTCTGTTGTGTAGATTCGTGTCAACCTGCCAAACGGCGACATGGTGGGACACACAGGAGACATTGAAGCAACAATTGTGGCTTGTAAGGCAGCTGACAAAGCTGTGAAGGTATGAACTGAACTATAATTTTTGAAATTAGCTGGAACAATTCTGTTAATAAATATACGTTTTGTTATATTTTTTGTGACCTAGCTGAAAATTTGAAATTTCTTGATGCCATCGTGTGATTGCAGTTGATTCTTGACGCAATTGAGCAAGTGGGCGGAATATATGTTGTCACTGCTGACCATGGGAATGCAGAAGATATGGTGAAGAGGGACAAGTCAGGAAAACCTCAGCTAAAGGATGGACAAGTCCAGATTCTTACTTCTCATACTCTTGAGCCAGTAAGTTTTACTACCACATTGACGAAAACTTCACATGAATTGCAATATTGTCTACTAGAAAATCTTATACTTTTGTTTGTTTGTTAAGGTACCAATTGCCATTGGAGGTCCTGGATTGGCTCCTGGCGTTAGATTCCGCAACGATGTTCCCACCGGTGGGTTGGCGAATGTAGCTGCAACAGTGATGAATCTTCATGGATTTGAGGCTCCAAGTGACTATGAGACAACCCTCATAGAAGTAGTTGATAAATGAGAAACCAATACATGATGTTGAGTTACAAATTTTCAGCAGTTTTCAAATAATTTTGAACTTTTCATTCCTCCACGGATGTTTTTGTGGACTTTTGTTCTTATGAAATGGCTGTATCAGTCTGCGGTTGACAGAACATTATAGTAATTAATTACACTTTTGAATGCAGTTTTTCCCTTTTGAACTTCAGTCAAAATACTTCTAGGCCCCTTTTGGACAATGTTTTTGTCAAGAAAAGAACATAGAATAAGATTCTTCAATTTCAGTCATGTTTGTCAACTGTGATGTCAGGCTTGAATACCCTTTTTTTGATTTGTTGTCTTTTCATTTTTATTAAGAGACATACTATAAACTTTTCAGTTATTGTCTTGATGCTTTGAAAAAAATGGCATCTTTCCGAGTTCCAAATAAACGGAAATAATAATCATAAAAACAGTTTGATTTAAAAAATAATTTATAGCCAAAGAAATTGTCTTTCCTAAAACCAGTTGGACTTTTATACAGCATGCTTCATTCCAATAAATGAAATCTTAAGTGAAATCTTAAAATCAGCTATCAAAGTATCAAATTTTAATTGATATATATTATACCGTAGAAAGAAAGATTCAACAAACCAATTGGATTTATACAGCATGCTTCATTCCTCTTTAATAAATCCTTGTCACTTTATATTATCAATGGTAATATGATGGTAATATGAGATAGAGCCATAGAGGGAGTATAAGTTATCAAATTTAAAATATGTTGTTGTTACATTTATACCTAGTATTTGTACATTTATACCTAGTATTTGGGCACTGAGTAATATATAATTATTTTATTTCAAAATTTAGTGGATGATGAGAGGAGGATTCAATTGAATAACATTATATGATTTTGAAGAACTAAGAACGTGCTATTCTTTCCGCTTCAAAATTTTTTTTGCTAGGCGGCGGGGGATATTGTTTAACCTTTTAAAATTGATCAAGTGGACTAGCTATTGTTTTTTTGAGGAGATTTAAGATATATTTTTTTCGTTGTTCCAAGAGGATGTCGTTCTGATATAGTCCATGCTATTAAAACGGGTAAATGTGAACGTATATATGAAATATCAATTGTAGACTGTTCATTTTAATGTCCATCTCCAAACTTATTTTGTTATGTTTATAAGTTGAAGTTAGAGAATCGGTTGTAAAGTTTATTATAATTACAGATCAAAGTTTAAAAGTTAGTGCATGTTATTAACTTATATTTATAACTATGTAAATGTCAACCAATTAAGTAATAAATTTATACTTTATAAATGAGGGTCCGATAGATGTCTAATGTGATTTTAGACGGGATCCGTGCGATAGCACGGGTTTCTTACTAGTATAAATATAAAAGTCAAGAGTAAATAAAAGTGAGAGAGACACCATCACTTCACTTAAAATTTGAAGGCATTAGGTTTATGGTTTTTCTCACTTATATTTTGATTAATTTTTTTTACCTTTTAAAACAACGTTTGACTTCTAATTCACATTTGTAATATATGCCTGGAGTAAGAAAGTCTTCTTAGTCTTGATAATATCTTTTGAAAAACTAATAAAGATTGATTCAAAAACAGAGAATATAAAGAGATTGGATGTAGCTCGAGTCATGGTAAGAAAACCATTGTTGGAACTCATTAACAAGACAAAGAGGATCCAAATCAATTAGGAGAGCTTCATTTTTAGTATAATTGTGAAGATATGTGAGTGTGATTCTAGCAAAGTAAAAAGTGCAATCGTCAAGTTGTCGTGGCCTACAAAGATGGTAATTTAGATAATTCTATCGATTCGTTTATCCCTCCATCAATAACCTCAATGGAAGATGTAAGGTTAAGAAAGAAAATAGAAGAAAATTACTAGCAGTTAATGCAGGAAGAGGTCAAGAGAGAGATTCTCCATTTATTAGGCTTTAAGGAGACTAGCAATTTGGGAAAGTATTTAGGAGTGCCTTTAATAGGTAAAACTCCCGGGCACAAGGATTTCTACAACATTTTGGAGAATGTCAAGTCAAAACTTAATCGTTGGAAAGCCAAGCATCTGTCTTTTTTAGGTAGAATAACCTTGCAAAATCTATTTTGGAAGCTATGTATACAATGATGTCCAATACCATCCCTAAAGAGAGTGTTAAAGAAATTTAAACCTGTTGAAAATCCACCAAAACCTATGAGGAATTTCTACTAATCTTGATGAACAATATTGATATCACCACACACAATGACAATGAAAAGAGAATTTAATGAAGAAAAGAAAGAAAAATATTTTATGTAGAGTAACTCTCTGCCCACAAACAGTGGAAAACTTCTTTATTCACTTTGTAACTGCAAAATTTTATGAATGACTTGATTACAAAAATAGGGGTTACTCCCTCTATTTATAGATTTAGGTTAGCTAATGCCCAAAACTATAAAAGTCCAAAATACCTATTTTGGAGCTAAATTAAATATATTATATTTTAGATCTAAATCAAATCCATCTAAATCTAAAACAAATATGTGTGTAACAAACTGTTCCCACACTCTTAAAACAAATAAAATCAACTCTTTTTGACACAAGGAATTAGTTTCAGCATACCACCTAATTCATTATGTCTAAGCTATCTATATTCATCATAGCTCTTAGTCTTCAAAGTACTCCGACCTGCACACCATTCGTCATGATATTTACAATCTGATTCTCAGTTCTGCAATGTTCCAAGTTCATCTTCCCATCAACTACCCAATCTCGAAGACAATGGAACCTCATCTCGACGTGCTTGTGTCGATCGCGTACCATCAGGTTCTTCACTAGGTTGATAGCTGACATGCTGTCGATCTTCATGGTAATTGCTCCATGATCTTTACCTGTGATTTCTTCGACCAAGATCACCATCCAAGTTGCTTGACATGCACAAAGAGAAGCAACTATGTATTCTGCTTCGCATGATGATAATGCCACAACTGGTTCCTTTCTTGAACTCCAAGCAACTAGCGCAACACCTAACATAAACAGATATCATTTCGATCCTCAACATCACTACACCATCTAGAATCTGTGTACCCCACTAACTTGCATTTTTTTCCCTTTATCAGCTGCTGGAAATAAAATGCCATAGTCAAGAGTTCCTTTCAAATACCTCAATATCATCTTTGTCGCTGTTAGGTGTGATACCTTTGGCTTCTGCATGAATCTACTTACCATACCCACACTGTATGCTAAGTCGGGCCTCATATGACAAAGGTATCTTAAAGACCCAATAAGTCTTCTATATTGGGTTGGGTTGACATCATCTTCTTCTAAGTCTTTCGACAGTTGCAGTCTTGATTCTGCAGGTGTCGAAGTCGAATTGCATTCTTCCATCTTAAATCTCTTAAGAATTTCTCCTGTATATCTTCTTTGATGCATCATCAAACCTTTACTAGTCTTATAGAATTCGATGCCAAGGAAATATGAAATGTCACCCAGATAAGACATTTCGAATTCCTTGCTGAGATCACCTTTGAAGTCTTCGATCTCATTCTTGCAACTACCTGTTATCAACAAGTCATCTACATAGAGACATAGTATAAACAATTCATTATTGCCTCTTCTTACATATACATGTTCAGTTGTGCACTTCACAAATTCCTTCTCCCTTAGAAAACCATCAATTTTCTTGTTCCAGACTCTTGGAGCTTGTTTCAATCCATATAGGACTTTATGAAGCCTGTACACCTTTCTCTCTTTGTTATGTTTCACAAACCCAATTGGTTGTTTAACATGAAATTCTTCCTCTAAGGATCCATTCAGGAATGCACACTTCACGTCCATCTGACATATGTGCCAACTGTTTATTTCTGCTAAACCAACAACCAACCTGATTGTTTCGATCCTAGCCACAGATGCAAAAACCTCATCGAAGTTAATTCCTTCTTTCTGGAGAAATCCTTTCACCACTATTATTGCTTTGTGTCCATTTACTTTCCCTTTGGGATTTATCTTCACTTTGTATACCCACTTGACATCAATTGCCTTCTTACCTTGAGGAAATTTTACAAGTGACCAAGTGTTGTTGTCTTCGATTGATTTCATTTCTTCGTTCATTGCTTTCACCCATTTCGAATTCTTTAATGCTTCAGCTGCATTTACAGATTCAACATCTGCATAGAAAGTATAATGCACCAACTCACCTTCGGTATCAACCACATCATCTGATGTAACCATAAAATCTTGCAATCTTGCAAGCATGCGTCTTGTTCTCTGAGGTCTGCTTGTACTTGTACTTGGTTGATCTATAATTGTTGGTTCTTCTTGTCTAACTTCTCTTTCGACTTGAGTTTCTGGTTTTTCAAGTAAGATTCTCACTAGATCTTTCTTAACATTTTGAGTTCAATCTCATTCTTTCAGCTCATCTATGATCACATCCCTGTGGATCACAATGTGCATGTTTAATGGGTCGAACAACTTGTAACTACCTGTCAAATGATATCCTACTATAATCATTTAATTCGATTTTTCATCAAGTTTTCTTCTCAATTGATCTGGCACATGTCTATGTGCAATAGATCCAAATACCTTCAGATGACTCAAACTAGGTTTTACATTAGACCAACATTGTTTTGGAGTAATCCCTTCTATTTTCTTCATTGGACATTTGTTCAAAATATAAGTTGCAGTAGACACAACTTCGCCCCAAAAACTCTTTAGGTAAATTCTTGCCTTTCAACATACTTCAAACCATATTCATGATGGTTCGATTATTCCTTTCTGCAATCCCATTATGCTGTGGAGTGTAGGGTGGCACCACCTCATGCACAATCCACTCTTTCGACACATACTCTCCACCACTATCCATTCTCAAAACTTTGAGCTTTCGGCCACTTTGTCTTTCGGCCATAGACTTAAACTTGGCAAATACCTCAATCACTTAACTTTTCTTCTTGATCAGGTAAGTCCATAATTTTCGACTGAAATCATCTATGAATGTGACAAAGTATTTATTACCTCCAAAAGAATCCACCTGGATTGGTCCACATACATTAGAGTATATAACTTCGAGAACAACCTTCAACTTGCTTCCTGCATCCTTGCTGAAGCTATTCTTATGTTGCTTTGCTTGCACACCTTCCTCACACACTTCATTTGGAATGTCAATTTCTGGAAATCCTGAAACCATATTCTTCCTCTTTAAATCTATGATGTCTATGAAGTTAAGATGTCCTAGTCGATAGTTCCATATCCATTCGTCTCTACTAGCTGCAGTCGACAGACACTTGTGCTCCATCACATTAAGTTCGATCTTGAAGGTTTTATTCTGGGACATTGGAGCCTTCAAGATTAACCTTCCATTTGCATCGGCGACTCTCATCATCTTGTCTTCGACAGTCACTTTGTAATTTTTTTCGACCAAGTGCCCTATGCTAAGAAAGTTGATCTTCATGCCTGGAATGTATAACACATTCGAAATTACTGACCTTTTTCCATCTTTCCTCATGATCATAATATTCCAATACCTTCAGCTTCTAGAGTATTGTTATTTGAGAATTTCACCATGTTATTCATTAGGGGATTTAGATTAACAAACCAATCTTTCCTTCAAGACACGTGTGATGAACATCCTGAATCCAAGTACCATTGATCCTTGAATTTTTCTTCATCTCTTGTTGTGACCATCAGAAACATCTCTTATTCTCCATACTTAGTGAACTTTTCATCATTTCCTTGATTCTTTTGCTTCTCTGGACAATCACTCTGTAACACGGTGGGAGAACTGACTTGTTTGTTTTGCGTTTTATCACAAATGTTGAGGATAGCAAGAGTCGCCATAGAATTTTATTTTATCCAATAATGGAAAGGTGAAAAGAACAGGAAAGACCTTTGGTAGATTCTGAGTAAGAGAGGTAATTATGAAAAGGGAAGGTATTAGCACCCTTTCCATCCGTAGTTTTATCTTAATTGCTTTAGCTCACTTTTTGAAAACTTGCTTTATGTGTGTGTGATTTGAGAAGTATTTTTGAAAAGTATTTGAAAAGTATTTCGCTTTGACTTCATAATGATTCTTGTATCAGTCCTCAAGAATGTATACGAAGTGTTTGGAAATGTTTGTTTGGAAAGATGTAACTTTGCAATGATTCTCGTTGGAATGTATACAAAGTGTTTGTTTGAGAAGTATTTGAAAAGAATTGTGAGGTGTGAGAAGTGATTTATTTGATTGGAGTAAGCAATTTAGAGTCTTATTACCCACTCAGAATGGTCGTTTCTTGTTATTTTCCTTCTCCTTTAGGACAGTGCTATCCATACTATTAGAACAAAGTTTGGTTCTAATCATATCTTAGAGTTTTGATGATAACAAGTGAACAAATTTTGTATAGTAAATATGATACTCTAATAAGTATTGTTTTCATTTCAGATGATGTTCTGACTCAAGCACTCTAGGAAGTGAAATATCAAATTATGCGGAGCAGATAGAGAATTAGAAGTTCTAAAGATGAATGAAACTTTTGAACACGCATGCTGAAAGCAACTTCTGAAAGAAGCATGCAAGCGCAACCTCTGATAAAGAGCAAGTTAAAGCAACCTCTGTCAGAAGCTAAGATAACAAAGGCTTACAGAAGATAAAGAAAAATGAGTTATCAAATACTGTCATACCCCAAAATTTTCCCTCTTACTCCTCAAGACATTTTTCATATCCATACTCAAGGATTCCCCAAGGGTTGACCAAACAAACCCTCTCCTAAGCAATCAATCCAAACTAGGGTTTGACCATTCTCAGATCAAGATGGACTTCCAACATCTCCAGTGGTTATCATGCCTCCTCATATGCTTCAAAGAATCTCCATGTCACGTTTCAAGCCTTACAAGTCAAGTTTCCTCAGACAATTGCTCAGATGGTTGAAAATCAATTATATTGGACAAAAAGTCAACTATGGTCAACATACAGTCAAACTTCATAATTTTTGGTCAACATCCAAATTTTGAAGTAATATTCATCATTTGATCAAGGTTTGATCATGATTCATCAAGAAAACTCAAGATTTGGACAAAAGTCAAACTTTCCAAATTAGGGTTTTTGAGGAAAAAGTCAACTGAACTTTGACTGAGCATAACTTTCTCATACTTTATCAGAAATTTTTCCACAACCTCTCATTTTGAAGAAAATTCAATTCTCTACAACTTCATATCTCACAAGCATGGTCAGAAAATGCTTCATTTTGAAGATATGGATCAAAACATTACAGGTCCTTTTCAAAGTCAACAAAAAGTCAACTTTTTGTAAAGAAGTGTTATTGAGCATGGAAACTCCAATTGAGATGATACCAAAGAGGTTGTTTAGAGGACATCTAGAGATTTCTAAAAAGTCCAAGAACACCCAAAAATGTTAAAAATTGAGCAAGATACACCTTGTACACATTGGGCATTTTTGAAGAGGTGCACAAAGAGAGATACTTGTCAAAATCCAATTTTTTTCCAAATGGGCTTATAATTTTATGATCCAAACTTGATCATAATATTATTTAATACCTCTTGATGCCTTGCCACGACCTTTTCTTATTTTATTGATTTATTTTTTAATTTAAAAGCATTTAATTCAAATTTAAATTAAATAAAATATGAAAACAAGGTATAAATCAAGTTGGGTTGGATTTCTATCAAACTTGAGGACCAAGGAAGCCCACAATACATGCCAAATTCGTGCAAGATCATACAAGGAAGAGAAAAATCAAATTTTGGAAAGATTTGATGGAAATTGAAAGAGAAATATTTTTGCATTCAAAGCCATATCTTTTTTCATTCTTTTTGCTCCAATCTCTTGCCTTATAAATATACCACACATCCATAAGACCAAAGGACGAAACCCTATCCTCCTAAAGCAATCCTAATTCTCACAAATTTTTCACAAAGTTGCAATTTTCGAATTCCATCCTCCAGCCGTTTTCAATTCAATTTAAGCACTCCATTGTGTTCCTGAGGTATCATATAGTAAGTCCAAGCCAAGAACCATGGTTAAACATGCCTGAATCGTGCCATACATGAACATACATATGCATATTTTTCTTGAATTCGTTTTCCAATGTTTATCGTGTTTTGTCTGAAACTAATCATTATTATGAGTTCCTGGGACATCATAGAGCAGGTCTGGACGATCACATGAAGCTCTTGACAACCAGAATCCGATTTGCCATTGTTAGGGCTTCAGATCGGAGAAGCTTCGAACTGGATGATACAGGCCGTTTTAGTCCAAACAAACACCACCACTGAACTCGCAGGGGTCGATTTAGGGGGGGTAGCATTAACCACGAACTTTGATTTTCAGTTTTTTGTAGGTTCCAAAAAAATTGTCGCCGGAGAAGGTGACCGGCGCTAGGTTTCCAGCGCTGACTCAGGCAAGGACCGGTTGACTGCGTGCGTGGCGTAATGGTGGCTTCTGATTCGTTCACATGTTATAATCTGGGTCCCACGCGTGACTGTGCTTTGAAAATTCCAAATTATGACACGTTGCTATGCTTATAACGCATTGTTTGCAGATTAATAACACCAAGCACCCTTGGTTCAGATGGCAACGCGTTGGTTGATTTCTCCAGGAGGTCCTGGGTTCGATCCTGGCTTCCTGACTTCTTTTTTGCAACTTTTCATAACTAACACTTTTTTTTCTATTTTTTCTTTTAATATTTTCATTCTAATTTAATTTATCTTTAAATATTTTTCTCATGCATTTAAAAATCACCAAAAATATTTTCTTTTTGCATTTTAATTAGAAAAATACTTATTTAATTTTTGACATTAAAATTAATATTTTTGCATGCATATTTTAATTAATTGTTAATTAATCATTACATTGACTTTTAATTACTTTTTATTATCAAAAACGATCCAGAAAATTCCCAAAAAATTATTCTATCATATAATTGACATTACTGACTTAAAACCTTTTCCCTTATTCAAAAATCTTATTTTTACTAACATTTTTCCTCTTATGCGAGTTTCTTGTATTTTCCGATTATTATGTATCTGCTCACAGGTTGTAATAGTTATGATTTTATTTTCTCGCATTCTTTTCCAATATAATGTAACTGCTCATGGGATGTAATAGTTTAATTAGGACTTTTACTTTCCGCACTCCTATTATGTAACTGCCCCAAAGCCATGTAATAGCGTATGACTTTACTTTCCGCAATTTACTTTCCGCACCCTATAAACTGCTAGTAACTAGGCATGTATGGCAAGATAAAAATCAACATAGATCACTTCTAATTGCAAGATAATATATCTGAATTTAACACACTCTTTTCACACATGCACCCCTTAGGATAATTCTCTCTCGTTGCGTTACGAATACAAATGGTCAAGTCCCTCGAACGTAGAGGTATCCTAGCACCGTTTCCTACAAAAATATCATCATAGTCCCTTCGATACAAAGATCATAGACCCACGATGTCGCCTACGAAAATATGATCTCGTCCCTCGATTATTGCCTACGAAAAGTGATGATCGTCTCTTCAAATGTGCTAGGATACCTCCTATAAGCTGCCTTCTATGACCATCTGATGTCCCTTCGAATGTCCCTCTTACATCCAACGAATAGGGTTACCTACCAACTAATGGTATGGATAACACTATTCTAAAGGAGCGCAAAATAACACGAAAATGACCATTCTGAGTAGGTAATAAGACTTTTAGTTGCTTGCTCTATCCAAATACTTTTCACACCTCACACTTTTGTCAAAGTTCAAACACTTTTCAAAACAAAAACATTTCCGAACACTTTGTATACATTCCTACATGAATCATTACAAAGTCAAAGCGAAATGCCTTTTCAAAACATTTTTGTCAAACACACAGAAAGCACTTTCAAAAATGAGCTAGAAGCAACTAAGAGCCCGTAGATAACTACGGATGGAAAGGGGTGCTAATACCTTCCCTTTTCATAACCTTTTCCCTTACTCAGAATCTAACGAAGGTCTTTTCCTGTTCTTTTCACCTTCCCTTAATTGGATAAAAGAAAAGTCGGTGGTGACTCTTGCTATCCGCAACATTTTGCGATAAAAAGCAAAACCAAATCTCAAAGTCAGTTCACCGTATTACAAAGACGTCATCTTCTAAGACAAAGTCTGTTACAGTATCGTTAATTGATTAAAACTAAGACGACTGAAGTACTCAAGTGGAACAAAGTTCAAGGTGCATGAAAAACACAAAGTACAATCAGACAAGCAACATTTAATGCACTCTCTTTGTTCAAGACACGCAACAGAAATATTGTGAAAGCTATATATATGTTCAAGCATTCAAAGAAGAAACTAACGAACTATCATTAGAAAACTTACGCCGAACAAAAATCTAGAAAATAAATACTTTGAGTTTGTCATTGTTTGTATTGAGCTAAAACTTAGTGTGAAACATAATAGTTGTGATAAAGCTTGTTAGAAGTAATCTAATTACACTACTGTTAGAAGTTAATTTATAATTGTTCCTTGAGAGACCATTTGGGTCAGATTTCTCAAGAGGGCTATGACTAGAGAGTCTTAGAGGAGTTAGTCACTTGCATTTGGCTTGTACACTGTATTGTTAGACACGACATTTGGTTGTGCAATTGTAATCAGTTTGATCATAGTGAATTAAGTCCTTGTTGAGAGAGGCGAAATCACCTTGGCGGGTGGACTTGAGTAGTTTGAGTTTCAAACGAACCAGGATAAAAATCCTTGTGTTGTTAGACTTTTGTTACGTAAAAGAAAATTAAAAGAGAAAAAACTTATTCAACCCCCCTTCTAAGTGTTTTCTTAACCTTCAATTGGCATTAGAGCTCTTGGTTCTGGGTGCAAACACTTAACCGTGTCAAAAAAAGATCCAGAAGGAAAACACTATGGCAACTAATCAAAACAAAAACAACTCAAAACCTTCTGTCTTTGATGGAGAAGATTTTGAATATTGGAAAGATAGACTAGAAGGTTTCTTTCTAGGCTATGATCCTGATCTATGGGATATGGTTTTAGATGACGACAAACATCCGGTAAATAAAGAAGGAAATAAGATTGATAGAAAGTAAATGGAGAAGCAACAGAAAATAGATTTCAAAAATCACCATAAAGCCAGAAATATCCTGCTAAATGCCATTTCAAAAATGGAGTATGAGAAGATCACAAACAAAGATACTGCACATGACATTTTTGAGTCTCTCAACATGTCTCATGAAGGAAATGCCCAAGTAAAAGAAACTACAGCTCTGACTCTCATCCAGAAGTACGAAGCCTTCAGGATGGAAGAAAATGAGTCCATTGAAATAATGTTCTCAAGATTCTAAACTATGACTACTGGCCTGGGAGTTCTGAATAAAGGATACACCAAAGCATACCACGTCAAGAATATCATCAGAAGTTCACCCAGAAGATGGGCACCAACGGTCACTACATTCAAAGTTTCAAAGCATTTGAATATTGTATCTCTAGAAGAACTTATCAGTGCACTAAGAAGTCACGAGATAGAACTTGATGAATATGAGCCTCAAAATAAAGGTAAGTCTGTTGCCCTTAAATCTACTAAAAAATATGAAACTAACGCTTTTCAGGCTGAAGAAGGAAGTTCTGAAGACTCTACATCAGAAAAAGATGAGTTATCTCTTCTTTCCAGAAGGATCAACCAGATGCGGAAGCACAAGCAAAAGAAGTTCAAAAACTACAAAAGATCAGAAGATAGAGGAGAATCTTATGGACATAACAAGTTTAGAAAAAGAGATATCATCTACTATGAATGTAATGAACCAGGACACTTTAGAAGTGATTGTCCTAAGCTGCAAAGAGAAAAGCCAAAGAAATTTTTTGGAAGGAAGAAAGTTATGATGGCCACCTAGGATGATTCAAAATCTTCCGAAGATGAATCTAACTCAGAGGATGAACGCACCAACGTAGCCTTTATGGCTACCACAACAGATGACTCCAGTTCTGAATTAGAATCTGAAGAGATGTCCTTAACATCAAAGTTGAAACACCAGTCATGGTACATGGATTCTGGATGCTCACGACACATGACAGGAAGAAAGTATATGTTCCAAAGTCTGGAGCTTAAATTTGGAGGAGATGTAAAGTTTGGAGGTAACCAGAAAGGAAAGATTATTGGTTCTGGAACCATTGGAAACGATAACCTCCCTTCTATATCTAATGTTCTGTTAGTAGAATGATTAACGCATAACTTATTGTCTATAAGTCAATTAAGTGACAATGGTTATGACATAATCTTTAATCAAAAGTCATGTAGAGTTGTTAGTCAAAAATATGGGTTAATCCTTTTTAATGGAAAGAGAAAGAACAACATCTATAAAATTGATCTTTCTGACCTTATAACTCAGAATGTAAATGCCTTCTGTCTGTTAATGATGAATAATGGGTCTGGCATAGAAGATTGGGACATGTTAGCATGAGAAAAATATCTCAAATTAACAAACTCAATCTGGTCAGAGGACTTCCTAATTTGAAGTTCAACTCAGAAGTTCTGTGTGAAGCATGTCAGAAAGGAAAGTTTTCAAAACCTTGTTTCAAATCAAATAATGTTGTTTCTTCCTCTAGGCCATTAGAACTTTTACACATTAATCTATTTGGACCGGTGAAAACTGCATCTATTAGAGGCAAGAAGTATGGATTGGTCATAGTAGATGACTACAGCAGATGGACATGGGTTAAGTTCTTAAAACACAAGGGTGGGTCACATTATGTGTTCTTTGACTTCTGTAACCTAGTTCAAAATGAAAAAGAGTTTAGGATCATAAAGTCTAGAAGTGATCATGGAGGAGAATTTGAAAATCAATTTTTTGAAAAGTTTTTTTAAAAGAAAATGGCATTTCTCATGATTTCTCTTGTCCTAGAACTCCCCAACAAAACAGAGTTGTAGAACGAAAGAATAGAACATTGCAAGAAATGGCCAGACCCATGATCAATGAAACTAATATGGCTAAACACTTCTGGGCAGAAGCAGTGAACACAACATGTTATATTCAAAATAGAATCTCTATAAGACCTACTCTTGAAAAGATTCCCTATGAATTGTGGAAGAACAGAAAACCCAACATTTCATATTTCCATCCTTTTGGATGTACTTGCTATATTTTAAATACTAAAGATCATCTGAACAAGTTTGATTCTAAGGCACAAAGATGTACTCTTCTTGGATACTCTGAACACTCAAATGGCTATAGAGTGTACAATACAAAAACTCTGATTGTTGAAGAATCAATCAAAGTAAGATTTGATGACAAGCTTGGCCATCAAAAGCCAAAGCAAACTGAAAATTCTGCAAGTACAAAAGTTCAATTAACAAACTCTGAAAATTCTGAAGAAATCTCAGAAGATCATCCTATTGACAATGCTCTAGACAACTTAAGAATTTTTGAGGAACCTTCACAAAAAAGATTTCCTAGAATCACTTCATCACATCCAGAAGATGTAATTATAGGAAAGAAAGTGTTAGAACATAGTTTGGTTCTAGTCATATCTTAGAGTTTTGATGATAACAAGTGAAGTAAATTTTGTATAATAGATATGATACTCTGATGTATATTGTTTTCATTTCAGATGATGTTCTGATTCAAGCATTGAATAATACCGAGATATCAAAATTATGCTGAGTAAAACAAGAATTAGAAGTTCTAATGAAAACAAAACTTCTGGTCACGCACGCTAGAAACAACTTCTGATAGAAGCATGCAAGCGCAAACCTCTGATAGAAGCACCAAAAATAATGTTCTGATTAGAAGATGTTTTAACAAGGCTTATAGAAGATTATGATCTATGTGTACGTCATCTTCTAAGACAAAGTCTACTACAGTAACGTTACCCTACTAAGCTAAAACGACTGAAGTACTTGAGTGGCTCAACGTTCTATGTTCATTGGATAAGCAAAACACGTGAAACAAAACAACATTAATTACACTTTCAAGTATCCAAGACACGCAAGAGTGCAACTGAAAGATTCCTAGAAGCTCCATATAAAGTGCAAGATTCAAAGAAGAAAGACAATTATTATAGAGAACTTATGCTGGCAAAATCAAATTCATTATTCTGTTAAGATTATTTCTGAGTTCTTAAGCTGAGATATTTTGTGTAAACATCACTTTTGTGATAAAGCTTTTTAGAATAAATTGTAAACACATTGTCTAGAAGTTCTTGTGAAATTGTTCCTTGAGAGATCAGTTGGGTCAGATTTCTCAAGAGGGCTAGGACTAGTTAAGTCTTAGAGGTGTTAGTCACTTGCAGTTGGCTTGTGCATTGTTTTTAGTCACAACAGTTGGTTGTGCATTTCTAATCTTTGGATCATAGTGGATTAAGTCCTCGTTGAGAGAGACTAAATCACCTTGACGGGTGGACTGGAGTAGTTTGAGTTTCAAACGAACCAGGATAAAAATCCTTGTGTGTTTAGTCTTGTTGTTAGATAAAAGAAATATTTAAAAAGGGAAAAACATATTCAACCCCCCTTCTAAGTGTTGTCTAAGCCTTCAATTGGCATCAGAGTGATTGGTTTTGGGTGCAAACACTTAACAATGTCAGATAAAGATCCAGAAGGAAAACACAAATGGCAACAAATCACAACAACAACAACACCAAACTTCCTATGTTTGATGGAGAGGATTTTGAATATTGGAAGTATAGAGTGGAAATTTTTATTTTAGGCTATGATCTTGATCTTTGGGATATGGTTTTGGATGACTACAAACACCCAGTAGATAAATATGGAAGCAAGATAGAAAGAAAAGCAATGGACAAAACACAGAAAACAGAATTTAAGAATCATCACAAAGTTAGAAGTATTCTGTTGAGTGTCATTTCAAAAATAGAATATGAAAAAATTACCAACAGAGACACATCACATGATATCTTTGAGTCACTCAAAATGTCACATGAAGGAAATGCTCAAGTCAAGGAAACTAAAGCTCTGGAGCTTATCCAGAAGTATGAGGCAAGATGGAGGAAAATGAATCTATTGAGGAAATGTTCTCAAGGTTTCAAACCTTAACTGATGGCATGAGAGTACAAGATAAAGGATATACCAAAGCTGATCATGTAAAGAAAATCATCAAAAGCTTACCCAGAAGATGGGCACCTACGGTGACAGCTTTCAAAGTTTCAAAAGATATGAATGCTATACCCTTAGAAGAACTCATCAACGCACTGAGAAGTCATGAAATAGATCTTGATGAATTTGAGCCTCAGAAGAAAGGTAAGTCAGTTGCTTTGAAACCCACTAAAATTTTTGATGTTAATTCTTTTTAGGCTGAGGAAGAAAGCTCTGAAGATTCAGAGTCAGAAGATGAGCTATCTATGTTGTCCAGAAGGATAAATCAAATGTAGAAGCACATGCAAAAGAAGTTCAGAAACCACAGAAGATCTGAAGATAGAGGAGAATCTTCTGGACACAAGAAGTTCAATAAAAGAAGCATCACATGCTATGAATGCAAAGAACCTAGACACTTAAGAAGTGAATGTCCCAAGTTACAGAGAGAAAAGCCAAAGAAAAGATTTGAGAAAAAGAAAGGAATGATGGCCATATGGGACGACTCAGAATCTTCTGAAGCTGAAACTAACTCAGAAGATGAGCATGCCAACCTAGATTTCATAGACACAACATAAGATGACTCAGGCTCTGAATCAGAACCTGATGAGGTATTTTATGAATTCTCTCGTGCTGAACTGGTAGATAGTCTATCAGAACTTCTGGAAAATAATAGTCAGCTCAAGATCAAATACAAGAAACTTAAAAAGAGTCTTGTATCTGAGATTGAACAACTCAAAGCAGAAAATGCTGAACTTAAAGAAAATAATATTAAACTTAAAGATGATTTTCAGAAAGCTCAAAAAATTCCTAGTTCAGATACTGCTTCAAGTTCAAAAGATATTCTTAAAGAGTAAGACTATAGCTTTCAGAAGTTTCTGACTAAAAGAATAGATAGAAGCAAGATGGCTTCAAGGATCTATGGAGTTAGTAGAAACAACAAAAATGGAATAGGATATGAAACTCCCAGAGGGAAAGAAACATATCAATCCAAATTTGTTGATAAAATTACTATCACATACAAACCACTTTACAAATAGTTCAGTTATGGTCACACACATGATAAAAAATACACTTCTCATTCTGAAAGATTTTATGTTAAACCAAGGTTCCAACAGAACCTTAGAAACTCTAACTAGAAAGGACCCAGAAAGATATGGGTACCTAAAGAAAAAATAATCTATCTTGCAGATGTCCTTAACAATGAAGTTGAAATACCAATCATGGTACCTAGACTCTGGATGCTCACGAAATATGACGGGAAGAAGGTCTATGTTCCAAAGCCTGGAACTTAAACCTGGAGGTGAAGTGAAATTTGGAGGTAACCATAAGGGAAGAATCATTGGTTCTGGAACCATTAGAAATGGTAATCTCCCTTCTATCTCTAATGTTATGTTAGTAGAAGTATTAGCGCATAATCTATTGTCCATAAGTCAATTAAGTGACAATGGTTATGACATTATCTTTAATCAAAAGTCATGTAGAGATGTAAGTCAAAAGGATGGGTCAATCCTCTTTTCTAGCAAGAGAAAGAACAACATTTATAAAATTAATCTTTCTGATTTAAAATCACAAAATGTAAAATGTCTTCTATTAGTAAATGATGAACAATGGGCCTGACACAGAAGATTGAGGCATGTTAGCATGAGAAAAATTTCTCAAATTAACAAACTCAATCTGGTTAGAGGACTTCCTAATTTGAAGTTCAACTCAGAAGTTCTATGTGAAGCCTGTCAGAAGGGAAAATTTGCAAAACCATCTTTTAAATATAAAAATGTTGTTTCTTCCTCTAGGCCATTAGAACTTCTGCATATTGATCTTTTTAGACCAGTGAAAACTGCATCCATTAGAGGCCAGAAGTATGGATTGGTCATTGTAGATGACTACAGCAGATGGACATGGGTAAAGTTCTTAAAACACAAGGATGAGTCACATTCTGTGTTCTTTGACTTCTGTAACCAAATCTAGAATGAAAAAGAGTTTAGAATTATAAAGGTTAGAAGTGATCATGATGGTGAATTTGAAAATCAATTTTTTGAAAAATATTTTAAAGAAAATGGAATTTCACATGATTTCTCTTGTTCTGGAACTCCCCAACAAAATGGAGTTGTAGAACAAAAGAATTGAACTTTACAAGAAATGGCCAGAACTATGATCAATGAAACCAATATGGCTAAACATTTAGGGGCAGAAGCTGTGAACACATCATGTTATATTCAGAATAGAGTTTTTATAAGACCTATTCTTGAAAATACTCCATATGAATTATGGAAGGACAGAAAGCCCAACATTTCTTATTTTCATCCATTTGGATGCACTTGCTATATTCTTAACACTAAAGAACATTTGAACAAGTTTGATTCTAAAGCACAAACGTGTATTATGCTTGGATACTCTGAACGCTCAAAAGGCTATGGAGTGTACAACACAGAAACTCTGATTTGTGGAAGAATCAATCAAAGTAAGATTTGATGATAAGCTTGGCTAATAAAAGCCAAAGTAGATTGAAAATGTTGCAGGAACAAAGTTCAGTTGTCAACTTCTGAAGGAACAGAACAAAAGGACAACTCAGAAGTTCCAGTTGTTGAAGAAGTTCTGGACAACTTGAGAATTTCTAAAGAATCCTCACAAAGAAGATATCCAAGAATCACATCAGCACATCCGGAAGATGTCATAATTGGAAATAAGGATGGCCATATCATAACTAGATCTGCATTAAGAAACAATGAGGAATCACTATTTGGTCTTGTTTCTATGATTGAGCCAACTTCTGTAGATGAAGCTCTTCAAGAAAATGACTGGATTATTTCCATGTAAGAAGAACTTAATCAATTTACAAGAAATGATGTGTGGGATATTGTTCCAAGGCCTAAAGGATTTAACATTTTTGGAACAAAGTGGGTATTCAGAAAAAAGCTAAATGAACAAGGAGAAGTTGTCAGGAAGAAGGCACGATTGGTAGCACAAGGGTATAGTCAACAAGAAGGTATTGATTATAATGAAACCTTTTATCCAATCGCCAGGTTAGAATCAATTACATTACTAATTTCTTTTGCTGTTCAACATAATATTACCTTATATCAAATGGATGTCAAAAGTGAATGTTTAAATGGCTATATAGAAGAAGAAGTTTATGTCCGTCAACCTCCTGGTTTTGAGGATTCAAAATTTCCAGAACATGTCTTTAAACTCAAAAAATCTTTATATGGGTTAAAGCAAGCTCCTAGAGCTTGGTATGAACGTTTAAGTAATTTTCTTTTAGAAAATAATTTCACCAGAGGAAAAGTGGACACAACTTTTTTTAGAAAGAAATTTAAAAATGATATTTTGATATGTCAAATTTATGTAGATGATATTATTTTTGGAACTTCTAATGTCTCTCTTGGAAGAGAATTTGCTAAGTCTATGTAGGAAGAGTTTGAGATGAGCATGATGGGAGAGCTGAAATTCTTTATGGGAATTCAAATCAATCAATGTCCAGAAGGTACTTACATACATCAAACTAAGTATGTCAAATAACTTCTGAAGAAATTCCAACTGTCAGAAAGTAAGGAAGCAAAAACCCATATGCACCCCGAGCGGTGATCTTCTATATTCATCACGTCAGTCCCCGAGCAGTGATCCCATCAGACTTATCTACATTCTCAAGTCATCAACCAATTACATCAGTCTCCAAGCAGTAACATGTTATTCCATGTCACATCGTCCCCTAGAAAGGTCTATACACAAGATATTCATCCTCAATTGAGTATCTCTCAATGATTATTATTCCCCCAACAACAACAATATCTAGACTCGAAACTTGGTCAGATCGTGCATCAGAGAAATTCACATCTCTCTTATTCCCCAGTCAGGGTTTTCAACAACTTCATCCCTAAGCAGAACTCAAAGATCTCCAGCAGAACGTTCCTATCTTCTTCAAGATGGATATGTTTTGAAATACCATAACATCTATATTCGTACATTATTCATAAAAAATTCATAACATTGTCATTTACTTGCGTGCATCATAATCTGCATAGAACTAACTACATCCTGTCAAGATTTATTTCCCTAGCAGGTAAAAAGCTATTTTCCAAACGAAAGGTCAAAGATTAATACCCGAAACAAGACGGAAGAACTATCCGAACGACCATACAAATTATTTCCAGACAACAGATCATAGATTAACACCCGAACCAAGACGGGAAAACTATCTACATGCTGACAACTATTCATCTCAGAAATAGCCAAGGCGAAGGCTTATTCTGACTCTCTCTTTTTATCAACCGCCCTGGATGGCATCTTAAGCCCATCTCCGACTACACATCTCCATCTCTTCGGATGGCATCTTTAGGCTTATCTCCGATATTTCTCTCATCCAAGAGATAAACGCAGAGTCTAGCGTACGAATCACTCTCCAGCATTAGCTTCTCCAAACGGAATCTATAATCCTATTCCAGCGCATCGTCAACTGAAGATCCCATTTCATATAACAGCGAGTGCAAATTCTCAGGTGTACTCGAGTGTTCAATCATCTTCTACCTTCAGGTCACGAAACGCAAGCATACTGTGATACGGTGAACTGACTTTTAGTGGTTTTGTATCGCAAATGTGCGGATAGCAAGAGTCGCCACCGACTTTTATTTTTATCCAATTAAGGGAAGGTAAAAGTACAGAAAAAGACCTTCGTTTAGATTCTGAGTAAGGGAGAAGGTTATGAAAAGGGAAGGTATTAGCACCCCTTTCCATCCGTAGTTATCTACGGGCTCTTAGTTGCTCTTAGATCACTTTAAAATTGTGCTTTCTGTGTGTTTGACAAAAAATATGTTTTGAAAAAGGCATTTCGCTTTGACTTTGTAATGACTCATGTAGGAGTGTATACAAAGTGTTCGGAAATGTTTCGTTTTGAAAAGAGTTTGAACTTTTGAAAAAAAGTGTGTGGTGTGAAAAGCATTTGGTTTAGAGCAAGCAACTAAAAGACTTATTTACCTACTCAGAATTTGTCGTTTTCGTACTTTTACGTTCCTTTAGAATAGCGCTAGCCGTACCATTAGTTAGTAGGTAGCTCCATTCGTTGGATGTAAGCGGGACATTCCGAAGGGACATCGGATGGTCATAGAAGGCAACTTGTAGGAAGTATCCTAGCACATTCGAAGGGACTATCATCATTTTTCGTAGGCGACAATCGAGGGTCAAGATCATGTATTCGGAGGCGACATCGTGGGTCTTATGATCTTTGTATCGAAGGGACTATGATGATTTGTTTGAAGGCAACGGTGCTAGAATACCTCTACGTTCGAGGGACATGACCGTTTGAATTCGTAAGGCATCGAGAGAGAATTACCCTAAGGGGTGCGTGTGTGAAAGAAGTGTGTTGATTTCAGATATTTTATCTTGCAAATTAGTGGGCTATGTTCGTTATTATCTTGCCATGCACGCCTAGTTACTAGCAGTTTATAGGGTGCAGAAATTAAAATGCGGAATGTAAAGATGCGGAAAGGTAAATGTCCTACGCTATTACATGGCTTTGGGGCAGATACATAATTTAAAAATGCGGAAAATAAAGTCCTAATTTAAACTATTACATCCCATAGACAGTTACATTATTGAAAAAGAAAATGATAAAGAAAGAATCGTCTGAATCGGATCAACCTGTAAAGGAATGAGAAATCGGAAAATACGATATGAATCGAATAAGAGAAAAAATGTTAGAAAAATGCAAATTTTTATATGAGAAAATTATTACATGCTGGAAATAATATAAATATGCTAAAATAAATTTTTGGGATTTTTTGAATGCAATTTAATAATTTAAAATGAATAAAAAGTGATTAAAATGCAAAATCATGAATAAAAATAAATATGCATGCAAAATTGTATTTTTTAATTTTATAAATTAAATAAATATTTTATGAAAATAATGTAAAAAGGAAAATAATTTTTGATGATGTTTTAATGCAGAAATAAAATTGTGAAATTAATTAAAATAACATGCAAATATTGAAAAATATGAAAACATGGAAAATATTGAGTTTGTAAAAGAGAAAAACCAAGCTGGTCCTGATGAGGATCGAACTCGTGACCCTTTGAAGCATCTGGGAACAGGAAGCGCCTTTACCACTACGCCATGTGTGCAAGTGTGTTTGAAATCCGGATCGAGTAAAACAAAGACAAGTGTCGTCTCCTGGTTTCCTCAACCGCGCGGGAAGCTTCATCGTCCCCGATTTGAATATTTGAAGCTAGCGTCGGCCATTGTTCGACGCTATGGTCCCTGGCAAAATCAAAAATCCAGCATACATAATATAAATGAATTCTAAAGGCATGGTTCGATTCCTGTGATCATTCCGAACGCATTGGTATAGGTCTCATGGTCCAATTTTTCCTATTTTGTGAAACCCTAAATCGACCCCAGAAAACCTAACAATGGTGTTATGCATTCCTGGCCATGGAAATTCGATTAAACCACCCAGAAAGCTTGCAAACACATCACTAATCACAAAAACAAACACAAATCAAGTTAATAATGCATGAATATTAAAATACGATTTTTGAAATTTCAAGAACAAACCAAATTCGGTTTTCACGATTCTGGATGGTTTGGATCAAAGTGAAGGTCTGAATCGATTCTGGAGATGTCAAGGAATGTGTTGGGCACCTCAAAATTGATTGAAATCGACTGGAACTAGGGCTGCACACTTGTGTACCACGGTTTTTTGAGCTTTGGAATAGGGTTCTTAGGGCAATTTTTCTCTTTTCTCTTGATAGGTATGCATCATATATTTATACTGGATGGATTTGGGATGGTTTTTGGAAAGAATCAATCAACATTCAAAGCAAATCAAATTTGATTTTTGTACAAAATCAAAATTTCAAAATTTGATTAATTTCCAATCCAATCTTGCCATATTGATCAAATTTCGAAATTTGCTGGCCTTTGTGAATTGCTTGGGTCTCATGGAAAGAATAAAAATCAACTTTGTAATTAATTTTGATTTTATACTTTATTTTTAAATTTAATTTGTATTTAAATGAATAAATTCCAAATTAAATAGAAAAATAAAATAAAAATTCGTGGCATTGGGCTTGGATATTCCTAATTGTATGAGGAATAAGTTTGGATGAAGAAAAAGCAAGCCCATTTGCAAAAAATTTGATTTTTAGAAGTATCTCTCTTTGTGCATTCCTTCAAAATTGCCTAACTTGTGAATGGTGTATCTTGCTCAATTTTTCACATTTTTGAGTGTTACTGGACTTTTTGGAAAGCTATAAGAGTCCTCTAACCAACCTTTTTGGTCTCATCTCAATTGGAGTTTCCATTCTCAATATATCTTCAAAACAAAAAGTTGACTTTTTGTTGACTTTGAAAATGACCTGTAATGTTTTGGGCCATACCTCTCAAATGAAGCATTTTTTGGACATTCTTGTGAGACATGAAGTTGTAGAGAATTGAATTTCCTTCAAAAAAAGAGGTGGTGGAAAATTTTTTGAGAAAGTATGAGAATGTTATGATCAGTCAAAGTTCAAAAGACTTTTCACCTAGAAACCCTAATTTAGAAAGTTTGACTTTTGAGCAAATCTTGAGTTTTCTTGATGAATCATGATCAACCCTTGATCAAATGATGAATGTAACTTCAAAATGAGGATGTTGACAAAAAATTATGAAGTTTGACTGTATGTTGACAACAGTTGACTTTTGTCAATCTGTGATTTTCAACCATCGAGCAATTATGCGAAACTTGATGCATGAAGCTTGAAACTTGACATGGAGAATATTTGAAGCATATGAGGAGGCATGAAGGACATTGGAGATGTTGGGAGTCCATCCTGACCTGAGAATTGCCAAACCCTAGTTTGGGTTGATTGTCTAGGAGAGAGTTTGTCTGATCAACTCTTGAGGAATCCTTGAGTATGGATGTATGAAATATCTTGAGAGGATGGAGGGAAAATTTTGGGGTATGACACATACCAATATAACCCTTCCGGTACAAGAATATTGAACAGGGGAAACTGTCATACCCCAAAATTTTCACTCCTACTTCTCAAGACAATTCACAACTCCATACTCAAGGATTTCACAAGGATTGACCAGACAAACCCTCTTCTAAGCAATCAATCCAAACTAGGGTTTTGCTCCTCTCAAGTCAAAATGGATTTCCAATGTTCCAAGTGGTCATCATACCTCCTTATATATTTCAAGTGATCACCATGTCAAGTTTCAAGCCTTACAAGTCAAATTTGCTCATCCAATTGCTCAAATGGTTGAAAATCAGCTGTATTGGACAAAAAGTCAACTGTGGTCAAGATACAGTCAAACTTCATAGTTTTTGGTCAACATCAATATTTTGAATTAATAGTCATCATTTGATCAAGGGTTGATCATGATTCCTCAAGAAAAGTCAAGATTTGATCAAAAGTCAAAGATTCTAAATTAGGGTTTTTCAAACAAAAGTCAATAGAACTTTGACCAGGCATAACTTCCACATACTTTATCAGAAATTTGTCCACCAAAGCTCATTTTTAAAGGAATTCAATTCTATACAACTTCATGTCTCACAAGCTTTGGCCAAAAATGCTTCATTTGGAAGTTATGGATCAAAACATTACAAGTCCTTTTGAAATTCTACAAAAAGTCATCTTCTTGCAAAGAAGCGTTCATGAACATGGAAAATTCAATATAGATGAAACATAAAGGAGTGTTTATAGGACATCTTGAGATTTCTAAAAAGTCCAAGAACACTCAAAAATGTTGAAAATTGAGCAAGATACAAATTGTGCAAGTTTGATATTTTTGAGGAGGTGCATAAAGGAAAATACCTAGCAAATGCAAATATTTTCCAAATGGGCCTAAGTTTTCATGATCCAAACTTGATCTTGACATTATCTATGACATCCACCCTCATTACCACACCTCCTTCCTTTTTATTTGATTTATTTTTGAATTAAATGGCTAAAATTCAAACTTAATTAAATAAAATGTAAAGGTAATTGATAATACAAGTTGGGCTTGGTTTCTACTTGTCTTGAGGACCAAGGAAGCCCATCACAAACTTTCAATTTCGTACACAAGAGTTTAAGGCAATATTGAGACATTTTGGGAAAGATTGGATAAAATTTCAAAGGGAATATTCTTGTATTCAAAGCAATATATTTCCTCATTATTGTTGATCAAATCTTTTGCTCTATATATACATTACAAGACCAGAAGCCAAAGAGAGGAAAAAAAGACGAAAACCTAGCCTCAAGAACCAACCCTAAAGCTCACAAAAATCTCAAGAAATTTGCAAAATCGAGTTTCAAATTCCAGCCACTTTCAATCACTTTCAAGCACTCCATCGTGCTCCTGGGGTAAGTTTGAGTAAGTACACATCATTATCCATGACCATAACATGCTGAAACGTGCATACTATGTTCCTCCGATTTCATATTTTCCTTGATTTCGTATTCTATTTTTTTATGTGTTTTACTTGAAACTAACTGTTCTAATATGTTCATGAGATGTCATAGAACAGATCTGGGAAATCGTTGATGAGCTCTAATGGCCAAAACACGACCTGTCATTCTTAGGGCTCTGGATCGGAGAAGCTTCGTACTACACTTTCCAGGCCGTTTCAGACTAAACCGACACCACCATTGAACTCGCAGGGGTCGATTTAGGGGGTAGACTTAACCTCATACTCCAATTTTTGTTATTTTGTAGGTTTAGGTTTTGAGGCAGCCAGAGAAGACGATCGGAGCTTTGCTCCGACGTCGCTGACTCGTTGGACCGGTGAAGGCTTCTGACCCTAGGCGTGGCGTGATCTGATTCGTCTGTTCTAGCAACAGGGGGCCCATGCGTGACTTTGTTTGAAAATTCAAAACAAAACGCGTTAACACTTGTAACCAAATGGTTGTATTTCACAAACAACAAAGCCACTAAGCTCAGTTGGCAAGCGCGCGTTGGTAAAATCTAAGGGGTCTGGGGTTCGATCCCCAACGCCACCCCTTTCTTTTCCTCACTTTTTCTAACATCTTTCTGATTTACGCAGGTAGCATACACATCCTCTAGAAGTTCTGGAAAACAGGTTTCCAGAAGTTCTGGAAGGAACTTCCATACAGGTTCCAGAAGCTCTGGAAAATAGGTTTCTAGAAGTTCTGGAAGAGACTTCTATACAGGTTCCAGAAGTTCTGGAAGGAACGGTTTCCAGAAGTTCTTGAAGAAACTTCCATACAGGTTTCCAGAAGTTCTGGAAGGAACTTCCATACAAGTTCCCAGAAGTTCTGGCAAGGAACAATGACCCAATTTCTATAAGTTCTGGAAAGAGTGAGCCAGAAGTTCTGGAAGGAACTTCCATACAAGTTCCCAGAAGTTCTGGCAAGGAACAATAACCCAATTTCCAGAAGTTCTAGAAAGAGTGAGCCAGAAGTTCTGACAAAAAACACGAAAATCATTTATTTTTCTATTTTCTTAACTAATTTATTTTCTTTTCAATTATCTTGTAAACTATTTTCTAAAACTCTAAAAAATGTTTAATTTTAGATTTAGGTTTAAAAAACCTTTATTTAATTTTTTATACAAAAACATTTTCTTTCTTTTCATATTTAAATCATTTTTCTAATTTAATACTAATTAATTAGAGTTAGGTTTTTTCTTTAAAATCAATCACAAAAACTCCAAAAATAATTTCTTTTCTAGTAATTAGGATTACTAACCTAAGACCCTTTTCTACTAATTTCCAAAATATTTTATTAACACTTTCTTATTATTCTGATTATGTATTTCTTATTTCGCATTTACAATTCTAGAAAGGTTGTATATGTCGCAAATTTTTTAGCCATGTAATAGCGTAGGATTTATTTTCCGCACTTTACATTTTCGTACTTTAATTTCTGTACATATTTAACTGCTAGTAACTAGGCGTGTATGGCAAGATTAAATCAAACAACATAGATCACTCCTAATTTCAAGACAAATATCTGAATACAACACACTCTTCACACATGCACCCACCTTAGGGTATCCTCTCTTGTTGACTTTAGAATACATGGTCATGTCCCTCGAACGTAGGGATATCTTAGCTAAGACGCTCACGAATAACATCATCATAGTCCCTTCGATACAAAAGTCAGAGTCCCTCGATGTTGCCTACGAATACATGATCTCGTCCCTCGATTGTTGCCTACGAAAAGTGATGATCGTCCCTACGAATATGCTAAGGTATCCTTACATGTTGTCTTCTATGACCATACGATGACCCTTCGAACGTCCCTTTACATCCATGTTATTTTGCTTGCTCAATCAAAATACTTTTTACACCTTACACTTTTTTTCAAAATCTTTTCAAAACACTTTGTATACATTCCAGCGTGAATCATTACAAAGTCTTTTTCAAAATAAAACATTTCCAAACACTTCGTATACATTCTAGTGAGAATCGTTACGAAGTCAAAGAGAAATTTCCTTTTCAAAAACATCTTTTCAAACACACACACAGAAAGCAATTTGTAAAGTGAACTAAGAAATTAAGAGTCCGTAGATAACTACGGATGGAAAAGGGTGCTAATACCTTCCCTTTTTATAACTGCCTCCCATACTAAGAATCTAACGAAGGTCTTTTCCTGTTCTTTTCGCCTTCCCTTAATTGGATAAAAGAAAAGTCGGTGGCGACTCTTGCTATACGCAACATTTGCGATAAAACGCAAAAAAAACATGTCAGTTCTCTCACCGTATTACACTCTCTACCCCAGAGTAGATCGTTTGATTGAACTGGGTAAACAAACCTTCGTCTCTTTCTCGCCTTATTCTGTTATATTTTCTGCGTAAGAATTATTATTATTGTAGACCATTAATTTGGGTGCTACTATTCTTTGCCCCACAAATTGATATTGAATTTTGTCGTAATTAACAACAAGATTCACAACAAGTGGTGCAGTGAGCATGGAGCAAAGAGGTATTGAGCACCATGGGCAGATGGGAGATCGAGAAATTTTCCGATAACAACTTTGGATTGTGGAAAATTAAGATGCAGGCAATTTTAATTCAAGAGAAGTGTATCGATGCTTTGAAGAGTGAAGCATTGATGTCAGCGGGTCTTACACAGGTACAGAATACCGAGATGATGGATAAGGCCAGGAGTGTCATTATCTTGTGCCTCGGGGATAAAGTTCTAAGAGAAGTCACCATGGATAAATTTTGCAGAAATCAAGAAATAAAATGCATGTTACCGTTGAGTTGTTATTGAGTTTCTGGGGAAGAGCTGAGGTTAAAGAAACTTACTTTGTTGATAGAGAATTTCTTTAGAATAAGAATAGTGAAAACCAAGGGAGAAAACTGGGAAAAACAATAATGGAGAAAACTCAGTTTGAGGTGGAGTTTCCTACTATGGGTGCTAGCAGAAGTGAGGAAACGGTTACAGAGATCTCTGATTATCATTTGACTCATGATAAGGTAAAGAGGGTTATTGTAACATCTTAAAGGGACGGTTATGCTAGCCTTGGATATTATGTTTTTAATTTGGTTGAAGGACTGTAAAATAAAAGAAGAAAAACCTTCAGGGGGCATTTGAAAACAGGTGGAGTCAAGGGTGGTTGAAAAATCATACTTGTAGGCTTGTTAAATTAAATTGGAAGAAAAGAGTAATTGGAAACAAGTGGATGCAAGTGGCGAGATCAAGATTCAAGGACTATTTGAATTTGATCAACGTTATTGATTAGAGTTTCAACCCGGTAGAGAGCAACAATGTTGTTGATGGTTAAATTGATATCAACACGGTTTAAAGTCAAGGTGGAGATTGTTGGAAATATGTCTTAAAATTTTTGTTGATGAAGAGAAAAAAATATTTTTCTAGATTTCCAAAAATCAGAAAGCTAAAAAATATTAGATTTGGTCGGTTCGGTTCATTGATCCATTCATTAATGTTAGAATATTCTATATTAATTTGGATATCATATAAATTAATATAAAAGGATATTATAATATATTTATAATATTTGAGAGATATTATAAGATTATAAGAATATATTTTATTCTAACAATTAAGGAGATATGATTTTGGATTTGTTATGGATTTGGTGGATTTTGGCCATTATAAATATGTATCTCTTCAATTATTACAATTCTGACAATCTTAGAGCTTGCACCAAAAGGGAGAATAAGAGTTTGAAGGCATTGTATAGGGTTTCAACTATTCTCAAGGGAAATCTTAGAAGGCAAAGGTTTTGAAAACCTTTGGGGTTACCTAAGATTATTGAGAATTGGGAAACATTTGTTTACACCTTGGGTTTTAGTTATTCATATATTGAAGGTTGAAGGGTTGGGAAACACTTAGGTAGAAAATATGGTAATTCTTGGGCAACTTCAGGGTTCTTCTTGGGAATATGAAGATGAAGGCTATTTTCTTGTAACTCATCTGTAATATCTTGTAACAACTTTCTGAGTATAGTGAATTGGAGAGCTTCTCTCTCCCCCAGAGTAGATCGTTTGATCGAACTGGTAACAAACCTTCGTGTTTTTCTCGCCTTATTCTGTTATATTTTTTGTGTAAGAATTATTATTGTTGCAGACCATTTATTTTGGTTGCTAGTATTCTTTACCCCACAAATTGATATTGAATTCTGTTGTAATTAACAACAAGATTCACAACAATTATAAACAAGAACGTCGTCAATGGCACAACCGTCGTAGAACTGTCTTACAAATATCTTGCTATAAGAAACTAAACCAAATACGGATTACTTGAACTGGTATAGATTTGTCTCAAACTTGTTGTATCTATCACCTACTTGATTATTATTTAACCCTTGAAACCAATCAACATCTTCAAACTACCCACACACAAGACCACCCACAAGCCCTTACTCCTAACAACCAAACTGTAACACCCAACAACCTTTAATATCAAGACAACAACCTTGTACCCCAAGCCAACCACATCATCAACAAACCTCATCATTTTACTCACCCAATATATAACACCCAACAACAAAATTCTTATTTTTTCCGGTCTACATCATACACCTAGCCACAATTACCATTCACTCAAGAGCTTAACTATCAAATACCCCAACAAGTTCCTTTTTTTCTAATTAAACAATTTACCCCGACTTCAACACAAGAGAATTATGTCTCATACATGTCTCACCCAATGCCTACCACAATCCAACAAAACTGAAATAACAAGAGAGCCAAATTAAATTATGGTAGTGTTACGACAAGTGACTTTATCAATGCAGAAATGGACGAGAAAATGCATGATGCAGGATACGACTAGAGGTTTTCTACTCAGCCCCCAAATGATGATCAACAACGTAGAATGTCCACGCGAACTGGACATGGTCCTTCATGTAAATATTTTGTAATTATTTTATTGCTCATTCAGGTTGCAATTCCCGTTGTTCCCATAATTAGAGTATTGGTTAGTTTTACAATATTTGACGAACTACATCCATTAGATGAATTTGCAACGCCGCCGTCAAGTCCATCTAAAAGAATCAGTATGAGAAGAAACAACTAGAGGGTTCTTAGTGATGATCGGCACAAAGTTTTAGTCATTCCAAGAAATCACATTCCGTATCCCTATTTTATCAAACACCTTCCACCCATTATCAACATCTCTCTCACACTTGAAGTAAAAACATTAACTCTAAAATATATTACTTAATTTGTCCAGATAATCTTTGTGATGCTAAATGAAAAATTGTTTCCATATTCTAAATTTATTTAATTATAACATTTTAACTTTTAAATTTAAATATATATTTTTTAAATGGTCTATAGCATTTTTTAAGCTACATAAAAAATTACATCCATATTTTAAATATATTTATGAATAGTATTACAATAATATGAAATATATTATTTAATTTTTTATGTAATATTTGTGATGCTAAATAAATAAAAATCAGTACAGTTTAAGAGATGATATAATATAAGAGAATAATATTTGTGACACCAAATAAATAAAATAAATAAAATATATTAAATCTTGTTATGACAATGATTACATTGACTCACAAATAATTATTTACTCAAATTAAAAATATTATTTGCCTGAAAATTAAAATAGGGTTACGCAAGTTAGGGTTACAAATGTAAAATAGGGTTAAGCAACTTAGGGTAAATCCATAATATAAAAGCACGCCGATGAAAGGAAAAAGTTCCAAAATCCTAAAAATAATGAAACCATCGGCGGTGTTCCTCCACGAGGATCTCCTCACAGAAGTTCTTTCCGCTCTTCCAGTTAAACCTCTACTTCGTTTTAAGGTCGTCAGTAAGCATTGGAAAAACCACATCTCCGGTCATGCCTTTGCGAAGTTGCATCTTAGGAGATCACAAAGACGAAATACTTTCTTAACATTAGTAACATATGGGGAGTATGATCGCAGTGTTGTTCCATACCCTATACGCAGTTTACTTGATAACCCCTCACTCACCCTTTGTGATGATAATCAACATCATTTGAACTACAAAAGATGTGATAGGATAGTTGGTTCATGCAATGGCTTAATTCTTTTGGTTGGTGAAGATAACTATTTGGACTTTACTAAAGATTGGACTACAAGTTACTGGCTCTCTCTTTGGAACCCAGCCACCAGATCAATTTCGGAAGGTTTTGGGTATTTTTATGAGTTTGGTAAATCTTCATTTCAACCTTTCAACTTTGCATTTGGCTGTGACAATTCCAACGACATTTATAAAGTGGTGGCCTCCCGTTACCTTAAAGATGTATTGAAAACCGAGGTGAGAGTTGTTAGTTTAGGTGATAATGTTTGGAGAAATGTTGAATGTTTCATGGATGTTATTCTTCGGTGCAATTACGTGTATTTGAATGAAACTATTAACTGGTTGACCAAGGATATTAAGGTTGGCCAGTTTGTTATTATTTCATTTGATTTGAGAGCAGAGACATTCAAGAAAATGGATGTTCCGGGTGGTTTTAATAGTGTGTTCTCTAGTGAGCCAAATCCAGTTGTTGGTGTATTGGCGGGTTGCCTTTCTTTTTCTTATTACCACGAGAAAATTGATTTAGTCATATGGCAGATGAAGGAATTTGGAGTAGAAGATTCTTGGACTCTTCTCCTTAAAATTAATTATCAAAGTCTTCAAATAGTTCATGGCCACGAATATAGATATACTTGGGAGCCGTTGCTTCTGTATGATGATACACTAATACTAACGAGGAGATATCTATCTCATGCACTTCTCTATAATTGGAGAGATAATAGAGTTACTAGAACCAACTTTTGTTTAAATTGGGAGGATGCCAAAGTTTATGTTGAAAGCTTAGTTCCAATTATTTGAAAGTAAATTTCTCCTCAATGGTTTACTTTGAGTTTGTGGTCATAGGTTAATTTCATGTTGAGTAGTGGCTTATATTGAGAAAATCTCAGCATGGAAGATTGTTTAGGACTTTGCTGCATTGTTTATTATATGCTGTTATGGTTATGTTTTATATTGCTTTCAAATGCTTTACAGGATCTGTATTTTAGACTTCTTTCTTTTCAAATGCTTTACATTTTAGTCGTATAATACAAAGTAAAGGATGCATTGGGTTTCACATGATATGTTTGAAAATGTCTTGTATTCAATTCTTTTTACCAAATCTCATCAATATAGTATAGAGTATATGGACTATAGAGTAGTAAATTCAAAATTTCAGTTTGAATATGGTTTTCTTATCTATGTTTAGAAAAATAAGTATTTTAGATTATATGATTGCTTCATTTTTTCCTTCTATTTGATACCTTTAAACCCCGATTGCTTAGTCCTATTGAGTATTTAATTGGATTATTATGCAATAGACTTATAAAATAACTTATAATAGTAAATTATTTTACATATGTTATAATATTGCCATCATTTTATTTCTATTTCAGTTTATTTTTATTTCAATAAACTTTTCCAATAACTATTACAGCTGAATAATTTAATTTCTTAAATCATTTTATTGAGAATGTTTTTATATATACTTTCATTATTTAATTTAAAAATCTAAAAAATATAATATATTGTGATTTTTCAATTTATAAAAGTACGGTGTCACTTTAAATAAAAGTTTAAAACTATTTCATTTAACCATTGTTACTATAAAAATGTAGTGCTACTATTGTAATCATCGTGTAAAAGCATAGACAAACTCTTGCAATAATTCTTTCTTATTCTCAATTTCTAATTGTGTAGCAGAATCATTTTACAACCAAAGTTAGTTGATTCATTCTAGTGTAAAAAGGGAAAAACAAGAGGAAATTTGATCGGTTGATTGAATCTTGTTCGTCATGATTGGTTTAGAATTCCCAATAAATTTGGTGTAATTCCAACATCTAATATCTAGAGGACTGACTGAGTGATTGTGTGAAGTAAAACATGATGGCAATGAATAATTCGAATGAGAATTTTCTGACGAGTCTCTCAATTTTGAAGGGTTGGAATTATGAGAATTGGTTTATACATATGAAGTTTGTTTTCTGCTATCAAGATCTTTGATATCTTGTGAAAGAAGGAGTAACACCGCTTGAAGAAGACACGGTGGATAAAGAAAAGGTTGCACATAAAGAATTGAAAAAGAAGAATCATAAAGCCTTCTTTATAATTTCATCAACGTGTTGATCCAGGTGATTTTGAGAAGTTGAGTGATGTTGAATTAGTGAAAGAAACATGTGAAATTCTGGAAAAATTGTTTGGAGGCGCAGAAAATGTGAAGGAGGTGAGATTGCAAACTCACAAAAGAACACATGTATTACTTCAGATGGAAGAAAGTGAAAGTATAACTAATATTTTAACTAAGGTTACGAAATCGGTGAATCAAATCGAAGTACAGACAAGATAGAGTTCTTCTCAATTTTTTAGACAGTTCATCGCTCAAGAAATAAGTGAGGTCAAAAGGTGATTGTCACACATGAAGACTGGTCTATGAGGATACTGATGATAATGAAAAATTCAAGAAGCATGAATTGACTAAATGTAACACATAAGAGTTTGACATTACATTGTATACTAGTCAAGATCCTGATAGGAGATTTATTTTTCGTAGCATTATTGTGGATTAGTGATTGTATGGTAACTGTTTTCTTAATCGTTAGAAATTGATATTTTTCTAACATATTAATTACTTTACTTGTTGTTGTTACAATAATGATTATATTTTTACTTGTTAAGATAATAAAAGTAGGCAAAAGCAAATGATATCTACTATTTAGAGTAGATTTACTTTGGATTTTATTTTCACTCTAACAAGCAATCTTATTGCTTGACTCTATATATTTATAATGTATTTTTCGGCTTCAATGTAATAAAGTACCCAAACTTTATTATTTTTTTCTTACATGGTATTAGGAGTTTCATTGATATTAACGACTCTATGAGGAAAGAAAACCAACAAGAAAACATTCACAAAATACGTTTAAACACCATAAATGGCTTCCAGCAGTAGTTCTTTACCCCTACCTCCTATGTTTGTAGGAGAAAACTATCATTTGCGGGATGCAAAAATGAAAACTTATTTGAGAGCTCAAAGTTTATGTAATATTGTGGAAAATGGAAGCAACCCACTATCTCTTCCAAATAACCCAACAATAGCTCAAATAAGAAATCACAATGAATTATTTGAATATATGTGATATTAGAATTATTGAGTTTATGAGTAGAAATAGAATTAATTGACATTGAGCTTGGTAAAACAAATAGAGTGGATATATGAGTTAGGTCCAGTAGTGAAATAAAATTGTAAGACTAGAGATTAGAGTTATTGTTCTCATAACCAAAGGAAGAGAAAAGAAGAGAAACAAGAGAAGAGAAGGGGATAAAGAGGAAAAGAGGAAGAATCTCTAGAAGTGAATCTACAAGAGGTAACGGGGAGAATCCTTATTATTATTGGTTTGTATATGATTGGGTAATGATTAGTAACATGAATTAGGATCGGGTATTTCAATTTCTAGGTTTTTGATTTCACTTAGGTGGAAATTAGAATCTCAAATTGATGTTGGAAATTATATTTAGATGTTTATATTTGATGTTATATGTTAGAAATAAGTTAAAATACCTTAAATTAGAGCAAATTGCATGTTATATGTGAGATACAATACATAGAAGCTTATTCTTCTCATTTTCCAATTCATCTATAATCTTTCTCTGATCCTCCTTTGTTCCAATATTTGTTTCACACCTGTCACAAGACCTTTCGTGGTATGTATCAAGATCTTCATGGAGAACATTATCCTCATAGGTTTTCACTTCTCTGTCAATATTCCAGATCGAGCCGACACTAGTTTTGCACATTCATTGTTAGCCTCATTTTCTGATTCATCATAATAAGACCAAGACATACTAAATCCCTTTTTATACCTTTTATGAAAAGTTGGACATTCTGATTTAATGTGCCCAGAGCCTTCACACTCATAACATAGAATTCCTTTGCTTTGATTGATCTTGTCTTCAAGTATGGTATTCTTCTGAAGATTTTCCTTATTACTAATGTTAGACGAGATGTTCCTGACATTCGATCTTCCTCTTGTCTCAAACCTTTTCATAATTCGATTGAATTGTTTTCCAAGTAACACAATTGTACCGTCCAGGCCTCCTTCATTATCTAGATTAGCTTGGGCATCTTCAGTATTGGATACAAAAGTTATGACTTTGTTCTTTTTCTCAATTTTGTCACAAATAGTCAATTCAAATATTTGAAGTGAACCAATAATTTTATCAGCTCTCAAGTTGTTGATATCCTGAGCTTCTTCAATGGTTGTGACATTCATGTCAAATCTCCTAGGTAAGGACCAAAGAATCTTTTTGACCAGATTAGCTTCTGACATCTTCTCTCCCAAAAGACAATTGATGCATTGTCAATTTCAAGAATCTTCATTTGATATTCCTGATTTGTCTCATCATCATTCATCTTCACGCTCTCAAATTTTGATGTGAGAAGCTGAAGTCTTGAAATCTTCACCTTAGAGGTACCTTTATAAGTTGTCTTGATAATTTCTCAAGCATCATTGGCTACGGTACAGGTATTAATCAACCTGAACACAATTTTTTTAACTCCATTTAATAGAGCATTTAAAGCTTTGGAGTTTCCAATAGCATTTTTATCATCAAATTCATCCCAGTCTTCTTCAGGTTTTATAGACACTTTACCATCTTTGTCCTTCACGACTAGATGCTCTCAACCATTTAAAACATCTTTCCAAGTTTTGTTATCCACAAATTTCACAAAATCTACCATTTTGAATTTCCACCAGTCATACTTTGAACCATCCAACATCGGTGGTCTGGTGTCATATCCTCCATTTTCTTCATAGCGTCAAAAAATATATCCATTAATACCACCCATTAAATAGAATGGGGTCCATGTTCTAATACCAATTGAAATTTTGGCACGCACAATATCAGATTCTAAGACATATGTCTCAATAACACACAATGTCACAATAGATGTTATTACATCTGCTGACAGGACAACAACAAGATAACAACAATGCAGAATTATAACTTGCAGAAAGTAACAGAACACAAAGGTTTATTAACCTAGTTCGGTGCAAACTCACCTACTCTAGGGGATACCAATCCTGGAAGGAAATCCACTATTAGCATTATTAATTTGAAGCTAAATCCCCCATTTACAACTTTTCACTTAATCCCTACCTAGTGCAACTCCTACCTAAGCACCTCCTAGATATGAGAACCCTTTCACTCTCAAACACCACAGTGATAAAAGACCAATTCTAATCCCAATGAATGTCTCAAGAAACCAAAACGGAAGAACACACTTCCAAATTACAAATACTTAGTTTTCTTAAAAGCTTCACTAAGAATAATACTAAACTCTTTCTTCACAACTTCGAGGAGAACAATAACTTGATAAACAAGTAACAATCAGTCAACTCAAATGCATCAAAATATACATGAGGACGTACAAACTAACACATGAATAACCTAAGGAACTACCAACCTTAAACCATTATTTTTTCACAAGGTTTTACAATAAAAACTATGCTTAAAAACTAGGTCTTGGATGATTCCTTATATAGATTTTTGCAGTTGGGCTTGGACTGCCTTAGACTCTTAAATCAACTCCAATCTTCAACTAAAAAATCTCTGCAGAATATTCTCCACAAAAATAAAAACAATCTTCATAAAATGTTTCCTACAAAGTCTCAATCGATCCTTTTTAGTAACCAACCAAATATGCACTTGTTTCTAACAAAATCTTTTATTAACATGCGCCTATAACGGGTACAGAATATTCCAGATGCTCATATCTTCAAATTAAATCTTCAAGGATATCCAAAAGCAACGTCTATTGCATCATACCAGGATGTCACAACATCTACTTCGACATCTGGGTGAAAAACTCATAACGTCAAAACTTCTATGACAATTGATAAAGATGTTGCATCATGTTACTCAACATCAACATTAACCATGTTTAGAACCATGCTTATCCAAAATTTAGTCGACCATAAAAATATAGAACTAACACATTTCATGCAAATCACCAATGATAATATCTTGAGCGTTGATAGTCATGAAATGGGCGTTAAATATTTAATTAAGGACAGTGATAAATATCCTTAATTTTAATGTTAAATTATCCCCTAGATTTTAGGGAAAAAACCGCGGTAAAAAATCTTCTTTTTTTTTAAGTTGCATTGTTTGCACAAAATATTAAAACACAATAATACAACAAATCCAAATTCTTGGAGAACAACAATGTTATATGGTGGAATCCAAATTTACACAAATCTTTGGTAGAATCCAAATTTTGTTGCATACTTTTATGTTGTATATCCAAAAACACTCCATAACTTATTCAACTTCTGATAAGTTATTTGTTTCCATCATGAAAAAAATTATTTTTTGCAATTGCAATCTATTCAAGAGATATGTTCTTAATCGTTTCTATATAAAAAAAAATCATGGCAATGGACAGTGGTAAATATTTCCTCTATTTGGTGTGACTACTTATAAGTTAGTATATGGTAAAAATCTATTTAACAATGATATTTATAGTAAAATATGATTATTTACCCCTCGACTTAATAAGAAAATAGAGGTACATAATGTTCTGATTTTTTAACTATCACCTCAGTTATTAACAAAGACCGGGGTGAAAAACTATTTTTTTGCAATTGCATTATTTACATAATATATTAAAAATAAAATTTTTACAACAAATCTTTGCTCTTGGGAATTAATACCTTCGCTGATATCCATCTTCTGGTTAGTTAAGCTCCCTTCTTCGTTTAAATTTTCAAAAGTTGATGAGATCTCTTCTTTGCGTAACTTGAAGCAAGATTGATTTCTTGCACTTGTGATCTATCAAAAGAGCAAAAATACAACAACATTAACACCATTATGTGAGATAGATTGCAAGGGCGAAAAAAATATTTTGTTCTATAAGAACATTGAATATTTTTTATGTCTTGCAATTCATCCCAAAGAATAATGCATGTGAGTTTGGGGCGGCTTCATATAAATAATGATTAGGGTAAAAAAATTTTGCTTTTATAGTGAAATTTAATTATTTGATCTCTCAGTTATATCTAAAAATTGAAGGGTTTGTTGATTTAGTTTGCACTTATAAACAAATAAAACCATAAACTACAAAAGCTGAGATTTGAAGCGTGTTCTGATTTATTTTTCTCCTCAATTGTCTTAAAAACCAAGGGAATATGTTATTTTTATTATAATGAAAAAATAAAACATGGCGCCCTAGGCATAATACCTCTTTTTTTAGCTGAGGTGAACGCTTCGTCATGAAATGTATTATTTGTAGTAGTGATAATCAATTAATTAAGCTTTTATTTTATGGGATTTTCATAAAAGAATATAGGCTTTCAAAGGGTTGAGTGTGTGTGTTTGTGTGTATGTGCGCGGGATTTACCTTAGTAAATTTGAGAGATATTCTTATACCTTTACAGGCACTAACCTTTTGACACGGACATGACAAACTTTTACACTTACTCTCTTTTACAGCTATGAAGATTTTGGTTCCTTGCCACATTATCTTTGATTTTAACATTTAACCATAACCTTGAAACTTCTTCTCATGAGGCTTGAGACAACTTTTCATGATAAATTTCATCATTTAACAAATTGTTTGATCAAAGATCTTCTCTGAGTTCACCAAATGAAGTTTGACATAAGGTGTTATCTTCCATATATAGATAGGTAAAAAGTCTCCAACCACCACAAAATTGATCACCGGAACTTGTGCACATTCGCTTGATCACGACATCAAATGATCTTCATACACTTCAGCTGCAGTCAAACTTGACCATCTCATGATATGGAACTTTTGATCTTTAAGCAGCACCACTTGATCAACATATCAATCACCATCACTTGATCAACATATCAATCACCATCACTTGATCAACATATTAAAAGACATCGTCTGAACTAGCAGACCTTGAACAACAAAATTAATGAAGATTTATCTTAAGAGTGTTGTCAACATCAAAACAAACAGATTTTTTTAGATGTCATACCTACAAGCATATAGATCCACACTTTTTATATTAGATGAATCATCAACTTAAAATATTCAATAAACGGCTTTCAAGCCTATTTTTATCGCTATCGTTTCTACAAGGAAATCAGCCTAAGCTTTTACCCTTATTTCTGTCATTGGCTCAAATATAATGTTAAACTCGAATAGTTCCATTGACTTGACTGCCAATTGGTCTTCTAGGTTTGGATTTTGCAACATTTTTCAATGGGTTTATATGTTTGAACTATTATGGTATGATTTTGGAAATAAGGCCCCTTCTTCCTAAAAGATGAAATGAAAGTTAGGGTCGATTTTATATTTTTTTTAGTAACATACCTCCACTATGTGAAACACTTTGCTTGTGAAATATGCAAGTTTATTTTCCTTATCTTCTTCCTACACTAAAATTGAACTATGGGCATTCTAGTGAAGGAGTGCCTAATTTTGATTTTACCTAAATATTAGGTGTTGTTAAGAATTCTTTCAATATTTTGGAATGCTTATCCGCGCTCTTTGGCTCAACAAAGCTATTTCATTTTTTGGAGCATAACAAAAATCTTGTAAGTGAAGCAACTCGCCATGTTAGCTTATACCCCTCATTTTCATTGGTTTGACTCTTCATCTCCATAATGGTTGCACATTTTTTGGATTAACCTTTATTCATCTCCTAGTTAACAAGAAACCTAAAAAAAATCAGATTTCACCCCGAATGAACATTTTTCAGGGTTCAACTAAATATCATACTTCCTCAATAGGTCACCTTACAAAGGATTTTTTAGTGGTTATCTTCTTTGGCCTATTTTACAATCACATTGTCTACATACACCTCAATGTTTTGCCCATCTAACTTTTGAAAACTTTATGCATCAACCGATAATAGATGAATCCCATATTGTTAAACCACGATGCATAACTTCTTAGTAAATGTTGGTTATATGTGTCATAAAGGTGGTTTTATCCTTTTTCAATATTTGGAATGCTTCTTCGGGCTCCTTGGTCCAACAAAACTATTTCATTTTTTGGAGCATAACAAAAATCTTGTAAGTGAAGCAAGTCGTCATGTTAGCTTATGCCCCTCATTTTAACTGGTTTGACTTTTCATCACCATAATGGTTGCACACTTTTTTGGATTAACCTATATTCATCTCCTAGTTAGCAAGAAACCTAAAAAAAATCATACTTCACCCTGAATGAACGTTTTTCAGGGCTCAACTAAATACCATACTTCATCGATATGTTCAACACCTTACTAAGGCTTTTTTAGTGGTTATCTCCTTTGGCCTATTTTACAATCACATTGTCTACATACACCTCAATTTTTTTCCCATCTAACTTTTGAAAACTTTATGCATAAACTGATAATAGGTGAATCCCACATTATTAAACTACAGTGCATAACTTTATAGTAAATGTTGGTCATATGTGTCATAAAGGTGGTTTTATCCTCTTTCAATATTTGGAATGCTTCTTCACGCTCCTTGGTCCAACAAAACTATTTCATTTTTTGGAGCATGACAAAAATCTTGTAAGTGAAGCAACTCGTTATGTTAGCTTATGCCCCCTCATTTTCACTGGTTTGACTCTTCATCTCTATAATGGTTACACATTTTTTTGGATTAACCTCTATTCATCTCCTAGTTAGCAAAAAACCTAAAAAAAAATCTATATTTCACCTTGAATGAATATTTTTTAGAGTTCAACTAAATATCATACTTCATCAATATGTAGAACACCTTACTAAGGCTTTTTTTTTAATGGTTTTCGTCTTTGGCCTATTTTGCCATCATATTGTCTACATGCACCTCAATTTTTTTTTTTTGCCTATCTCAATTTTGAAAACTTTCTGTATCAACCAGTGTTTTAAAAATCGGACCGGACCGACCGGTCGAACCGGGAACCGGCCAGGTAACCGGCCTAGTTCAATAGTTGAATCGGGAATGTCGTTGAACCGGTAAGAACCGGCAAGAACCGGTGAAAACCAGAAAAACCGGCGGTTTTCTAAAACCGGTGGTTCAACTGTATTTTTTAATTTTTTTATTCAAAATTTTTAAATTTTTAAAAAAATATGCAATTTAAATTTTTTATTTATTTGAATTATTTTATTAAAATATTATATTTAAATAAAAAATAAAATTAATTAATTATATTATTGACAAAGAAAATGTTGTTGTTGCGGTTAATTTTGTAGATAATTTTGATATTAAAGAAGGATATCTTAATATTAAAATAATCTTTCCTCCTTGAAACTAAATAGTAGATAATAAAATTATTTTGTTATAAATTATTCAATTATACTATGTTGCAATTATACTTTGTAATTTTGTACTATTTTATTATATATGATATTTATATTTAAAATTTAAATTTAAATTATCAAATTGTAAATTTATTTATGGTATGATATTTTTAAAATTTTTAAAATATTTAAAATTTAAATTTAAATTATCAAATTGTGAATTTATTTATGAAATGATATTTAAAAAAAAAAAATAGTTCTAATTATATTTTGTAGAGATTGAGTCATATGGTTCGACAAGTTTTATACCTATATCGTTTTGTTATAAAAGCCGGTTTAATTAACTGAGTTATCCGGTTTAATCCGGTTTAGTCATGCGGTTCGACCAGTGACCCAGTAGTTTAACCAATAAACCAGTGACCCAGTACCTTCACCGGTTTGATCAACCGTTAATAGGTGAATCCCAAACCATAATGCATAACTTCATATTAAAAGTTAAATAAGAGCATGAATATCGTTTGCTATACTATCGTTTCTACACTATAACCGATGTCATGCTATGAGAATAGATGGATAATTGGTAAAAAGTTTCGCTTCTACCTATGCAAGTGTTCTTACATTTGAAAACGTTTTTACTTATATTTATGTGGGCCACTTGACTATAAAATAATAAAAATAATAAGAATGTAGTTGATGAATTATAAATGTAGGGTATATTATGGGACCTATTTTAAAGTTTTTGATGAGTTATATGAATATTTGAAAAATGTGGTTGGATTGCTTAAAAAATATGAAAGAGTGATATACTATAAAAAATTGAATAGATCCCACTTAAAGAACTCATAGGTTTGATGGATGTAGATGCTCTATGTGTCCATAAAACTGATGTGGCCATAATGTGATGCATTGTCATCCAACGAACTAATCATAACAGGGTGAATGGGAGACTACATCTCCACCCAAAATAACTTCACAAGTAATAATATAATACAAGTAACATGTCTTGTCTGCAGCACTATACATAAACTATCTACAAACCCATATCTCTAAAATACCTAAGACCAAAAGAAAATCATGCTTAAGTTTAAAAAATAATATCCCTGAACAAAATCACTCTATAACTGACTACACAAACTTCAGGATTCTAGATAACAATCCCATGACAAATGATCTTACAATGCTGAGGTTGTTTGGTCAGTAGAAACATTGATCCACTGCAGAAGTTACACAATCAGCAAAGGTACAAACCCGAGCATGAGGGTTCTTTTCCTCTGTCCATGAAGCCAGAGAAGAAACAAAAAAATAATAATTCTTTTTCTTCATTAGTTGGACCATACATGAACAAGACCATGTCTGTTACCAGTATAGATCTCGTTCCGATCTTCATCATAAAAGAGGGCAGTTATGTCCTCCAAAGCCTCTGCAACTGAGCTCGTTATTTGGGATGAATCAGTGTGTTTGCAGCTGCAAGTATTATTGCAATCGTCCACCTTTGTACTGCAATTCGCAGCATTAATTTTGGCCACACACTTCCCCGTTAAGATGTGGCTCACGTTGATGGAACCGGCTGCAACAAGAAGCAAATTATAATGAAAATTAAAAGCTATTTTATGATTACTGCATTCAGAAATCAAATATTAATGAAATCTCGACAATCACCATTGGGTTCCATCCATTGATCTTCGGAGTCAGCCTTGCAGTAAGAGATAATTAGGTCCTGATCACTTGTTATGTATATGTTGTTTGTGTTGCAGTCTGGATGCCATAACAGATGATCTTCGAATGATGTAACAAGTTCACCGCGGAAGTTCCAAACAGAAACTGTTCGATTTCTGAAAGTGAGGAATAACTGATTCTCGTATAGAAAGATAAATGCTGATGGAGTCATGAACTGAGTTTTATTTACCTCCATCAGCTCAGAACTCCGTACCTATAAAAATAAAATAAAAATATTACAGAAACAAACTTGAAAATCATTTTAAAAGAGACATTAGAAAAAACATGTATATAAAAGAAAAGACAAAATTACAGATATATAAACTAATTTTGAAAGAAAAGTAAAATGAAGTCTTACATCAAGAATCTGAAGGTTCTCATTTTCCTGCTTGACTAGAAGCTTTTCATTGAATTGTTCTATGAAGTCCACCTTTTTATTCCGATGAAGTAGATGATTGAATGCTTTGAGAACTGTACCGTCCTCAATGGATATAATCTTGAGTGGAATGTGCCCACTTGCTCTATTGAGTATTAATAACATGATGCCGGGGCTGTAACAAAACATGTATTTGAGAAGAGCTCAATTAACATAAGAAAAAACAGCAAAAAGAAAATTTCATACAGAATTGAAGATAAGAGATTCTACTCAATAAAATACAAAACAACAGCGAGAGAAGAAGAAAATCTCAATGTAAAGAACATGTGTTTTACATAAAGTAGAAACCGAATCTTCTTAAAGATGAGAGCATCAAGCACTAACCAAATGCACAAGGGTAACATGGAGTATAAATTGGTCCAAGGACCTATGGCCCACTTCTCCAAAAATGCTAATCAAATAATTCAATAAAGAAATAACAATTGAAGGGTCCTATTTTATCACCAAACATAACACACATCAGGAGTATTGTGTTGCCCAATGCCCACAAACTTATAGCAGCTCATTGATATCAACTCTACTAAACAATTACGTCCAAACACAAGAATTATTCTTCAAGGATCAAGAAGACTAAGGATGTAGAGACACAAGAATTAGATGATAATAAATTCATTGAGTTGGGAATTACAAAAAATTGTATGTAGTCAATCCTTGATACCCAAGAGTTCACATGCAAAAACCCAAAAATACCCCTATAATGTTTTAGATTTTAAGGGAAAATGGGGGGTTTTGTTTAGTGATCAATATCGCAGAAGAGAAGGCTGTGACAAATGCATTGTGCTAAGCTACATGTCATAAGCGATCTCTTCTGTGGCGGCCAAATTCGACGCGCTCCACTACACATCATAAGTGATCTCTTCTGTGGCAGTGGCAGTGACACCCTTAATCCACACCCCTGCCTACTCCATCGCGTCCGGCTCAATGGCGGCGCTATTCACCGCCGTTAACTACCTAGTGATAAAGTTGGGCAAAACCAAAGAAGAAATCTTCCAAAAGATAACATGAGAACCACTGTCTATCTTTAGGAAAGCAATGGCTTAGGACTGCAGTAGTATAAAATGTGAGAAATTTCCATAAACTAAATGAGAAGCTTGGATTCTGGTATTTGCATCCCCCCATTTAGGTCAACAGATACTTACTCCAGATAACCTAATGCTAAAGCAGTGCTAAAGGAAATCAGTTACCTGCTACAGAGGAATGTTCTTAAAGACCATGTTGTCAACATCCAAACTCAATCCTTCTTCATTCTTAAACCGACTACAGAGTACAGACCTCCCAACTCATTTTGTAACACAGCTCCTAATACTTTTGAACATATTAACGATATAGCTTAAAAAATCTCAAATACAGCATAACCCATATCATATTGGTGCTATGATCAAACCGCAAATGAGAGACTGCAAGCCCTTATGAGGTCATCATGGATGCTCTAATAGACCTGCTTGCTAATTGCTATTACTCTGGAAATAAGACAACTAAGGATGTCCAGCCACAAAACCTGAGAAAAAGGATCTCCTTTCCCCAGCAAATCATTACAAAATCAAGGTTTTGGCTCTCCATTGAAAACTACGAAATGGTGCCCCACAATAATCTAGAAATGCAACTTCTAATAGTAAACCCTTCTAAAAGCTAATCCATCAAACCCTAGCCAACCCTATCACAAGGTTTCTCAAATTCTAATAAAGCACGAGACTTTTTTACCATAACTCCTTATATATACACATACCCCAAACAGTCATCGATACTTCCTCTTTTTCAAATGGTTTTTCAAGGATAGAAGTCTTTTACAAAGTTTTAGTCCACCAAAATTTCAAAGAAAAGTCTAGATAAATGTTCTCATTAAACAAATCCTTAGGCTTTGATTGGTTGAGAGAATAATGTTAGAAGAGAGAATGGATGACGAAGCAAGTGAGAAAAGAGAAAGCGGGGAGAAATATGTAAGAAATGGAAGTATTACGATGTCGTTTGGTACAAGAGAAAGAGAGAAAAATTGGAACGAGAAAAATAGTAGTATAAGTATTGAATGCACAAAATGTCCCAAAAGCATGCATAACCAATTCTCAACCTTGGCCTATTTCCCCAGAGTCTTTTGTCTCCAGCCAGTTTTCTTTCTCAACAAACCTGCTCAAAATCATTTAACATGAAAAACCTTTTGTCACATTCACTAGTCGGAAATCCATCCATGACCTACTCAAGCAGCGCCTCAACTTCTCAAAGAATTTCTTTTTCAATGTGTGTGCAGGTGCAATACAAGAGTACGGCAATGATTATGCTCACAACTTAAAATAGTTTATTTATTTAAAATGGGGTTTCAGCAGATACCGGAACTCTGAAGCAGAAAGTTAATTCAAAAAAGAGAAAGTACCTGATCTTGATCTCTTGAACATTCCTATCCGAAATTGAGTATAGCATAGTGTAGTTTTTAAGGTCAAAGATCTTGTATATACTGTTACAATTGGATAGAAGCGAGTAAGATAGAATAACCGTTGGAAAACATGTATGGTACAAGTGGAATAGAAAGAGGAAGAGTGAATGAAAGTACCTATCTTGCGCAGAGTATGTAAGAACCTTTGCATTAACATCATCAAATTCCACAAATCCAGGCCATTTTAAAGACTCGGACTGGAAAAGAGGAAAACCAGCATCTGGCTCAGCTCTCCTTATGTATCTAGGAACAGAAATGAATGGATACGTAAGTAACATAGTAACATACGATGTACACAGCGAAAGGAAAAATACGAATGTGCAGCCACAGAATGCACGCACTCAATCCTTGTAGATCTGCATTTCAGAGAACTGAAATTCTCAGAAGCATAAACAGATACTGTAATAAGTGATTCATTGTTCTTGTTGTAGAAGAGGCTGCGGATGACTTCATCGGGGCTGACATTCATAAAGCAAATCCTCTCATTTGTCTCTGCATGGATAAAATACACCAATGATTAAGTTCTTGTTTGGAATACAACATTTCAACCATTTGCGGTGAACCAAATCTAAAATAAATGATAAACCATACACAAAACATAAAAGTAAAGATTTTGCATACAAATTTGATTTGACAATGACTGATAAACTAGTAATAACTAATAAGCAATGACAATTCATATATAAAAACTCAAAAGGCATGGCTTCTATAGAAACATGGCTAAGCAGTAAGCACGACACTTATGATTGAAGACGTGTCTGGTGTACATCTCTGACGCATGAGATTACAATAACAATAACCAAGCATCCCACTAAGTGGGGTCGACTACATAGATCAACTTCCGCCATAATGTTCTATCTAAGACCATATTTCTATCCAAATGGTTAATTTCAAGGTCTTTCTTAATAACTTCTCTTATAGTTTTTCTAAGTCTTCCTCTATCTCTAGTTGTTTGACTTCTCTCCATCTGATATACTCTCCTTACCACAGAATCTACAGGTTTTCTTTCTACATATTCAAACCACCTAAGTCTATTTTCCATAATTTTTCTACTATGCTACCCCGACACATGAGATTATATTTGAATAATTTTTCTCATATTTTGTGATTCAAAGAAAATAAAAATAACTCGTTCAGATAATGAGCAATGGCAATTCATTCACAAAAATAAATGAATAAACAAATCATAGTTTCTATCCGTGTTTTCGATGATGGAGAGCCAAAATCTCACAATAATGCCCGATTTAAGGCACCGCCACTTCACATCGGCATATCGCGCTGTGGCCCCGCCAACCAGTACATATTTGGCCATTGCAGAGAGCATAAAACCAGCTAACAATTCCCACCTTGACCAATATTTAACAACACTAGTTTTTACGCAAATGGCAATAACTAATTCGTGGTCAATGCACAACAACACATCCAAATTCTACAAGAAAATTTTCCGATCAAGAAGATCAAACAACAAAATCAGCTAGGTAGTAGTATTTTAACTTCACCAAATCAACTTCAAAATCCATATAGCTATACTAACCAGACAACCTTCATCTAAAAACCAATATCCACACCAAAAATTGACATCCACACCACTCGAATCCAATCCGAATTCGGTAACCTAAAATTATTACACCTGAATAATAAAATCAAAAACCCTCATATATGGTAATGAGTAATAGCAAATCATACATACAAACAAGCATAAAATTAAAAGTCCTAATGTTTCTACAATCATTAAAAAAAAACCCAAAAGGGCAAAAAAGGAAACCCACCTCTACTAAAAGCAGCACAAAGGCCAGAATGAGCCAAACCAAAGACAACATTCTTAGCAGCAACGATCTCGACAATCTTAGTCCTCTTCATCAAGAACGGCAAGAAGGGCATAGGAGAAGCCCGATGCTTGGAATCATGAGTATCGAACTGATGAGTCAAACGCATGTTCTGGAACCTATGTGGAGCAGTAGCAGCAACAAAAGCACGGTGGGGTTTGGAAGAAACCTCGCGAGATTGAAGCTTCTTGATGACGCTGTTGGTGTTGATGTTGGGGTTTTTGTCACCGTTGGTAGTGTCGCTCTTGGTTGCTAATATGCGCCGTCGGCAACCTCCATGCCTCCTTTCGTCCATTCTTAGACTCATTTCATTACTTCCACCGAATCTTTGCTTTTCTTGCTAATTCTAAGCTCTTTATATATATATATATATATATATATATATATATATATATATATATATATATATATATATATATATATATATTTATATACTTTTCACTCTTCACTAGACCCTTTTGCCTTTCTTATAAAAGGAAAAAAATTCTTGAGTCAATAATAAAATTAAATATTGACACAATCAATGTGAAGTTTATTTTTATATATCAATTAATTAACTACTATTAAAAATATTTACTTTTGATTATAATCTATTATAAAATATTGAGAAAATGTGTTAACACTATCAATCAATGAAATGAAAGATGTATATTTTATCAAATTAGGCTTTTATTTTTTAAATATTGATGTGATATAGTAAATATAAAGATTTTGATTGGTTTATTTGTAATATTATTTTGCTCTAATTATGCACTATTGTAATTTCAAAAAATACGTTTAAGTTATAAAATAAGAAGTATTAAACCAAATAATTGTTGCAAAACAACATCTTGTGTTGTAATGTGTATCAGGCCCGACCCTCTTCAAGTGCAGGCAGTGTTGAAGTATTGGGCCTCAGAATCCTAGGAGCCCATATCTTATTGTTAGAAGAAAAAATTTGCCACCCCCAGATTCAACCTAGCACCCCTTTAATTTTTTTTATTCCAACTTTATCTCTGATGCAACACAAAGGAATTTTTGGACAAAATTTCTGGTACACCCATCAACCAGGTACACCTAAATTTCCAAAAATTACGTAATATCCGGTACAATGAAATTTTCGGAAGTGATTTTGAAAATTCCGGTATATCGAAAAATACAAGTTTCCAGTAAATCGGAAATTTCAGTTATAAAGGAAATTTCTGGTATGTTTAAATATTATATTTTTTTAACGGTTGAGATTTTTTCGACACTTTTGGAGGGTTCTGATTGCACCGACACTTATGTGTGGTCTAGAACGCATCACCATTTGTATAAATAGGGGTCTTAGGGTTATTAGATAACACATCTCAACAAAATGTCTCTTCCTCAATTTCTAATTAAGGTAGAAATGTATTACAACGGAAGTAAACCTCCTGTTGAATTCAAGCTCCCACATGAATTTGAGTCCTTTGCCACCTTGAAAGAAACGTTGAATGATTTGCTGCCTGATTCCGAGAACAGAAGGGTGACAAAGATCGAGTTTCGGGAAGATTACATTGGTACAGATGGTTGGGTAAAATACAACCTAATCTAGTTGAAGAATGATGAAGAAGTGAAGGTCATGTGGAAATCATTTCGTCGTAGGATAACTAAAGGTCTTATCGAGTTGGACGTGGAGATCCGGAGATTTGTTGATGACATAATAAAGTGTCTGAAGCATCCAGATTCATCCGGTAGTTTTGAGATTTTCATGCGTCAGAGTACTGTTTATGCTTGTTATTTTTCATCTAGTGTTTGTTAATTATTTCAAGTTTGTTATTTGTCTTATTTTGTTTTCTTTATGTAATTGAAACATGTATTAGCCAAAAAAGATTATGCAATAAATTAGAAGTCTGTTTGTCACAATATATACATATAATACAATCATAAAATAAAAATCTACATAGGCCCTCCACGGGAAATGTCGGTCAACCTAGCTAATCCAGTAAAAACCTAACCATCAAGGTTCATCAACCCCCGTGATGTTATCTAAGGTAACGACGATGAGTTGTAGGTGGTTGTCCTGGTCACCTGCTAGAGGAGGTGGTGGTTATGGTAGTGGATCGGAAGAATCTCTAGTACCTGAAGGCCCTGGGACGTCAGATGGTGAAGCCGATGGTATGACCCAAGGGTGTGACACACTACGGAACCACTCAAGGTATCCATCATCGCACTCCCCAGGCTCTAGAACCTCGACGGCTGCATCAATGATCTCACGAGGGGAGCTAATGATGTGACTCTGAAACCATCGATCAATGCCACCGTTCGGGGCCTCTGGGACCGGGCGTGGGATGCCCTGTACATAACCATACTAGTGTAGACACCTCTCGGGCAAGTGTCTAGCCACATATAGGGGTGGCAAAACGAGTTGGACCCGTCGGTTCGGCATGTTTTATCCTCCATTTTTGGCGTGCTGGGCTAAGATTTTTGACTTGGTATCTTAAGTTGGCTCGCCCCGCCTAACCCGCTTAAAAAAGTGGGCCGAGGCGGGGTGGGGCGGGTTTTGCCTGCAGACTTTTTGTTAAATCTTTTTATATTTTATTTAGAATTAAAACAACTTTAACTATATAAATAACACTCTCCTCTTAGGATTATGTTGATTAAATTGTATTTTAAATTAATATACAGTCAAATTGAATTATAAGTTCAACGTTCTTTTTATAACTTTCTAAGACATGTGTTGATTGGAAAATCTTGAAATAAAAGAACAATTGTATGACGTGAAGAATTATTAAGTTTTCAATACATTAGCTCACGTGTTTTCTTTAGAAATAGATGTTGATTTTAAGAAAAAATGGATTTGATTAGTGTATACGTGTGACAAATTTAAGATTTAACTATTAAGAAATCATTCAATATAAGAGTCTACATAATGTAAACATTAAGAAAGTCAAATGTTGATATGTTATACATAACTATTTATGCATTGCAATGTTTTTTGTAGTGTAATTGTTATCATTGTTTGTCTTGTGTAAAATCTTAATATGGTTCTTTAGTAGTTAGTTTTTAAATAGGATTAAGATGATATGTATCGTTTAGTTTTTATTTTTATTTTTTATTTATTGTGATGGAGATTATTTCATTATTTTTTGGTTGTAATTGATCTTTATTTATTTTATTTTTTGAACTATTTGGACTAACACATGTTGAAGTTCTATTATGCATTAAAAAAATATTTTGTCGATTCTTTGGTAATAATTAATTTTTTTATAAATTATGTAGTAAATAAAATTTTAAAACAAAAATATATAAATTTGGCGGGTCGGGCCGCCAACTCGCCAACTTGTTAGTAAACGGGGTGGGCTTGACTTTTGAGCTTGGACGCCTAAGTTGGTTCGCCCCTCCCCGCCCTGCTTTTGGACGGGATTAAATGGGGTGGGTCGCCCGCTTTGCCACCCCTAGCCACATAGCTCTCCCATATGACATGCCTTGAATATAAAGTAGATACCTCAAAAAGACGATGAGGGCAATGATCAGTATACGGTGTCCAGATGACATCATCCAAGGTCAGAGCATCCAGCCTCCTCATGTACTCCATCAACCCTCCTGGAATGGTCTGTTTGGCCTTCCACCTCTTCGCATATGGGTCTCTAGCCTTAACACGCTGGATCTTTCGTTCACAAATGTGAGGGAATTGCTCGTATATCCAACACTGCATAAATAAAAATCATGAAATTATTATACTAATACCTAATAATTATAAAAATTCATCTAATGAATTATACAAGCTTAGATAACCAGCAAGTTTTCCGGTCTCAGGAAGGGATACAACATTGAGAGTCGTGTAAAGCATCACATTAAGACAAGGGCGCTGAATAGAGACAAGTATCTAACATTAAGGTAAACTCTAGACTTGTCCGCAAAGAGAGTACATGCCATCAGATGTAGCATATATGCCCTAGCGGCAACCTCATACCTCTCTGCCTCTACCAACGCCGCATAATTAGTCCTTAACCATGGCATGCAAAGGTGAAATCCCCGAGTCTCACCAAACTCACGGAGCACATCCACCTCATCAACCTTCAAAGCATCCACAACCATGCACACCGTTGTCACCTAGTCCCTATATACTGGTGTTAAAAATGTACTAGCAATCAGAAGGTGAAAGGGGGCATCCACATCATCCAAAATCATTGTCATCTCTCCAAATGGAAGATGGAAAGATGATGTCTCCGGGTACCACCTCTCAACAAAAACTGATAGCAGTGAGGCGTCCAACATCGTCAAGCAGCATCCAGCAAAGTTTAGGAGATGAAAATCTCTGACTATCTTCCTCACCCGCTCAGGCATTGGACTATCGGGGAAGTTCTTCAACTTCGACCCATGAGAAACGACCTTCAACACTAGACGCTCCTGTTACAAAACAACACAATTAAAACAAAATAGTACACATCAAATCTTGCAATACAAATAAAAATTAAGCATTTAAACGAAACCAATATTACATACCTCGCCCAGCCATATCCTATAAGCGGCATTGTCAGCGTATCTTGTCAACACGAAACTGTCGGAAGGTCCTCTGGGGAAACCTCCATCAGTACACACTGATGGCTCCGTATATGCAACAGTGGTGGTGTTTGTATCAGCACGGGACACAACGTCAACTCCCTCCTGAACCGGCTCACGAACTATCTGATCTTATAAAACTGGCTCTTGTACCACCGGTTCCTGAACAACCGGCTCCTGAACCACCGTCTTCTCCTCAACTACTTGCTGCACTGTAGGAATAGGAGTCTGATCATACACTGCAGGAGGATGATCCTCGACTTCTATATAAGCTCTAATAGTCCGTCGACGAGGTGCACGAAACCCCGTCACCGCCTGCTTAGCCATCCGATTCTGGGGAGAAATAGTCGGACGACGGCGTTATGCATGCAACTTTAAAGCCTGCACCTCATCAGTAGCTCGAGCCACAACATCGACTTTATCTGTAGTTTGCCCGACAATAGATTCATCTCTGCCTTTGGTCCTCACTACAAGCAAAATTAAAAAAATATAAGAAACATAGCAATTTTAAAAAAAAAAAATAGAAAATACCAGAAATTTTAAAATTTTCGGTACGAAAATACTAGATATTTCATAATTTCCGGTAGGCGATACCGGAAATTATGAAATATCCGGTAGAATATACTGAAAATTTCCTAAAATATATCGGAAAACTTATTTGATTTCGCCAGATTTCTGGTATCGCTGTGAATTTGAAAAATTGGCCTGTACCGTAAATTTTATAAAATGTGATAATGAAAAATAGTTGGACAATATGGTCTTTTCCTAGGTTTGGAGGGGTGTCAGGTTAAATTTGAGGGATGACAAGAAAAAATTCTATTATTATTATTATGAGGATTTCTTATTCCACCCTCATGTTTTTCTTACGCATCACGCAAAATTTTTTAAATGCCCCTTAAAATCGGAAGTATATTTCTGATGTGCACCAAAATCTGATAAATTATACATTGGAACCGAAATTTCATTTCCAGTTTTGACCCGGAGAAGTATTTTCAATTTTGTTCTATATAGAAACTAGAAAAACATCATTGAATAACACCAATATCACAAACTCAAAATATAATTCATAAATAGACATGGGAAACAACAACTCATTTGAAAAACCTCATGTATTCAAATATTGTATTTTGCTCAAACTACAAAAAAAATGGTTATATTTCCATAGCATAATACATGAATAAAATGAGATTTACAATAAAATGATATCTAACTACTTAAATAAGTCAAAAAAATTATCGTTGGCCAAGTACACCGGTGGCACCCCCTTTTGACTTTTCTCTATTTTTTTCTATTTCAAATGTGTTCAACTTGTTGTATTCTTGCATCCTTTCAATGAATTGGTTTGGCCATGTCTCAGATAGGATTGTGAAATGAATTGTCCACTCCAGTGATGTAGATGGTATATGGCGTTCCGGTTTCAAATACACTTAAACAAAATACCGCATATTTGAAACTCACCCAACACATATGATACGATCATTGGAATTTGGTGTTGGAGCAGTGTGCAGAGGAAAAAAGTCTATGAGAAATTGTATCTTGTAAGATTAATATACACCCTCTCATACGCACTTACTATTAGATGACCCATATTATAAAAGCACATCCATTTATCCTCTAGTCCATCTACACTCATGCAAGGTAAAATATATATATATATATATATATATATATATATATATATATATATATATATCTTCAACTTTCTCTTTACTCTCAAACACAAGTGTGTATAAATCTCTATTACCCCTCAACTCTTTCATCAGGGTATGTCGGACAATATGACAATCATCTTCCCCTTTATCGAGCAAACCAGAAACAACTCGAAAACCACAGTTATCGTCACCTCTGACATTGATGATTCGTTCAATGTACTTGTGCATACAAACCGGCATGTGATCGATGAATTGTATATTGGGTGGAGTTAGTGTATGAGGTGATTTGCTAACACGGGTAGGGTAGGGAAAGCGGGAAGCCCGTCCCGTTTAAGCCCGTCCAAAAGTGGGGCGGGGCGGGGCAAGCCAACTTAGGCGTTTAAGTTCAAAAGTCAAGTCTGTCTCATTTACTAACGAGTTGGCGAGTTGGCAGGCCAGGCCGTCAATTTTTTTATTTTTTTAATTTATAATTTGATTTACTACATAATTTAAAACAAAAAAATTATTACCAAAGAGATCGACAAAATAATTTTTTTAACAACGCATAATTGAACTTCAACATGTCGTAAGTCCAAACTGTTCAAAAATTAAAATAAATAAAGACAAATTCTGACAAAAATATAACAGAAAAAACTCAAGCGCACACACACACACACATCAAATTTCAAATCATTTTTCACTTCTTCCAATCAAATTTACATAATTTCAAAATTCACATTTCAAGTTTCTAACTTTCTTTCAAGAAATTTTCTGCATAACTTTACATCATATAAAACAGAAAATTCCTTGAGCAATTTATCCCTCTAATGTTGTGAATTATTATCATTGGAAAAGAAGATCAATTTCATTGATAAATCACTTTAAGTGATAGTCAACCTATAAACTTATTTATGCAAAATACTTGTTGTATTCATATCTTATTTTGCATAATTGTTGAAAATAAGATTGTTTGTATTGTATACTTGTTTTCCAAGATTGTTAGAAACAAGTGTCATTAAAAGAGGATTGTTCTCTTAGTGTACTTAGTAAAAATCCAAGAGGATTGTTCTTGGTGGTTTTACTGTTAGAGGATTAATGTAGGAGAAGTCTTGGTATAAGGCTTGTACAAAGGTCTAACAATAGTGAAATCTTTTTCGTGTTGAAAGGAGACTGGAGTACTCTCAGACTGTGAGGGGAACCAAGATACATCCTTGTGTTCTTTACTTTTCTGCATTTACCGCTTTCATCACAAATCACAATCCAGAAAAGAAAGAAACACATTTATAAACTCATGCACCAAACTAGAAAAATAAGAACAAGTATTCTAAAACCGAATAAATTTTTAAAGTCCTAATTCACCCCTCCTTTTAGGCGCACTCTGAACTTACATTCGTCTTCCATTTTACCGTTATCTTCAAAACTGAGTCTCTTCTAATGACTAAAGACCTCGTCTATACGTATCGGGCAATCAATTTTAATCTTCTTAGATATGACACAAGCACGAGGGAGACCTTATATTTTCACAATTATACAACCACACTTTGAGCTATCGGAACCGACATTAGAAGCTCGTTTGGCTTCGTGAAAAATATATTAAGATTTAGAGTGAAAAACAAATTAATGTAAGGAATGGGGATTGAAATGAATAAACTTCACCTTAAGTTCTACTTCCTTGAGCTCTATTTGTTATGATAAACAACAACAATGAAGATTTAGAGTGGAAAATGGATTGACAATGGAAGAGTCTTAGAGAGATTTTATGGAAAGAACAAGAAAACGTGATGATCATACTTGACCATGTTGGTTACATTTTTAAGTAATTTGCATTTTTCATAATACTGGAAGTATAATTTCGATTCCATGTGAAATGATAAGGTGGCAGAAAAAGTCAATCTTCCCGCTCTAAAAACCGGAAACATTATACCGTACAGAACCAAAGATATCAAAATCGGGAGTATATCTTCGGTTCTATTTTTACCTTTTGAAGGGTGAAACCATATTTGGCATGTTTTTGTGAAATATATGGTGCGAATCGGAAATGCATTTTCAATTTTCAAGGGACAATTTTAAAATTGCAAAGGGTCTATCTTTAGCGCATGAGATGGAATAAGAAATAACCATTACTATTATTCAGCATAAAAATTTAGAATAAAAAAATAATAAAACGTCTCATTGTTAATGCTCTCTATTTATCTTCTCCTTGTTTCTCTCAAGAATCAAGAGTTGCTATTAAAAAATAAATAAATAAACAAAATCTCACCACCACCAACGAAATCAAACACCGAGCTGCATCATCGTTGTTACAAAACACCGCAGTATTGTCACTTAACTCTGTCGCAAAGTTATTCTCCACAGGTTTACGAGATTACGACAGCTTTTACGGAGATGGAGATACAGAAAAACAAAAATAACATTGTATTGATTCACGTTTCCATTTCTCTCTTATGTGGTATTGGAATTTATATGATGAGACACATTCAAATATGAAAGCTGAACCTACCACAATTTGGACTAGAGCATATAATATGCACGAACCTGCATGAATACGCATCTATACAAACTACATTACATCATAAAAATAGTGAATTGGATTGTATTAAGCAAAATCATGATGAATAGCAAGGTATTACTATCTGAATTAACCTACTGCATCATAACAGAACTTGGGCAAGCACAAGATTCACTCACCCTGAAAATTGACACTTCCAATCTTTCCATTGATTGCAACTTTGAGGCCTGTATAAAAAATAGAGACAGTATTAGCTTGCAGCCACATTTGAAACCATGACATTTTCACCGTATTCCAAACATGTCAAGCATTCATCAATAAGTTAAGAGAGCATTTTAAAAAGCCACAAATTTCAGCGTTAGATTCCTATTTCAGAAACTTCAAGTGCTAGAAACTGTAAAGTCATAAAGTTTTCAAGGAAGTGGAAAAATATTTTCAATCAAATACACATGGTGAAATTTCGGGTGATACAAACAAATTATGATGCCACTAAGTTACTTGGAACCACTCGATTATTGAGGGGGGGAAAACACTACAGAGAAACTCAAATTTTTTAGTCCTTTCTACCCTTTGTGCTAATTCCCAAGTTGTTCACACGTGTGAGATATTGGATCGAACTCTATTGGGGTGAAGGATGCTAGGATTATTAGCATCGAATTGGGCTTGTTTGTTATGTCCAATTGGTTAAGTTAGCTTGTACCCTAAGTTAGCTTGTAATGGGTATTTGTGATAAAAGCCCATTAGTTTAGTATGTTAGGTTTATTATAAATAGCATACTAGTCTCTCATCATTGCATACTGCAAATCCTAATTTAAGGTGAGAGGGTTATTTGTTATTCTTGTATACTAATAATCTTGTTTTAAGATAAAGGAAAGAATAGCAGTTAATAACCAATCCTTGTGTTCATCGTGTTCTTCATTCTTTTTCCCTACCTTGCAACAAGCTTATATATATTTGTTTCAAGGCATCCGATTCACAACAAATTGGTGCGGTGAGTGTGGAGAAGATGCCTTCGACAAAGTATGAGATTGAAAAGTTCACCGGAGTGAACGATTTCGGTCTGTGGCGCTTGAAGATGAAAGCCCTACTTGGTTCGTGAGGTTGTTTGGAAGCGTTGAAGGAGAGTCGACCATGAGCGAAGAGTTGGCGAGAAGAAGGCAATGATAGAAGGCCCACAACGCAATTTTGTTGAGCCTTGGTGATAAGGTTCTTGACGGTATCAAAGGAGACGGCGGTAGGGTTATGGGTGAAACTTGAAAGTTTGTACATGACTAAATCGTTGGTGAATCGACTCTACAAGCAAGCTTTGTATTCATTCAAGATGATTGAAGACAAAGTGTTGGTGACGATTGGATATGTTCAACAAGCTGATTCTTGATCTTGAAAATATTGATGTGAAGATTGATGATGAAGATCAAGCGTTGTTGTTGTTGTGCGTGTTGCCCAGATCACATGCCCACTTCAAAGAAACTCTCTTGTATGGAAGGGAGTCCACGAACTTTGAAGAGGTTCAATCACCTTGTATTGAAGGACTTGAATGAGCGAAGAAGCATAAACCTTGACGGTTGGTGAAGGTTTGGCCGTTAAAGCAAAATTCTTGCGAAAGGATAATAAGTTCGACAAGAAGAAAGGTAAAAGTCGGCAGAAGTTTTACAGTGGTGAAGCATCTAGTATTCGATGCTATCATTGTAAGAAGGAGGGTCACACAAGAAAAGTGTGCCTGAGCGCTGAAAAATCATGGAGGAAAGGATAATGGCAATGCGCTATTGTTTAAGATGATTTCGACTCATCGATGTTCTTGTGGTTTCGACGCAACTCGTGAAGGAATGGATTATGGATTACGGGTGCACTTGGCACATGACTCCAAACAAAGACTTGTTCGAGGAATTATGTGATTAAGATGGTGGATCTGTATTCTTTGGAAACAACAAAGCTTGCAAGATGCGGTATTGGATCCGTGAGATTCAAACTCCATGATGAGTCAATAAGGTTATTGACTGAAGTCAGGTATGTACCTGATTTGAAGAGAAATTTGATTTCTCTTGGTGAATTCGATAAGAAAGGATATGTTTTTCAAGGAGAGAAAAATATTCTAAGAGTCATGAAGGGGTCGAAGAAAGTCTTGAGAGGCGTGAAGAAACAAGGCTTGTATACCCTTGTGGCTGAAGTTGTAAGTGGTTCGACAAATGTTGCATCCACGAAACCTTTGTCGAAGCAATCGCACATGAGATTAGGCCATGTCAGTGAAAGGGGTCTGGTCGAATTGGGAAAACAAAATTTGCTTGGTGGAGACAAAGTCGAAAAGCTGAAGTTTTGTGAACCCTGTGTACTTGGAAAATCTTGTAGAATGAAGTTCAACAAAGGCAAACAAAGAACACATGGATCCCTTGATTACATCCATGCTGATCTTTGGGCGCCTGCAAGGTGTCCATCACATTCAGGAGCAAGGTATTTTCTATCCATAGTAGATGACTATTCCAGAAAGTTATGGGTATTCATTCAGAAGACTAAGGATGAAACTTTTGAGAATTTCAAAGGTTGGAAGACTCTGGTCGAAAACCAAACTGGCAGAAAGGTCAAGAGGTTGAGAACAGACAATGGTCTTGAATTTTGCAATGAGGCATTCGATAGCTTTTGTGCTGCCTCTGGTATTGCAAGACACAGAACTACTGCAGGCACTCCACAACAAAATGGTTTGGTGAAAGGTTTAATCGAACCATCTTGGAGAGTTAGATGCATGTTGACTAGTCTTTGGATTAAATAAGGTGTTTTGTGGTTTGACAACATATCGATAAATAGATGTCCTTCATTGCGTTAGATATGAAGACACCTGAAGAAGTTTGGTCGGGACATCCACCAAATCTCGACAAACTGAGAGTATTTGGCTGCGTAGCCTATGCTCACATTAGGCAAGACAAGGTCGAACCTAGAGCTCTTAATTAAATGCATGTTCATGGGATATCCTGAAGGAGTCAAAGCTTATAGGCTATGGTGCCTAGAGTCAGGTCACAGAAGAATTATCACCAGTCGAGATGTTGTTTTCAATGAAGCTGAAATGGCTTTCAAGAAAACAGATGATGTTGGTCGAAGTGCAAAAGTATCCGACGAAGAGCTGGAACAGGTAGAGATTCCTGTTGAGGTGGAGCATGTTGATGCTGAATTGCATATCCCAGATAAAGTCAAAGAAGCAGATGATGCTGATGAATTTGAGGAAACTGTTGATGACTATCTATTAGCAAGAGATAGGACACGAAGAGTCATCAAACCACCTCAAAGGTTTGGGTATGGATCTTATAGCTTATGCCTTAATCTCTGCAAGTGAGGTTCGGACGAAGAACCAAGAGACCATAAGGAAGTTATGAGTCGAAAAAAGTATGGTGAAGGCCATGGATGATGAGATGAAGTCTCTTCATGATAACAACACTTGAAATTGATCAAGAAACTGCTAGAGCCGGGTTAGTCACCGTAAATGGATTTTCAAAGTTAAGGAAGGAATCGAAGGAGTGGCGTCGAAAAGATACAAGGCAAGGTTGGTTGCAAGGGGTTTCACTCAGAAAGAAGGTATAGATTTCAATGATGTGTTTTCTCTTGTTGTGAAGCATAGGTCCATTCGAATGTTGCTTGCCATGGTGGCGATTCGATCTTGAGCTGGAGCAGATGGATGTGAAGATTGCGTTCTTGTATGGTGATCTAGATGAAACAATCCTGATGAGGCAACCTAAAGGGTATGTCGAAAAGGGAAAGGAAGATTATGTGTGCAAGTTGAATAGATCCTTATATGGGCTGAAACAATCTCCTCGACAGTGGAATAGGAGATTCGCCCAAATTCATGACACGCATAAGTTTCGTTAGAAGTCAGTTCGACCACTGTGTTTACTTCAGACTTCGTCCTGGTAATTCATTTGTTATTTTGTTGTTTTATGTTGATGATATTCTCAGAGCAAGTAACAATGTCGAAGAGGTATTGAGGGTGAAGGCTGAACTCAATAAGGAGTTCGAAATGAAGGATCTAGGAGCAGCTTCTAGGATTCTTGGAATTGACATTCGAAGATAGAAAGCGATCAGTTATGCTTATCTCGGGAGGCATATTCGAAAGGTTCTCGAAAAGTTTGGTATGTCAAATTCAAGCTGTTGTGACTCAACAAACCCTCAATTCAAGTTGAGTATTAATCAATGTCCCGATCGAGGTCGAAAGAACTTATATGAATAGCATCCCATATGCTAATGTAGTAGGTTCTTTGATGTATGCTATGGTTTGTACTAGACCCGACATAGCATATGCGATGAAGTCTTGTAAGCGGTACATGGCGAATCACGGAAAGGCTCAGCAAGCATTGAAGTGGATTCTAAGGTACATAAATGGGTCTCTGAACAGAGTTTTAATTTATGGTGGAGCCTTTGGTGAAGATAGTAAAGCAGCAATCGAAGGATATGTCGACTCTGACTATGCAGGTTGTATGGATTCCAGAAAATCTATTTCTGGATATGTTTTCACTATGTTTGGTACAGCTATTAGTTGGAAAGCAACACTTCAGAAGGTTGTTGCATTATCAACCACTAAAGCGGAATATATTGCTTTAACTGAAGCTGTGAAAGAAGCATTGTGGCTTGAAGGTTTTGCTAAGGAGTTGAAAATTCAAGGGGAAGTTATCACTGTTAAATGTGATAGTCAAAGTGCAATACACCTGTCGAAGAATTCAGCCTATCATGAGCGAACCAAGCACATTGATGTGAGGCTGCATTTCGTCAGAGGGGTAATCGAAGGTGGAGAACTCCAAGTGCTGAAGGTTTCGACAGATCATAATGCTGCTGATATGATCACCAAGACATTACCTAGTTGCAAGTTTTTCCTTGTATGATTGATAAAATGCATGAAGAAAACTAATTCGTTAGTTGATAATAGAGTTTGTTCCAAGGTGGAGATTTGTGAGATATTGAATCGAACTTTATTGGGTTGAAGGATGCTAGGATTATTAGCATCGAATTGGGCTTGTTTGTTATGTCCAATTGGTTAAGTTAGCTTGTAATGGGTATTTGTGATAAAAGCCCATTAATTTAGTATGTTAGGTTTATTATAAATAGCATACTAGTCTCTCATCATTGCATACTGCAAATCCTAATTTAGGGTGAGATGGTTATTTGTTATTCTTGTATACTAATAATCTTGTTTTAAGATAAAGGAAAGAATAGCAGTTAATAACCAATCCTTGTGTTCATCGTGTTCTTCATTCTTTTTCCCTACCTTGCAACAAGCTTATATATATTTGTTTCAAGGCATCCGATTCACAACAACACGAAAAAAGAGGCTACACAAAAAACCCTAAATCTAAGCAACAAAGAAGAAAATCATCGTTCCAGAATCAGGTTTTATATGGGTTTAAGTGGGTCGGTTCGGATGGTTGGTTTGGATGTAGTGTGTCTAGGGTTTCATAAAAATTTCTCTCATTCTAAATTAACAACCCCGTTCCATCTTGCTGCCACCGCACTACCATCATGTCTCACTGTTTTAAATCATGTAAGTTTCAATCTCTCATCGTTGCGCTTCTTCTTCTTCTTCTCTCTCTCTCTCTCTCTCTCTCTCTCTCTATATATATATATATATATATATATATATATATATATATATATATATATATATATATATATATATATATATATATATATATATATAGGATTTATGGCTTCAAGGTTTTCATTATTTTTTGCAAAAAGTTTGAATGAAGTATTTTCTTGTTCTGAAATGAAATATTTTTCATTATTGGGGGATTTATAGCTTCAAGTTTTTTTTAATCCTTTTCAATTTTTTTTGCAAATATAATAACAATGGTTTTGTATTATTGAAGTACAAATATTATTTATTCTCTCAAATAAATTTTTGAGAGAATAATTTAAAAAAATAAGTTATTATTGAAAAATAACTTAGACGATTCAATATTTGTCGAATTGCAAGCATCAGATTTCCTCTCTTAACTTATAGGATTTGATTCAATCCCAAATTCTTCAAAGCAATGTTGATAAATGGATGACATTATGAATCTTTCACATAAACTTTGGTTTCCTCTTCATTTCTACTTTATTTTTCAAATATAAAGTTTTGTGTGAAAGATTCAGAATGACACCTATTTATCAACATTGTTTTGAAGAATTTGTAACATTGAATGAAATTTTATACGCTAAAGAGGAAATTATAATTTACAAGATGGATGCAATTCGACAAAACATTGGATGTCTAAGTTGATTTTCAAGAATAACTTAATTTTTTAAATTATTATCTTAAAAATCTTTTCAAATGAGTGCATTTTCAATTATGGGTTAGTGAAACAAGAAATCTCATATGATATAACAAACTCTCTACTAAACAACATTTATCAACAAAAACATCAAATTAATTTACATGGATAGTGAAACAAACAATATACTTATTATATAATAAACTATACTCCATCTTACATGTCAACATATATAAGAATTTAAACAGCAAAACATTGTTACACAAAATTATATGCAACTCATCACCATATAAGGTTCATCTAGTTTGTGAAGCCATGAAAAAGAACTACAAGATGAATGAAGTTTACACATTAGCTTCATACTTCTTATATTTCTTCTCATTGCTTCTCAAACTAGATGAGGTTTGTTGTCGTTCTTTGTTAAGGTAGTGAAGATGAATCTGAAAAAATGAGAACAATCAACAAAAACAACATGCAACAAACGAGATAATGACTAACAAGAAGAAGGAAGACGAAGAATACCTTAACGTATGAAGCACAAGATTTACGACTAATGGCGAATAAGAAGAGAAAAAAGGGTGTCAGGGTTTTACTGTGAAGGAAACAACGTTACTGTCATTAAGTGAGAGTTAATTCGCTTATATATATGTAAATTATTTCACAGCGGTTCTCTGACAATGTTATTGATAAGTATTTATTTATCACAACGGTGGAACTTACCAACGGTAGTTATGTCCCTTTAAGTTTTTTATATAAAAATAAATAAAAAAGAAATGCACTCACAAACGTTAAAAGAATAATATATATGATGGCGTTGAGGTTCGATCCCATGAAAGCATGAAAGCTTGATGGTTTTACCATGGTTGGCTTCTCAACTATTGTTACGTACAAATAATTTTTAATTAAAAACAAAAATAATATGGAATTGCCTTATTTTAGAAATGTCACCACACTGTAGTGAAGAATCGTGGTGACTATGACGTTGTCGTTTACACATTTTGTAGTAGTGTTGTGAAATATTAATAAGTTGATTCTTTTACAACCATTGTTGATTCTTTTGGAAGACTAAGATTTAATAATATTAATCAGTTAGATGTTGATTCTTCTACAAATATTGTGGATATTTTCGCACTCAAGAACACATGCCTATGTTTTGGACAACCTCCTGTTGTATACCAGTATCTTCATGAGCCTCTTGTTATTTGCTTAATTTACAAGTATTCTTATGCAGTACTTTAAAAATTTAAATTAATTAACAAAAATATGATCGACTAGTTAATTGATGTCACACAGGTACCATGAAGCTGATATAAGGACCGAAAGATCACAACTTATTAGCCAGCTTACAAGTTTGATTTGTGGCCAGGCCTACAGGATAGTAATTATGTTTGAAATTTTGTATAGAATTATTCACAGCCTAGAAATTTTGTTTGAAATATTTCTGAGTTTGTTTATGACTTATTGAAACTAGGTTCTTATTAGGGATATACCCGCTGCTAACTCATTTAGTAACTCTTTTGGAATTGTTCCGTTGGAAAAAGTTGAATGCTTTTTTAAATGATAAGTTAAAGTAGAAAAATTCTTGGATAGAAACTAACACGTAGATTTTTTATAAGCAAACACAATTTTTGTTAAGTAAAAAATATAAATAACTTTTTTCTGAAATGCATTCATCTTAGAAAATAGGATGTTTTCAATACAATTTATTTACTGAATTGAGGAAATGAAAAGTTTATTTTCAAGAGAGAAAATTAAATATTTTTTAATGTAAATAGAATATATATATTTTTAATTTGAATTTTATTAAAAATTACTACACCTTTTAAAATTAAAATTTATAGTATATATTTCTTTTTTTAAAACTATTTGACACAAATAATTTTTATAAATTAATTTCAGTACAATACACTAAAAATATTATTCACCACAATCCACAAATAATTGAATACTTCTCAAGAATATAAAATCATGGTTGGTTAGACTAAGGATATATTTGGGAGTTTTTAGAAGAAAGGACAGATGAATTTAAAAAACAAAAAAGGAAAGGTTGAATGGAAAAATATAAAAGAATTTTGGCTAAGAGAATTTTTGAGAGTTTGGTTTTAATCAAAATATTAAAAATCTCTTAATGTAAAAGAACTCAAATTAATTTTTTATAGAATGAGATATTTAGAAGATTTATATAGAATGAGATATTTAGAAGATTTACATATCAACTATCGAGTCATTAAAAAGAATAGTCCACAATTTCACCTAAAATATCTCTCCCTTTTAAATAATTTACACATAAAAAAAGTTAGTTTTATCTTTTCATAATCATTACAATTATTTAATATCAAAACATATTCTAAAGCTACATGTGTCAGAAGTTGCAACTTCTGACTCCTCTTCAGAAGTCTCAATTTCAGAAGTTATAACTTCTGACTCCTCTTCAGAAGTTGCAACTTCTGACTCCTCTTCAGAAGTCTCAACTATGAACAAAATATTTATTTTATTTAGTTAACATTATAATTATTTGAGACACAAAATTCAAACTTTTTTATTTTTCTCACGGGGCACTATCAATAAAATAATTTTGTATATTTTTTTTAAATATTTAAATTAAATTTAAATTATTATTCATTTTATAATTAAATAACTCATTTCAAATATACATGTATATTTAGATAAAATCTATATCGTATTAAATAAATTTATAACGGGACACGACCAGTTAAATTCACGCAAAATTATTTTTGATAAATATTACTTTCAATATGCATTTGAATAAAAATTTACTATACAAATTTATTTTAATCTATACAAATTCATGAATATCATTAATTTTTTTATATAATGAATATCATTAATTTTTTATATAATTATATTTATCATTCAATATTATAAATATCAAAACAAATCTATCTATCTACTCTACAATCAAGCATACATTCAATTTTTCATTACTTTTAATTCATTACCATTCGTTCAACAACTTAATAGTTATACCCGTGCGGGAGCACGAGTCTGTTACTAGTATGTTATTATAGTATTTCAAAAATTTGAAATATAGTAATGATAAACACTTTTTTATCATTCTATACGATATTATATTTTAAAAAAATTCAAATATCTTTTGAAAAACTCATTTTCGATAACGCATTGTTTAAACATCATTATTTAATAATTAAATTTACAAATAATATAGCTTTATAAAATTACTTTAATAGAATGTTTAAAAAAATTAGAAAATCCTTTATGGATGACCAATGGCAAATTTACCACGATATTATCTTTGCTTTATTATTTAGTTTTAACTTGATCTCTTATGGCATGATTTTAAAACCATAATAAAATTGCTAATTTGGATCTATTAGTAATTAATAGTAATATAAATGTAATGTTTCTTCAAATATTAGACCTAATTTACTAATATAAACAAGAATGAGAGGATACAACAAAGTAGAAAGACATAGAAAAGGAGAGGATAAAAGAATCAGACTAAACAAAATAGCTCGAGACACATAGTACATCTAAATGTTTTCTCTTTCTCTTTCCTGATTTGAAAAAATTAAACTTGTTTTATATGTATACACATTGCAAATATATTAGTTTTCTTTGTAATTAACTTAACAAATAAGGGTATTCTGGTAATTTTGAATAGAATGTTATGTTTCTTTTAGAGGTTATAGGCTATTCTTTGGAGCGACCAAAATGTATCAAGATTTAAGAAAATTATTTTGGTGGTCGGGCATGAAAAGAGAGGTGGATCAGTTTGTTTATGCTTGTTTGACTTGTCAGAAGTCTAAAGTGGAGCATCAGAAACCTGCAGGGTTGATGCAACCGTTAGAGATCCCAGAATGGAAATGGGATAGCATTTCTATGGATTTTGTAACGGGGTTACCGAATACACCAAGAGGACACGATGCGATTTGGGTGAATTTTGATAGGCTTACGAAGTCGACTCACTTTATTTCTATTAACATCACTTATCCCGTATCGAAGTTGGCAGAAATTTATACGCATGTGATTGTTAGATTACATGGTATTCCTTTGTGTATTATTTCGGATAGAGATCTGAGGTTCACTTCTGAATTTTGGAAAAGCTTGCAAGAGGCTTTGGGTTCAAAGTTGAGGTTGAGTTCGGCTTATCATCCTCAAACTGATGGTCAGACGGAAAGGACGATTCAATCGTTAGAAGACTTGTTACGAGCATGTATTCTTGAACATGGTGGTTCATGGGATACATATCTTCCTTTGATTGAGTTTACTTATAACAACAATTTTCATGCTAGTATTGGAATGGCGCCGTTTGAGGCTTTGTATGGTCGGAGGTGTAGAACTCCTTTGTGTTGGCATGAGTCGGGTGTGGTGCTTGGACCCGAATTGATTAGAGAGACTACTGAGACGATGAAGATGATTAGAGAAAAGATGAGAATTTCTCAAAGTCGGCAAAAGAGTTATCATGATAAAAGGAGAAAAGACTTGGAATTTCAAGATGGTGATCATGTGTTTTTGAGAGTTACTCCTACAACCGGCGTTGGACGAACATTGAAGTCGAAGAAGCTAACTCCTCGCTTTATTGGTCCTTACCAAATTACTAGTAAAGTGGGAAAAGTGGCTTATAGAGTGGCGTTACCGCCAAATCTTTCAAACTTACACGATGTGTTCCATGTGTCGCAACTTCGGAAGTATGTTCCGGATCCTTCACATGTGCTTGAGATGGATGATATTCAAGTTCGAGACAATCTTACGGTGGAAACGATGCCTTTAAGGATTGAAGATCGTGAGGTAAAGTCTCTTCGTGGCAAAGAGATTTCCTTGGTCAAAGTTGTTTGGTTAGGAGCAGCTGGTGAAAGTGCGACCTGGGAGTTGGAGAGCAAGATGCGAGATTCCTATCTCGAGCTTTTCGAGTCAAGTAATTTCGAGGACGAAACTTTTATAAGTGGGGGAGAGTTGTAACGCCCCGTTTTAATTAATATTATATTATATTAATATTTTCGAGTTACCGTTAGACGATTGTTTTGCGACGAGAATATCTATATTAATCGATATATCTGTTAATATATTCAGCGACGTTTCGTTCGGTCCGGTTTTTATTCCGTTCGGTTCGGTAAAATATTATTCGGACCGATATTTAATTTCTCTAAGTTATTTTAATTAATTGGGTTAATAATATTATTAGATATTATTAATGTTATAATTAGTAAGACAAGTTGGGGGTGTGGGTGTTAATTAGTGAGAATTGGGTGTACACCCCTTGGGCAGTAGTAAGAACAACCATAAAACACCATTTCCTCACTTTTTCCATTACAACACCAAAACACATTTAGGGAAAAAACTAGAGAGTTTTGGAAGAAGAAGAAGAAGAGCAAGAGCAAGCTAGGGGTTTGAAGTTGGTTGGAGCATCTTGCATCATCCAAGCATTTAAGGTAAGAGGTTTGATTTTCCATTTCCTATAGTTAGGGTTTGGTGGATATGTTTTGGATTTAGGACAAAATTGATGTTGAGGTTTATGAGTTGTGTGTGTGATTGTTGGAATAACTTAAGAAAGTTGAGTTAGGAGTATTGATGTAGGTGTTTTACCATGGCTAGTAGGAATAAGTTGCTAGAATGGAAAAAAATGAAGAAACTGTAAAAACCAGAAAACCCTATGCAGAAAACCGTGGAAGAAGAAGAATTGGAGACAATGGGACAAGGGAGGTGCCCACCTCACTTGAAGGGAGTTCGTCCCTCTCCCCTAGGCGCCCACCTCCTCTCCTGCACAACCATGGGACGATCGTCCCTTCATGCTGGAGAGGAAATGGAAAAATTGCCATTTTTGCTGTTTCTGTTTTCTGTTGTATTTTTTCTGCCATCTGCATAATTTGGATTTAAGTTCTGTTTCTTTTATTTTTCCTAATTCCTTATACTACTAGTTGGTATTAATAAAATATAATTAGGGCATAAGTTAGCCGATTAAATTTAGAACCCGATTATGTTTCGATTTCTCGATTTTGGTAATTTCAGCGACAAAGCAAGTTGCTCCGAATTCAGCAAAAATTGACGTACTAGCTAAGTTCGACGTGTAGAACGTAGTGGTGAGGTTAGTTTTTCGAAATTTCAAGTTTTTACGAAACGACTCGAAATAGGCCAAATTACGGTTAAATTGAATCGGATTGTGTTTTAGTCGATTTAAGTCACGTATGGACAATCCGATTGCGATGTTAATGATTATGATTAATGCCGGTTATTAGGAATGACTTTCGCAACGATTATTGGTGTTTGACTATTTTTCCATATTTGGAATTTGGTGAATTAATTGATAATGATGTGGTGTGATTAAACATGATGTTTGCGACGTTTTATTTATAATGAATACTTGATGATATGCGATGCGATGATATGTTTATCTTGATATGGATAAATGTGGAGACGTGGACTTTATGTCAATTTTGATGAGCGATGATGATGTTTTTGTTGTGTCGTATTTGTGAAGTTGTTTTGTCGAGTCACATACATTGCATAGGCGGCGAGGGCTTTTATGCCAAGCGACGATGGGCTTTATGCCGAATGTCTCTAATTATGGACAAAGCGACGGGTACCACATGCATAACATAGTCGTGTCTCATGGAGTCGGTTATGTTTATGTTTGAGTCGTTTGGCGTTGGGTTTTAATTGATGGCTTACGTTGAATTGCGATGTTATATGATACTTTGTTTTGATACGAGTATAATGATTATGTGACGAAATTAAAGTATTAATTTTATACACTAAATGCTAATTTAAAGTATGTAAGGTTTTGATATATGTTGACATACTCTTATTAACTTATATCATTTATAATTCCAAAACTATTTATATATTTTATCATGACTTTAATTATATGTTTTGGAGTATCTCACCCTTTATTTGTTTCGCCGTTGCTTTTATATTGATAACGTGCAGGTGATCCACGAGGATGATGAGGATTAGCTCGAGTCTCTTTATTTTGAGTCGATCTGCTCTGATCGTAGTAACACTCGGGTTTTGGGCGACGTTATTATTTTGGATAAGATAGTTTATGTATACTATCTTATGATGTAATAATTTTATGTATCAATGATAACATGATGATATGTATATTTTGTGAACACATCCGCTGTGCTGTGAATAGTCATATGTTTATATGATGATTTATGATATGAATCGGTATATCCGACTTTTGATTTTTGTGATGTGCATTATAATGCAAAGTGATGAAAACACGAATATGTGATACCTCAATTTATGTTGGATAAAATTTTGAAACTCTGATTTTATTATTAATTACGAGGGGTAGAATTGGGGTGTTACACTGTTAGAATCGTTAGAAAGCTAATGAAATAACCTACAAGATAGAACTAGGTTTGTTTGAATTAGATGATTTAATAATTATGTGAATTATGCAAAATGACATGTATATTTGTGATAGTTTGCGTATTAATTGATGATCGTGTTGCGATGCGTTGTTGTTGGTTTATAGCAGGTGGCTGAAAACGGTAAGGCATTGATGATATGTTGTGATGTGGTGTTATTGTTATTGAATATAACATGGTGAATTGATAATATGCTTTTGTAAATTGTACTGTCATGATGTGGTATTGTTGGACTTATGCAAACATGTTGTTAATTATTGATATACTGTTGCGTTGCTATCTGCTGCTTGTTGAGAAGGTGTTGTTGTATGGTGTCCAATAATGGTATATCAAATTAATGATGACTAAAATCAATGTATTATGTTATTGAGTTGCATGATTATGTCTCATGCATTCATATTGCATCATTTTTGTTGTTGTTGGCTCAAATCCTAGATAGAGTGGATACGAGCGAGGTGAATATATTTATTCCCTTTGTTGATGGCTCTAATCCTAGATGGAGTGGATTAGTAGTTAGGTGAACCAATTGTTCATGAAAATGGTGACCCCGATCCTTGATGGAGTGGATTCGGTGGAAATCTCGGTACCGCATGCATTGTGTCTATGTTGAGTTGCATTTCATAAATGTTGTTGATGTTGGTTGTAAATTGTTATATTGTATAACTTCTGACAATTATGTTGTGGTGATGAGATGTTTGAGCAGTTATAATTATGCATGATAATTTCGTATATCTCTGATTATACTGTTCGTTATATTGTTATGATATCTCACCCCTTCTATTGTTATGTTGCCTTTACATGGGTAACATGCAGATACTCAGGAGTAGCTCGAGTAGTAGGAGTCGAAGAGGTTGCTCTTCTTTTTAGTTCGAGTAGACGTTATGCTCGGACACGTAACACTCAGGTCGGGCATAAACGTTTGAATGATTTATTTTAATTTAGTTTTGGTTTTCCGTTGTTGATTCCAAGAGGAGCAATTTAAACTCCGAAATGATTATTTGAAGTTGTTTTGTTGGATTTGAAATATTTCTGCTATTTCAATAGAGTTTTTGATTCAGACTATATTACGTTTAACTTAATCATGTGTTATGTATCTAATTGAATGAACTATTATGGTTTTGAAGCATGTGACATCCTGATTTATGATGTTTGAAAATTTAAATTCACTCTGATTTTTATATAAATATCCCATGGGGAAGTCAAGGTGTTACAATTGGTATCAAAGAAGGTCGGTCGGTCTGGCCAGGTTGTTTAGTCTTGTGTGATAGTGGAATATTGTCGTTGTTTTGTTCCTTAATACACAACATGTGTGTGAAACACCGTTGATACTTTCTTGTTGTTCTAATCACTTGTCTGCAGGAGTGGGATTGAAATAAGTAGGGGAGAAGCTCGTGCTTCTCTGAGGTGGCTCAGGTGTGAACATTTGATTCATATGTGCTGTGAAATTAAAGGTGTTAAAATGTTGGCAAAGTTGTGTTGTTTCCCGAATTCAAAAGAAAGTACGTATTCAGGATTTAAGCCTAACGGTCAGCTGAAGCATTCTTAAGAAGGAAGCGGCATTCTTATCTGTTAAGAAGCTGAAGAAGTGGATAGAGGATGAAGCTTTGGTATTTTTATTACTAGCATCCTTGTCTATTGAGAATCAAGCGGTGGTTGATAAGTTGCAAGTAGTATGCAAATATCCCGAAGTTTTCCCATATGACATTCCAGATGTGTCGCTAGAGAGAGAAATGGAGTTTGTTATTGATATTATTCCTGGTACAAGACCTATTTTTATGGCACCGTACAAGATGTCAACTGCAGAATTAACTGAGTTGAAGAAATAATTGGAAGAGTTACTTGAGAAGAAGTTTGTGAGACCAAGCATATCACCTTGGGGAGCTCGAGTGTTACTAGTGAAGAAGAAAGATGGTAGTATGAGACTTTGTGTTCATTACTGACAACTGAATAAGGTAACAATCAAGAACAAGTATCCACTTCCGAGGATAGACAACTTGATGGATCAATTGGTGGGTGCATGTGTGTTTAGCAAGATTGATTTAAGACCAGGTTACCACCAAATTCAAGTAAGGAATGAGGACATTCAGAAAACAACTTTCAGGACTCGGTATGGACATTATGAATACTCTGTGATGCCATCCGGTGTTACTAATGCGCCAGGAGTATTTATGGAGTATATGAATCGTATATTTCATATGTATCTGGATCGGTTGGTAGTAGTGTTCATTGATGATATCTTCATATATTCTAAGTCTGAAGAAAAACATGTTGAGCATTTGCAAAGTGTATTGCAAGTATCGAAAGAGAAGAAGTTGTATGCTAAACTATTGAAGTGTGAATTCTGGTTAACGGGGGTGAGTTTCCTTGACCGTGTTATTTCAAGTGATGGAATTATTGTAGATCCGTCCAAAGTAGATGCAATGTTGCAATGGGAGGCTCCGAAGACAGTTACAAAGATTAGAAGTTTTCTAGGTTTGGCGGGTTACTATAGGAGATTTATTGAAGGTTTTCTAAGTTAGCACTCTCGCTGACTCAGTTGACTTGTAAAGGAAAATCATTTGTGTGGGACGTTCAGTGCGAAGAAAGTTTTGTTGAGCTGAAGAAGAGATTGACAACTACTCCGATCTTAATATTTCCTAAGCCTGATGAACTGTTTGTTGTGTATTATGATGCTTCTAAATTGGGTCTAGATGGTGTGCTTATGCAAAATGATAAAGTAGTAGCTTACGTGTCAAGACAATTACGGATTCATGAAAGGAATTATCCTACTCATGATCTAGAACTTGCTGTAGTGGTTTTTGTGTTAAAGATTTGGAGACATTATCTCTATGGTTCTTAATTCAAAGTGTTTAGTGATCATAAAATCTTGAAGTATTTATTTTATCAGAATGAATTGAATATGAGACAAAGAAGATGGTTAGAATTGTTGAAGGACTACGACTTTGGCTTGAATTACCACCCCGGTAAACCTAATGTTGTAGCGGATGCCTTGAGTAGGAAATCACTACATATGTATGCTATGATGGTTCGGGAATTAGAGTTGATCGAACAATTTCGAGACATGAGTTTGGTGTGTGAAACGACACCACAAAGTGTGAAATTAGGAATGTTGAAAATTCATAATGATTTATTGGATAAAATCAAAGAAGCTCAGAAATTAGATGTTAAGCTAGTAGATTTGATGGTTGGGAATGACCGATCGGAAGATGGTGACATTAAAATAGATAGCCAAGGTGTGTTGAGATTCTGAGGTATAATTTGTATTCCTGATGATGCAGAGATGAAAAAGATGATTTTAGAAGAAGCTCATACAAGCGGTTTGAGTATTCACCCGGGAGCTACTAAGATGTATCGTGATTTGAAGAAGTTATTTTGGTGGCCTGGATTGAAACGAGATATAGCGCAATTTGTGTATGCATGTTTAACTTGTCAAAAGTCGAAGGTTGAACATCAGAAATAGGCGGGGTTGTTAGAACCGTTGGAAATTCTAGAATGGAAGTGGGATAGCATATCAATGGACTTTGTGATGGGATTGCCTACTACTCAGAGAGGGCACGATACAATTTGGGTGATTATTGATAGGTTAACGAAATCGCTCATTTTATTCCAGTTTGTATTAACTTTCCTGTTCCTAAGTTGGCGGAGATTTATCTTCGAGTAATAGTGAAGTTGCATGGTGTTCCGTTAAGTGTTGTGTCGGATAGAGATCCAAGATTCACTTCTAATTTTTGGAAGAGTTTGCAGGATGCATTGGGATCGAAGTTGAAATTGAGTTCGGTGTATCATCCCTAAACAGATGGTCAAACAGAACAAACTATTCAATCATTGAAGGATTTGTTGAGAGTATGTGTTCTTGATCATGGAGGTTCATGGGATAGTCATCTTCCATTAATTGAGTTCACCTATAATAATAGTTTTCACTCTAGTATCAACATGACATCTTTCGAGGCATTGTATGGTCGGAGGTGCAGAACACCTTTATGTTGGTATGAATCTGGTGAGAGTGTAGTACTCGGACTACAAATGGTGCGAGAAACTATTGAGAAGGTGAAATTGATTTGAGAAAGGATGAAGGCTTCTCAAAGTAGTCAAAAGAGTTACCATGACAAGAGGAGAAAGGAACTTGAGTTTGAAGAAGGAGACCATGTGTTCAAAAGAGTATCCTCGATAACAGGTATTGGTTATGCGTTGAAATCTAGAAAGTTAACTCCTCGATTTATTGGTCTGTATCAGATTTGTAAGAAATTAGGGACTGTTGCAATAGAGTGGCCTTGCCTCCTAATCTATCCAATTTGAACGATGTGTTTCATGTGTCTCAACTCCAAAAGTATAATCCAGATCTGTCTCATGAGATTCTGATGGACGATGTACAAGTGCGGGATGATCTTACTATGGAAACTGCACATGTAAGGATCGAAAGTTGCGAGGTCAATAAGCTAAGGGGCAAGGAGATCGCTTTGGTGAAAGTGGTTTGGAGAGGAGTTACCGGTGAAAATGCGACAAGAGAATTGGAGAGCAAGATGCGAGAGTCAGATCCGGAGATGTTTGTATCAGGTAATTTTCGAGGACGAAAATATTCTAAGTGGGGGAGAGTTGTAACACCCCAATTAATTAAATAATTATTTAATTTTGTTGTTAGAAATTATCTTATAATTGGTGTATTGAATGATGTGTTTGACACTGTTGTGTGTGGGGTAGTGTCAGATTTAATGTTGGTCGAGAGTATTTTAGATTTATCAATTTGTTGATAAATTATTAAATTTAGAATTATTATTAGAAATAATAGAAATATTAGAAAATAGAAGTTGTTACTAATTAATTGGTTATTATTAAATAATTAAAATAATAAGATAGTTAGTAGAAGGATGACAAGGGTATGATGGTACTTTTGATAGAATAAGTGAGGATAGAAAAGGGAAACCAATATTAAGGGTCCTAAAGGTAGAAGTGACTATAAGAGAAAATACGGATTAGAATTATCATTAGTTATGATCGTGAAAATAAGGAAGAAAAGAAGAGGAAGAGAAGAAGCAATGAGTTAGGGCTTGAAGGAGAACTCCATCAGAGAAGGAAAGATAACTCAGAAATCCTAAGGTAAGGGTGGGGTTCCAACTCTCCAAGGGATAGTATAATTATAGGTATGTGGGAAATTTGATTGTATGGTTTTGTGTGAGTTTGTTTATGAATTGGTTTGTTTGTTTGTGTTATATCTAATGATGAACTCCGGATGAAATTGCAATAGAAATTGATGAAATTGTGATGTTTATGTTGTGATTTGTTGTTGATGATTATTTGTGTAGTGATTGTTTCATAAAACCCTAATCTAGAAACTATAGGTAATGAAGGTTAGAACTTTAGGATTGAATTTGGAAGAATAGCCTTAGGTCTTGGTTCATGATCAATTGGGGATTATTTTTAGATGAGGATTCGATAAAAATTGATGAAAAACCATGTGTTTAATTGAATGAATAAGTGAAACCTTGGTGAATATATGATGTTAGGATCTTTAAATAATTGCTATAGGCTGTTGATAATATTATAGAATCGTAGGATTTTAAATTCTGAAACCATAACTTTTTACGGAATCGAATTCGGAGGTCCGGAAGGCCTCAAACAGCTGAAATTCGCAGCAAGAAAAAAATGCAGAAAAAAACACTACTTTCGTGACTTGCGTCGACTCATGAATCTAGGTGGGTCGATGCGTAACATCCATCAAGGCTGAGACGGGATGTTTAGCATACTTGCGTCGACTCATGATTTCTTTGAGTCGACTCATGATTGGCTTGCGTTGACTCAGAAGACAACGTTTCTAACAAATTTTGTATCGGCCATAAATTTTTAACTGTAACTCCGTTCGAATCGTTAGAAAGATAATGAAATAACCTATAGGATAGAACTAGGTTTTTTGGCATTAGATGATTTAATAATTATGTGAATTATACAAAATGACATGTATATTTGTGATAGTTTGCATATTAATTGGTGATCGTGTTGCGATGCGTAGTTGTTGTTGGTTTATAGCAAGTGGCTGGAAACGGTAAGACATTGATGATATGTTGTGATGTGGTATTATTATTATTGAATATAAAATGGTGAATTGATAATATGATTTTTGTGAATTATACTGTCATGATGTGGTGTTGTTGGACTTATGCAAACATGTTGTTAATTGTTGATATACTGTTGCGTTGCTATCTGCTGTTTGTTGAGTAGGTGTTATTGTATGGTGGCCGATAATGGCATGTCACATTGATGATGAATGAAATCAATATATTATGTTATTGAATTGCATGATTATGTCTCATGCATTCATATTGCATCGTTGTTGTTGTTGTTGGCTCAAATCCTAGATGAAGTGGATACGAGCGAGGTGAATACATTTATTCCCTTTGTTGATGGCTTTAATCCTATATGGAGTGGATTAGTAGTTAGGTGAACTAATCTTTCACAAAAATGGTGACCCGGATCCTAGATGGAGTGGATTCGGTGAGAATCTCGGTACCGCATGCATTGTGTCTATGTTGAGTTGCATTTCATAATTGTTGTTGATGTTGGTTGTGAATTGTTATATTGTATAACTTATGAAAATTGTGTTGTGGTGATGAGATGTTTGAGCACTTATAATTATGCATGATAATTTCATATATCTCTTATTATACTCATCTTTTATATTGTTGTGATATCTCACCCCTTCTATTGTTATGTTGCCTTTACATGGGTAACGTGTAGATACTCAGGAGTAGCTCGAGTAGCAGGAGTTGAAGAGGTTGCTCTTCTTTTTAGTTCGAGTCGACATTATGCTCTGATACGTAACACTCGGGTCGGGGATAAACGTTTGAATGATTTGTTTTAATTTGGTTTTGGTTTTCCGTTGTTGATTCCAAGAGGAGCAATTTAAACTCCGGAATGATTATTTGAAGTTGTTTTGTTGGATTTGAAATATTTCCACTATTTCAATAAAGTTTTTGATTCTGACTATATTACGTTTATCTTAATCATGTGTTATGTATCTAATTGAATGAGCTATTATGATTTTGAAGCATGTGACATCCTGATTTATGATGTTTGAAAATTTAAATTCACTCTGATTTGTATATATATATATATGCCACGGGAAAAGTCAGGGTGTTATGCTAATGGTATCGTAACCAGTACCGGATAATCCAGGAAGACCGGATGCGATGATAGCACTGTGGAACCACTGAGTATGTGGAATATAGAGATCAAAGATTTTGCGGGAGTGATTGACATGTTTCAAAGGCTTCCTTTCCTGAAACATAAGAATCCAACGAAAATAAATAAAAAAGAACCGTATTTTTGAATAAAAATTATAATATGAAATATAACGATAAAAATTATAATACCTCTTCACCCCAGACTTAACGGACAATATGGTCCTAATAATAAATCAGGAGAGATGTGTCATATAGCCCTCATGGATAGCCATTATCACCCGCCTCTACAGGTTCCTCAACATCGTCGTCGGGGACCTCAACGTTTTCGGCGTCCTAGGAATCCTCATGTGGTACCTCATCCTCATGTGCACCAGAGATAGACGCCTCATGGAGACGAATCCTCTGTGACGGTGCGAAAGGTGATGCTATCTCCAGTTGTTCCCTTTCCCTTTGCTCTCGCTCTCGATGAGCCGACGCAGTCTGGCTTTGCCTGCCATGTCTCAAACACGTCATCTGGTTTTGGTTCTTCGCTTTTTTTTTAAATAAACCATTACAAGTTTTAGGTTACTAATATAAAAACAACTCGGGGAAAAATTCGCAAGTGCACTTGCAAATTCACCCATTCTGGATAAATTCGCAACTGCACTTGCGAAGTTTCTCCTGGGTCACTTTGCAAATACACTTGCGAAACCCCCTTCGTCCAGATTTTTTCCAAAACCAGAAACTCAGTCCCAAAACACCTAATATCCTATTTTTCCTACTACATTTACCTACTATTACTTCATATAATGTTTAATTTCTACAACCTAACCTAATGATCTTATAAAAATTTGCATTTTGAATAGAAAAAAATGAAGAAAACTTACACAAATTTGAGCTTGGAGTTGATTTTGGAGGAGTTGGAATGAGTTGAAATGATGAGAATGACTTGACTTGAGTGAGTTTGCAGAAGTATAAATGTTAGGGTTTGGAGTAGAGAGGTTAAAATTTGGCTGTTTTGAAATGAATGGGTGTTGGGGGTAATTCTGTGTGTTTTCTAAAACAACACGCAGACTTCGTAAGTGCACTTACGAATTCCTAAAATAAGGTGAATTCATAAGTGCACTTACGAATTCACCTGATTTTTTAAAAAATAGGTGAATTCGTAAGTACACTTGCGAATTCATCTTATTTTAAAAAATATATGGTTTATTTCGTAAGCCTCCAAGGTGAATTGTAAGTGCACTTACGAAAATTGGGGGTATTTTTAATTTTTTACCAGAGATGGAAAAGAAGCCCACTAGGTGGATGAAAAATTTTCCCATTCTTTTGGCACACACCATCGTCACACGCTTTCCACTCCCTCATTACTGCAAATGGCCAAACACAACAAGTTTAAAAAGTTGGCACAAGCTACATTGCTCTCTCTCTCTCTCTCTCTCTCTCTCTCTCTCTCTCTCACGTGCCATACTCTGTTCATACTCTTTTCATGATTGATTTATGCACCAAAACTACCATAATACTCCCTCTTGTACACACAAAACACAAACATCACATTTCACTCTCATTCTCGATTTTTCCACTGATTTTCACTCCAACAAACTTTTAGCCTTGAATTACCTTATTATCCTCATCAAAGCACTCTATTTAACACTCTCCTCATCTCATTGCTAAGACACAAAAAAGAGAGCAAGCAAAGTCAGATATGGAGTATGCTCACTTTCTCAAGTTTTGTTCTTGAAAGCTCTGTATTCTTACAATCCTCTCTGATACTATTGCTCATTTCTCATTCTCTGAAGTTTAAAGCACAAATTTATTGGGTTTCTGAAGCCATTTGAGTAGAAAGAAGTAGTGGACTAACTCCACTAGGTAAACCTCTCAACCATGTATTTCTCTCGTCTTAGCTTGAAATAGTATTTTAACATGTTCATGCATTGCATTTGGAACCTGAAATGATGACATGTGTTTGATTATATAGATCTGGATTGTTTGCAAAATTTGTGAAATGTGTGAATTCAATTTTTATTGCACGACTTTCGTGCTAAAAATTTCCGTGCTTGGCTCTTTGTTTTGAGATTTTCTTCGTCAATTAATGAGTGAGATATTTGATTACAAAAAAGACAAAAAAACATTGAGTTATGGTTTATGTTTTCCTGGTTTTGTTGTTAGAGTGAAGATGATTAGCCCTTTTTTCGTTAATACCCTATCTCCCCATGCCACATATACGCTGATTTCTTTTTTAATATTTTATTTTTTTCTCAAAAATGGAGGAAAAATAGAGAAGGAAAGAATGTGGGTATGTGCTTTCATGATAGGAACGAAGCAGAATGGAGAGGAGCGGGATGGAACAGAGCAGAACGAAGTGGAATAAAAAAAATCATTCTATTGTTTGAGTATGTCATGATGGAATACATTTATTTTTTCACTCCGCCCAAATTGGAGGATACAAAAAATGATGGAAAATGATGGAATGGGATGCACATCTGATACCGCTTCATTCCATCCTTTTTTTAATCAATCCAAACAATGGAACATAACTTTATTCCATTCCATTCTTCTCCATTCCATCATATTCCATCAATACAAACATACCCTTAAGGATTCCATCAATCCAAACATACCCTTAAGGAAAGAATCTGGAAAAGAGAAAAGCACTGTTCGCATGTGTTTTTGTTTGTTGTTAGAAATGGGACATGAGACATGTCGTGAATGGATTGGCTGACCATTATTTTTAATTTTATTTTTTTGTTGGTTTGTTTTGAAAAGGTAGTGTCAGTCTCAAATCTAAGAGTATGTTTGAATTAACAGTGGACATAATACATTTATAGCAGAATTGGTAGAATTGATTCTAGTAGAATTGAGTTTAGTAAAATTTATATTTGGATATGTTTATATAAAAGTAAGTTGAACAATAAATTTCAGTATAAAAATTATTCAAAATCAATTCTGGAGGCAAAAGCTACAAATTCTAGCTTCAAGTAGAATCCATTCTGGAGACAGAATCAATTCTGCTTTTAATAAACCAAACACCTTAAAATCTCCTAGAATCAATTCTACACCTCTAGAATGGATTCTAGGTATTCCAAAAGCCAAACATGCTATAAGCCAATTAGATGTGTTATTCTTAATTTTTCCCCTCCTTTAGAGTTCCATGGAAACACGCACAATTTTGCTATTTTATAAAGAACGAAAGCGCAATTTTGCGGTCAAAGAGTATTCTTATCTCTTTAGATGGGTACTCAATATCAAATGTAACAATTGTCATAGAGGAATTCAAACCAAAATATTGGAGATAGATCCTATAAAACTAGGATGTTTAATTGTATGTCATTTACATTATTATTTCTTTATAAAATTATTAGTATATGATACTTAATTTATAATTGATCTTGATTTCAAAATTATCCTGCGAGAAAGATGGGAGCCGTTTCCAAAATTGTCTTAGGTGATATGTTACTTGATATTTGAATCACTTCCATGTCTTTTTCATTTTAAATCAGCAATTATGTTTTTATGAGCCACGCTGATTAATGACATGTCCGAAACAATTACTTTCTCCTCCAGTTTAAAGCGGCATACGATGGGATGATCGACTAGCTTGATTTGCAAGACATGATTATGTAAATAAAAAATCACATTAAATTTCCATGTATCATCCACCTTATGGTATTTGAGTAGTTTAAACGAGCACTAACATTTTTTTTATCTAGTATCATAACGTTTCAACTTTCGAATTGGTGGAACATATGTGTCACTTATCTCGCATATCATAGTTACAAATGTTTGCCTTCGACTATAACCATTGTATGGCCTTTCGATTATAATGTCAAACCCCAATTTCCCAGACATCATGTGGACTCATTCAAGTATATGCTCACGAACATTAATCAGTTGTTCATTTGTAAGCTATTGACCAACATCTATTTCGATATCAACCGATATAGCATCGTCTTTCACCCCATCCGATTTAATATTGTCCTTCACTTAATTAAATTTTGCATCATTAAATTTACAACAAGTTTAAACAACATATACAGGTGCATCATATATGCGCCGCGTAAAAGAAGTAAGACTTTGTCTTTTCAGTTTTGCACCTTATTTAAACAAACTTTAGATTTCAAAATTTTGAGTTAACAAATCAATAACAAACATTGTTGTTAATAAACTTTACCATATTGATTTATAATTGATTTAAATGCACTTTTAGTCCCTCTATTTTGATATTTTTTAACGTTTACTCCATTCATTTTAAAATTCAATTTTTTTGTCCCTCAATTTTACTTTGCTCAGGGTTTTGCTGGTCCCCTCTAATTTTATATATGTGGCCTCTTCATTTATGACGTGGCAATGCCACATTAGAACCAAGTCATATTTTATTTCATTTTTAATTTAAATTAGTTGTTTTTTATTTTGTAAAATATTAAAATAATCAATATTAGAAAATAATATTTTTTAATTCATAATTAAAACGTAATCATCTTCATCTTCTACAATTCAATCTTTTATTCCAATCTAGACTCTCTCTTTTTCCCCAGATTTTCAATAAATAAAATTATGTTTAGTGAGATCTTCAATTTTATTTAAATCTCTTTCAAACCTTTTGCATCCATGTACAACCCAATTCTTTTGCACCCAATTTCTCTATCTCCCTGAGTATTCATTCTTTCAAATCCAATTCTTATGCATCCATATAACAATCCAATTCTTCTATATCATGTTCAAGTCTTAGATATTTTTATCCTCATCATTTTAAATATTCTTCACAATGAATCTAGTTACATCTATATACAACCCTTTCTTCCAAATCCATATGTTACGGTCTCATTTCATCACCGTGTTCCTAGATTCATAAAAAGAAAAAAAAAAAATCCAAATTCGATGTTTATGGTCTCAGATTTATTCATTGCATTTCCAGATCTAGAAGAAAAAAAAATCCAAAATCAGAAAGAAAAATACCATAATAGTCTGTAAAAAAAACGGAGATTTTGGAGTGAAAACACATCATATAAAACCTAGATCCAGACGTTATTCCATCAATTTCAAATTTATTGATTTTGGATTTTTTATTATTATTTATTTTAAGTTATGGTTATAGTGTTATGTACTGAAGTTTATTTCATTTGATTGTAGTAATGTTCTAGTCATTCATTGTCACCATAGGAAGAAAGAAAAGATAATAAAAAATGTGAAGGGAAAAAAGTTTTGGATTGTATTTCTGGGTTTTTGTTACTCGTTGACTTGTTTTGTGATTGATGAAGATAATAAATTAGTCTATGGTTAATAAACACTTAAATATTAAAAAAAAAATCTAATAATAAAATAAAGTTGATTAATGAAATATAAAATATTGATTAGTAAAATTATAAAATTGGTTAAAAGACATTCAGATATTAAAAATTATATTTAGTAGTAAAACAAATTTGATTAATAAAATATAAAATATTGATTAATGAAGTTGGTTAATCTCATAATTTTGGATATTAAAAATTATTTTTCGTAGTAAAATAAAATATAAAATGTTGATTAATGAAGTTGGTTAATGTCATAAAAATTAAAAATTAATATTTTTATATTTAAAAAAAAAATTATTATTATAATATTTTACTACTCACCGTATTGGTGAATAGTAAAATACGGTATAGGGTAGGAAATTGTGGAAGAATGTCATTTTTCTTTTACAACTATCCCTAGTGGAAATTTAGATTTTGTCTTTTCTATGTTACAAAATTAAGTTATAATCACTCAGTTAACACTGAGACAACAATATCTACTTTTAACCCACTTTTAGAAATCCACTAATAAACTCATAAACTCTGTAGCTATGATCATGGCTTCTTTTGTTCAAACTCGACCACATTGACGAGTTCAGCGAGAGCTCCCATAGCTGAAGTTCCACCTCTTTGCAATAGAGAAAGCGCCAGTTCATGTTCGTTCCATCTGCTTAATCCACGTGCCAATTTCCTCAAAGTGTCTACCTTCATTTCTTGAAGCCATGCAGGTACAAGACTAACCATCAATCTTACTACACAACAGACATAAGTTTTCCATGTAATAGGATTGCAATTCAGAGAAATTTTCCTCTCCATGACTTCTGCCAAGAAGTCCAAATGGACTCCAATTATGCGATTCCTTCTAGAAAGTTTTGACAACGGTAAATTGGTCCCGACACCCCAAAAAATTGATCCTGACAGTATCAACAGATATGCTATACCATAACCCTCGAGTATATACGACACGACATTATCATTTTTGAGCTTCACATCCCTTGAAGACAACAGCCAGGTAGGAATAGTCTCCTTGTACAATTCCTGAACTAATTGTATACCCCCTGCTGCACATAGGAGACTTGCACCAAGTGTTGCCATTTCTTTTGCACTTTGAGTAGCTAGAGATATTGATGCTCCATTGGATTTTACGCGGCTAGAGCCAGAACTCGCCATTCTTCCAGCTAATTCATTGGAATACTCGGTCACTAGACCCACAATCACATCGTTTAGAAACTGTACATTGTTTATATTTCGACAGGATCGAAGAAAAAGGAATCCTGGAGCAACAAAAGGACAGGCACCAGGGGCCGTAATGGAACTACCCAACAGGCCATTCACACTACATTCGGCAGTCAGTTTTGAGGTCGAACTAAATATTCCAAGGAATGAGGTGAAGCAACTTCTCACCAGCTGAGCAACAGATTCATTGTTATGTCTGAATACAGAACGAGAGCCTGATACTACAATGAAGTTGTGCCAGCGGCGAACCTTTTGTGCCCACAAAGAGCCAATTACAGGCATGCTAGGCCAAGGGCAACCGGCTGCACAATTTTCCAAAGCAGCTCCAGTGATAGCATGGATGTACTCCAGGCTCTTGTCAAGTTTAAAAGTAATGGACAAACTGACAAGAGCTGCCATTGGTAACGGAAGCATTACCGGTGAATCTCCTGCCAATAACAAAGACTTAACTCGTAAGCAATGCAAATGTAATAATCATCACTGGATTGTATAATCTAAAGTACACCCATAAAAGATTAGAAAAGGTAAGAAAACAGTTAAATTTTCTGATTTATATCAGTAAATATAATGCTAAATTTACACTGACACAGAAATACATGGATAGAATATTTGCTAACTTTTCATACCCTCACTCAAGGAAAAATCCACCAGTGATTTTTCCCTACTCACTCATAAACACAACTTCATATACCCTCGTACTAACACATGTCTGCACAGGCACAGACAGATGGAAGAAATGCGAGGACTAGATATTGACATACATGTAAAGGACTAATAAAACAATATAAACATTATAATAAGAGAAAAAGAATGAATAATTTTTATTTGTATAAAAGTATTTAATTAGAATGTTGGTGAAACATAAAGTTGTAATCTGAATCATAACAGATTCCTTAAAAAGATGAGGAAGGACATATTTGTTCTGGTCGCTGCAAGTTGGCAACAATTACATGCAACATACAAAATTGTGTGCATGTGTATATCTCTGTAATTTCCACCTATATGCCCAAGCATGTAGATTATGATGTGTTTTGAATTTGGTAGGACACAATGGAATCTAGTTAACATCGAACAAGTATATTAGAATAATGAACCAACAAAATACCAGAAGAACAGTTCGGAACCGCAACGCCAACATGAGTCAATATAGCTTTTATTTCGGATTCCACTGATGGAAGAGCTGCTGCTGGACTAGGCCAATCTGTTCCATTCATTGGAACTAGTTTCCATACACCTCGAGTAACTTCTGAAGAAAAGTAATCAATAATGGCAGCAATTGATGCTGGAAGAAAATCAACAAGGTCTCTCAGACCTGCAAGAGAACTGATGCATGAGTTACAGTTAAAAGAAGAGGTAGCACCGGAAACACAGGCACTGTCTGTTCAGTAGCTTTTGTCTGACTGCAACAACTAACTTTTATTTATTAGCAGCATTATAATAACTGTTTGATGTGAACCCTAATGAAACTTAATATGATTAAGATCACAGGCTTCTACAACTGGGGTAAAATTTTAAGAAATCCAGAAAACAATATTGAGAAAAAAATGGAACCAGCAACTTTATTTTATTATCATGATTTAGTTATCATATATTAAAAAACCACAAGGTGAGACCAAATTGATGGCAACAAAGAAAAATTGAATCTTTGATTCAGAGATAAGTAAAGCAAGCTAGCATCTAGCAAACCTGTAGTCAAGTCTCGTGATGAAAGCCTTCCATGAACACATGCAGTTAAGATTGCTTCCAGGACAAAGGGAAGAGCTTCCAGTATTTCCCAAGCAGGGAGCACAGGTCTTTGAAGAGCATCGTCGCCAGATTTTATGAGGGAGCTACATGTATTACTGCTAGTTGGTGATGAAGAATTACTTGACAAAATCCCACCTTTAGTCATCTTCTGGTAAATCATACTTAAGATTACAGTAGCAGTTTGATGAATAGAATTTCCAGTAGAAATACCAGAAACGGTTGAAGCAACACAAGATTTGTATTGACAATACAAGGCCCGTAATTTCGGAAATGAATCAATATACACGTGTTTAAAAGATGAAGAATCTAAGAGATTTTGATTGCTATTTAGCTTATCTTGGGAAGACATAACACAGTTATTGTGTAATGACAAAAGATATTCCAAACCTCCAACTGCAATTCCTCGTTCAGTGATGCACTGGTCAAGAGGGGGTCTACAGAATTTCCATAAACGAATGAGGAAAAGAAATGCTAAAGAAAAAGCCATGTAAACTGATGTTGAAGACTCATCGCCTGTGCTATTTGGAGTAGGAGTAATTGACCCAAATGCTTCACAAAGTGGCAATAAAGAAGCAGCAACTGTGGGAACCTACACAAATAACTCTTATTAAAAATATTGATATAAAAAAGTGACTGGAAAAGAAATTAAGCTTGAAAATGAAGCCTGTTAGCTAGGGAATAGCACTTGAACTACACACAAACTATTTAATGTGTTGTGAATTCAATACCAATAACAAAGTATAGAAACAAGGGAGGAATAGAGAACAAGGAAGAAGAAGAACACAAGAATTGGTTATAACTGCTATTCTTTACTTTCTCTTAGAAAACAAGATTACAAGTTTACAAGAATAACAAATAACCCTCTCACCCTAAATTAGGATTTGTAGTGTGTTACAATAATGAGAGACTAGTATGCTATTTATAATAAAACCTAACATACTAACTAATGGGCTTTTTCCACAAGGCCCATTATACAAGCTAACTTAATAAACAAGCTAACTTAACAAATTAGGGTTTAAACACTAAAACCTAATTTAACGACATCTTCGACACATACATGCTAGACCCATCTTGACTGACATGCACTTGACCATACTAGAGTTCGATCCAATATCTCACAAATCTCCACCTTGGACCTAACTCTACAACATCAAGAGACACTAACTAGCTTTCTTCATGCGACTTGCGAGATTAAGGCATAAGCTATAAGATCGCATATCCAAGTCTCGAGGTGGCTTGATGACTCTTCTTTGCCTATCTCGACAATAGGTAGTCATCAGCGGTTTCCTCAACTTCATCGAAACTTCCGTTTCTTCTTGACTTCATCGGGATCGCACTTGACATCAACTCCACCTCAGCGAGAATCTCTACATTCCACTCTTCGTCTGAAACTTACGGACTTGACCAACATCATCATTCTCTTAAAGGCCATTTCGGTTTCATTGAAAACTACATCTCATTGGTGATACTCCCGTGACACGGCTCTAGGCACCATAGCCTATAAGCTTTGACTCCTTGGGTATCCATGAACATGCATTTTAGAGCTCTAGGTTCGACCTTGTCTTGCCTAATGTGAGCATAGGCTACGACCAAATACTCTCGGTTTGTCGAGATCGGTGGATGTCCGACCAAACTTCTTGGTGTCTTCATATCTACATGTCGAAGGACATCATTTATCGGATATCTTGCTTCGAAACGACCTCAAAAACACCTTCTTTAATCCGCACTAGTCAACATGCATCTTACTCTCTCAAAATGGTTCGATTAAACCTTTCATGACCCATTTTGTTGTGGAGTACTACGATAGTTTTGTGCCTTGCAATACCAAAGGTAGCACAAAAGCGTCGAACACCTCATTGCAAAACTCAAGGCCATTGTCGGTTCTCAACCTTTTGACCTTCGCGATCGATTTTCGACGAGTCTTCCAACTTTTGAAATTCTCAAAGTTTCATCCTTAGTCTTACGGATGAATACCCATAACTACGGAATAATCATCTACTATGGATAGAAAATACCTTGCTCCACGAATGTGATGGACACCTTGCGGGCCCCAAAGATCGGCATGGATGTAATCAAGGGATCCATGTGTTCTTTGTTTGCCTTTGTTGAACTTCATTCTGAGATTTTCCAAGTACGGGGTTCACAAAACTTGACTTTTCGACTTTGTCTCCACCAAGCGATTTTGTTTCCCTAATTCGACCGGACCCTTTCACATGGCCCAATCTCATGTGCCAAATTTACATCTTCGACAAAGGTTTCGTAGATGCAACATTTGTCGAACCACTTAACTTCAACCTCGGTATCAAGCCTTGTTTCTTCACGCCTCTCAAGACTTCCTTGACCCTTCATGACTCTTAGGATACTTTTCTCTCCTTGAAAACATATCCTTTCTTGTCGAATTCACCAAGAGAAATCAAATTTCTCTTCAAATCAGTACATACGACTTGATCAATAACCTTATTGACTCATCATGGAGTTGAATCTCACGGATCAATACTGCAATCTTGCAAGCTTTGTTATTTCCAATACGGATCCACCATCTTGATCACATAATTCCTCGAACAAGTCTTTGTTTGGAGTCATGTGCCAAGTGCACCGAATCCATAATCCATTCCTTGACGAGTTCTTTGCTTGAAACCACAAGAACATCGGATGAGTCGAAATCATCTTGAACAATATTGCATTGCCATTATCCTTTCCTCCATGATCTTTCGGCGTTCGGGCACACTTTTCTTGTGTGACCCTCCTTCTACAATGATAGCATCGAATACGGATGCTTCACCATTGTAAAACCTGCGACTTTTACCTTTCTTCTTGTCGAACTTATTATCCTTTCGCAAGAATTTTCCTTTCACGGCCAAACCTTCACCAACCGTCGAAGGTTTATGCTCCTTTCGTTCATTCAAGTCCTTCGAATACAAGGCAGATTGAACTTCTTCAAAGGTCAGGTACTCTCTTCCATACAAGAGGGTTTCTTTGAAGTGAGCATGTGATCTGGGCAAAGCGCACAATAGTAACAGCGCTTGATCTTCATCATCAATCTTCACATCAATATTTTCAAGATCAAGAATCAGCTTGTTGAACATATCCAACTGCTCAGCCAACACTTTGTCTTCAATCATCTTGAATGAATACAAAGCTTGCTTCAGGTAGAGTCGATTTACCAGAGATTTGGTCATATACAAACTTTCAAGTTTCACCCATAACCCTGATGCCGTCGTCTCCTTTGATACCTGTCGAAGAACCTTATCACCAAGGCTCAACAAAATTGCGCTGTGTGCTTTCTCGATCATGGCCGACTCTCCCCTCAACGCTTCCAAACAACCCTGCTGAACCAGTAGGGCTTTCATCTTCAAACGCCACAGACCGAAATCGTTCACTCCGGTGAACTTTTCAATCTCATACTTTGTCGAAGGCATCTTATCCACGCTCACCGCACCAATTTGTTGTGAATCGGATGCCTTAAAACAAATATATATAAGCTTGTAGGGAAAAAGAATGAAGAACACGATGAACACAAGGATTGGTTATTAACTGTTATTCTTTACTTTCTCTTAGAAAACAAGATTACAAGTTTACAAGAATAACAAATAACCCTCTCACCCTAAATTAGGATTTGTAGTGTGTTACAATAATGAGAGACTAGTATGCTATTTATAATAAAACCTAACATACTAACTAATGGGCTTTTTCCACAAGGCCCATTATACAAGCTAACTTAATAAACAAGCTAACTTAACAAATTAGGGTTTAAACACTAAAACCTAATTTAACAGCATCTTCGACACATACATGCTAGACCCATCTTCGACTACAGCATGCACTTCGACCATACTAGAGTTCGATCCAATATCTCACATAATGTTACTTCTTTTATTTTTTTAATGTTACTTTAACTTGCTTAACCTAGTGCATCCACAGAAGGAACAAGATGAAATCATATATATAAACTTTAAATAGCCATATGTAATTATCTTTTCCATCTTTACTTATAAGGTTAAACATGTTTTTTGTCCCCCTCAAAATTAATAAAATTTAGTATTAGTCAGCCCCTTTATAAAGTGAAGTATTTTCATCCCCTACTTTTGAAATGTTATTTGTGGTTTCTAAAATTCTGTTTTAGTACCCACTTTGATGATTTTCAGAGACCACAAACAACCAATTTCAAAAGACATGGGAACCACAAATGACATATTTTAAAAATAGGGGACCAAAATATGTCGATTTGCAAAAGGGAAACTAAAACCATTTTTTTGTTATCTTTGATGACAATATATTTAACCTTAATTATTATCTCTGCAAAAAAAAAAAAAAAAAACTTTGTAGGGACAAATTTGGCCAAATCTCTAATCGACACACTATATCATCTTAGAGTTTGAGTTAGTCTACCTCAGCCCCAAACACTAGCTTGAGAGATGAGGATTACCTAAGCTTTGTAAGAACTAATTTGGCCATATCAGTTGATGTGGGATCTTAGCAGTCTCACACTCAAGACTAGACGTCTGGAACGTGACATATGAATGGCAACTGTAAAGTGAAACCCAAAAATTTCCATCCTTACAAATTTGTGATAGAGAACCAAGATGGGGTCATATTCATTTTGCTATCAAATGTCAATAAATTGTTAAAGTGATTCACTTACTACACCATGTAACGAAAGTATATGAACTGTATCAACACAGGATGCTCCACGGAGGACAGCACTTAGCATCGACATATTATCAACCAAGAGGTTCCAAGTTCCAGATTGACAATGAGGTTCCGGAGAAGCCAGTAGTTTGACAACATATTGGACCACATGTTCCTACAAAGGAGACAGACATTTTACATCAGAAACAGTAAGTGATGAGGAACACAATGTTCATAAATACAATACCAAGAACTAGATTATTGACACATACATCCATAATCCAGTCTAACAAAGTGCAAAACAATTATTTAAAGGATGTAGAATTAACATAAGTTATAGACACATGATGCTTAGCCACAAGTGTCATCATTGCAAAGAACAAAAACAACATAAGCGTCATAAAATTGTATTCCTAATTTAGGTGCAAGGAGGATGTGGAGCCTTGATGTAGTAGTGATTGAAGCTGCCACCGTGCAACTAGAAGGCTATGGATTTTGGTGGAATCAGTTTTTTACAAATGCAAAATAACATTACCTTCAAATTACAAACTCAATCTCCCTTAATTAACACACCTAATATGCAAGCCTAAATTATATTATAATTTATATTATTACTACAAATATGCAAAGCCTAAATTTATGACATTACTCTCTCTCCTTCAGTAACAAGATTTTTTTTTTTTGGTGTGAGATGGAGACAAAAAAGTACTCATACAAAGAGTATATACATCAAAGAAAATATCTGAAGCACATTTAAGAAACTATATTTTGAAAAGATTTCCCATGGTTCAATATCTCTGGTGGGAATAGGATTTGTCACCTGAATATACCATCCACGGCTGAGGGATGCACCACATAGAATCTTTGCAGCTGCAGGCCTTTCCACCTCTGATCCATTTAAAGCAATATAGTATAACTTTTCTATCTCCGCAAGGCTAGTATAGAAGAAAAAATTTGAATACCATCATCAGCACTTCAGATAACACCAAAACTGAATCAAAAAATGTTTTGCATAAAAGCCTACCTTGAGGCAGGAGTCACTGTAAGGGCATTTATAAGAGAATTGGTCAACGGTGTTCCTTCCATAAATGTTAACCATGGAGACTTTTCAAGTGGCGATGAATCTGACAAAGACATAACAGATGTAGACACAAAACCAGGCCAAAAGTACACTGAGGTATCCATTAAGTTCCTTGCTATGCAAGCTTCCACTATGAGATGCCTCAAGTTCCCACCTAAAAGATAATTATTTTCAAAGCATCATTGAGATATGTAAGCAATAAAACAAGGAGTAAGTTGTATGCATGTGACCGTAGTCCTTATTCATCATCATTAAAGCAATTTAAATCAAGGAATCACGCGTGAAGTTACCAAAATCAACCTATTTTTGTATTGGCATTAGCATGAACGTTAGTGAAAGATTCACCCTTCTCATTCATTGAATTATAAATGAAGCTCGCCGCTTTTCTAGCTGCCTGATTGGCTGCATCAACAACTAATGCAGGAGGGCAGAGAAGGCCAGAAAAGTGTCCAAGGACTTGAACAGATGAAATCAGCCCAAGTTTCATTGAACCATTGCTCGTTGTTTCATGCTTGTATTCTGATTTCAAATGAACTGGAGCGGTAGACGAATTATGTTCAGAGTCATCCCTTAGAACATTCACAATTGCCAAAGGGACGATAGATAAAAGCATGCATAAACGTGCCTCAAGATGGGGAATAGGACCTTCAGGAGGATCACGCTCCTGCAACATACCAAGAGAGGGGAAATATTAGTTATTTAGTTAATACTCTCATGAAAACAAAAGAAAAAAGAGTACGTATCAGTCTCAACTCGCTGCACAAGCCGGAGGGCAGAAAGCCAAAGTGCTAGAAAGGTATCATGCCAGCTAGCCTGGTTAAATATTTGATATGTCTTGATTCCTTCTGCAAATTTGTGATAACTATTAGGAAAGACCTGAATCCTTTATATAGCTTTCCGAAAATACACCTTTAATAACTGATAAATAATTGCAGCAAGTAGAGACAAATCCAATGAAATCCATCCGAGATTTACCTGTAAGCACATCAATAGCTGATTTGATAAAAATCTGTCTAGAGTCCATAGCATGCTCCATGTAAATGTCAAAAGGAACCCAACAAGATTTGTAGTTGCACTTCAACAGTGTCTTACATGACCCACCATCAAGAATCATTCCAACCACTTGATGCTTATTTAGGGAGAAATCAAAATGAGAAACTCCACGGAGCTTTGCAGCCACTTTCCTAAGTACTTGATTTACTAATTTTAATTCTGAGGATGCTAATTCAAGGGATTCAATAAATTGAAGCCTTTGCACAAGGCAATTGAAAATTTCAGGCCTATCAAACATGATGGAACACAATAGGGAAAACAGATAGTCAACTTCCCAGCATAACTCCTAGAAAGCAAGATATATGAACAATAATTATATGTAGTACACTAGCATCAACACTTTCAAATTGGTTATACTCAAATGTGCTCGGACAAGAGCAGCCGGGAGTACTGGGCATAATGGCATCAGCATAGGTGAAGTTAAATAAAACTTTCCAAACCATTTGATAATGAAACCATTTTATTCCACATCTGTAAGTAATTTCACAACTTGATACTACTGCTTTTGATGCCCAATGGTGGATATTGTTTATAGTTACCGGCTAAAGTGAAATTGATTGTGTTAGTAGCTTAATCAATAAATCAAACCAGAGGATGGTATACAGAAGAGAATCAAAATAAAGTTATTTTGTAGTAGAACAGTATATGAAATGTAAAATTTAAAACTTCCGCAATAATTGTTAGTGCATTATTCTGTCGGGGTAATTTTGAAACTCGATATTACCAATTTTTGGAGTTTAACAGTAGGCTATAAGATTAGTTCTACATCTTAATCATTTAGATTTTAAGTGTGATTAAAGAAAATAATAGCAATGGATTGAGATGAACGTAGTTCTAAAGTACCAAACTAAACTTTCAAGACAAAACATAAAGACTAAAATATAAAAAAAGGTGGGAGACCATACATGTTAAACAGAACAGACTGCAGTAGAATCATTGCTTTTCTGCTTTCACTTAGTCTTTCCAATACCTCTAAGGCTGTGATGGCATTTCTCTTCCTTACTTGTTCATGATAGTCACCTCTTTTGAATTTCTGCGTTACATTATGATCAATTTCCATATATTGGTCGCTTGTTGGGACTAAACACGATATTTCATTAAAGGTCACTTGAAATCCCCAGTCATTTAATGTGCTATCAATCAAAGCAATGATGATGTTAAAAAAGAACAGCACAAATACATGCCCTAGCTCCAGATCATGAATTTTGAATGTTTCAGAAAAATGAAGGACAGAATCAATAGACTTAATAATCCTGCACAAAACACGGTTGATCAAGGTATATTCAGAAAGTATATCAAGTAAATTAAGTAAAATACCAACTAGGACTACAAACAAGAAAGCACAACCACAAATAGAAGTATAAACATAGTATAAATCGTCACACGAATTTTCAACCTCAAACATATATAGATGCCATATAGCAAACACAAAAGTAAAAAACGTTCTCATATTAGTTACCTTGCAAGCAACCTATCATTAAGAGTTTTAACTTTTGAGATATCTAGTTACCAGGGAAAATAATATACATAGTAGTTCTATAATTTCATCCAGGGAAAATAAATAGATCCCATATAGCAAAAGTAAATAAATATAAAACAGGTAGAATAGAAAATAACAAGTAAAAAGAGAAAGCATTGTTCAAGTTTGAGCAAAGTTGACAAACTAACTTTATTAAGTGCTTAGGGAATAAGGTTGTATTTGGATTGTATATCGAACAACTCATTTGGACTTATCTACAGCTATAAGCACTTCTTAAAGTGTTCGAGTTATCATATTGAGATTCAAATCATGAATCCTAATATACATTTCTGAATGGTTGGCTACACTAAATATGTAGTGATTTATTAGAACGAATCAGGATTTATCATAGTGAATCAAGATATTATGAATCGAGATTCAAGATAGGATCAGTGTTATCAAATGCGCCCATGGCCACTATGGAGGATATACATGGCGGTTTTTGGACTCGCCGCAATGGTAAGTATCAGCCGATAACGGCACCGCAAAGCAACTGACATGGCGGATTTTGTTTCTCAGCCATGTACCGCAATCCACCATCGAAACACCGGATAGGATTCATATTCAACATACATACTAGAGATTATTATCAATTAGTTAGGTGCAATCTTGTGATGAATCAAGATAGGACTCGCACTCACCATAAGATATTGTTAAGAGTCCCACATAGGACAATATATGGCTTGAACATGTGCTTATAAGTGGGGGCAATCCTCACCCTACAAGTCGGTTTTGTAGGGTCGTGTTAGGCCCAACCCACACATTCTATGATGGTATCAAAGCCCGGTTTAAGATCCAGATCCGTTGGGCCATTCCGCTATCAGGCCACCCACCATTTATGGCCTCCCCTACAAACCAGTTTTGTCTTGGGCCTAACTCGCACATTCTAAGAGATACTGATAACTAACTGACACTCTCTTTGTCTTAAATTACAAGACATTTTTTAACTTTTTCCTTGTCTCTTAATATAAAACTCTTTACAAATTTTCACACATTAATGATTTCTTTGCAAGAATACAGTCATTTACTTTATCATTGAAAAACAAAAACATAAATCTCTCTTATAACAAGTAAATGTATAAAAGTAAATTTATTGCAACAACTACTTTTCTCAATACTTGTGAAATATACAATAGGATATTATAGTATGGGACAAGGTTCTCGTGTTCGAACCTGCGACATCCCACTTATTCACCTTAGCCGAAATTCTAACCACTTGACTACTAGACAAAAAAATAATAATAAGGGACAAAGGGAGTATTGCTTATGAAATAAGCTATTTTCAGCTTTTTCCAACAAACTCCTCAATATAACTTATGAAAACAATTAAATCACAAGTCTCATATGAGACACGCCTCAAATCTAAAGTTTCGTAGCTACATTTCAAACATATGCTTCCATAATGATAAACAAACTATTCTCAAATATCAAATATCAATTCACACTATGAATAACGAACAAGCATAGTCATTTTAGGGTTCACTTACTTGTTATTGCATGAGAGAGAACCGATTGGGTTAAAATTGAAAGCATACTGATCAAGAAGCGGAAGAAAAAGAGCATAACCACGCGGCTGCGAATGGCGAAGAACAAAAACCTTAGAAGCTAGAAGCGATAGCAACTGAAGAGGAAAAATAAGGCGAGAAGAAAGCGCTTGATGAAGAAACTTCCACAACGAAGGATGATCCTTCCCGTTTTGAGGACAAATTTGTTGAACCAAAAGCTCAACCAACTCGGAACTCGGTAACTCAACTCCCACCGAGTTAAGATACTCGATCAACTCCGTCACCCACGCCGTCGGTGACTCGTTGCCGCGGTTCTGCCATTGGTGAAACCTCCGTAAAACCGATTCGTTCACGTGTTCGTTCCATTCTGTTGTGGAATGGTCCATAGTTAGTTACAGATGATTATGAATATTGAAGAGGTAATAATAATGAAAAGATGAGTGGTAGTTAGTTAGGTTTGGGTAGGACGTGTTTGGCTATGTGTAGAAATTGGAATTAAGTTGAATTGAAATGTAGGTGGTTTATTCACTTTATTGGGTCAGTGACGCGAAAAACAAACATGGTCTTCTCATACTCCTTACTTATAATTCCAACTAAATTTGAGTGAGCTTTTTAATGTATGAAGGTTGGTTAAAGGGATGATAGCTCATGTGGTGTTTTCACTTTTCAGGTCAAAAGTGACACTCATTTCAATTCAATAAATACACTGTGGAGCCACTTTGTTAAAGATGAATTAATGTATTTTTTTAATAATAATTATGATATTCTTATTACAAACAAATTGAAATATTGACATACTATATAATCAAAGTTTTACTATAAAAAACTTGTTAAATACTGTTAGCCTTTTTTTCTTACTTCGTATGAAAGCGTTCAATATAAAGAGAACATAAATCATGAATCATACATTGGGTCGAGATTAAGAATTGATCACTTTAATTAAGTTATGAGAAATACAATTTGTTTGACGTTTTATAAATTTGTTTTAAAAATTATGGTAAATTGCAAAAATATGCTTATATTAGATAAAATCAAGCTAAACTCGAAATTACGGTAAGAAATAGCGTTGGCGTAGACCACCACTTATGAATCACTTTCAAAAGTAATTACATGGATTCCTAAATAAATGGCTTTTTAAATAGCTTCCTTCAACGCCAACATTTCCGCTTCCAAAATAGAATGCCAACCAGAATCCCGTGAAGAATCTGTTTGGATGAAAACTCCTGAATTGTCCCTAATACACTCTTCTCTATTAGTTGTCCTGGGAAGCTCATTAAACCTCGCGTCTACGTTACATTTCAAACGACAAATTTGAGGAGGTTGTCAGGAGAGTTGATGAAGAGGCTAATTATTATGTTACCATGAGTCTCTTGAGCTTCATGAGTCAAATTCAAATTGTTCCAACAATGATACCTTTGCATCCCTAGATGATGAGCATCATTCCTCTCACACGAGAATGTGGTGACTTAACATTTATAAGTGGAAGAATCCACTATCACCTTAAAATTTTAGATGGACACCAATGAAAACCTATGAAATCCGAATTCGGACACGGACACGGGACACAACACGGACATGAGGACACTGCTAATGTAAAAAACATAGGATATGAACTCGGGTATATATATTTTATATATTAATAAAATAATGCAATTTATAAGCATAGTTTATGAAGAGTCTAAAATAAGAACTAAAATTTACATTTATTTAAACTTAGTACTTTCAATCAACCAAAAAAACAATTTAAACTGTGTACTTTCAATTAAGAAAAATTATCTAAATCAAAATGATACAAATCATATATTTGTCACTCCACATTGAGAAAATATGTCTTTAAGTCCGACCCACAAATTATATGTTATATGTAATTAACATATAACATGAGTGAAACAAAGACAAATAACATATAACATATCTAATTAACATATAACATTTATGTAATTAACATGAAACATAAATAAAAAAACAAAGACAATTTATAAATAATAACAGGAGTGAAGCGTCATCGCTGATGTATGCAATTAAAAACAGAAAACAAAAACAAAGACAAATAATAAAGAAAGAAAATGAATGACTATTGAAAGAGAAAGAGTGGAATACTGGTAGTGGCGGCAATGAAATACTGATGTGCTGTAAAGATGAAAACAAACAAAGAAGATGAAAATAAAAAGAGAAGATGAAAAAACAAGGAATACACGTTGTTTTTATAGTGAAAAAGTGGAATATGAAATGTAAAAATTAATTCTAAAAATTTGAGAGGTTGGCGTGTCCGTTATTTGAATCAGTGCGTCATATATGTGTGTGTTGCATTTCAATTTATTTTTTCGTTAAACACTTCAAAAATGTGTATGATATGTGTCGTACGCGTGTTAGTGTCTGATACGTGTCCGATAAGGGAACACGCCTTCTAATTAGTGTGTTGGAGCTTCATAGATGAAAACATATATCTAATATACATTAACAATAAAGTTTATAAAGCATTACAGTTACTTTATAACATAACATAATCTGATTTGATATGTTAACATTCGTTCCTACACCAATACCTAATAGTGTGTTTCTATTATTTACAAACATAATCATTGATAGTAAATATTGGGGTGTGTAATTTACAAACAAAATCATTGGAGCGAAAAAATATTTCATTATTTTTCAGGCTAACTATTTTTTTCTTTTTCAAAAAACACATCCAATCATAGTAACAAATCATTCAATCTAATTGTAAATAAAGTTTAATTGCAACCTAATCTATTTGTTTTATTTATAACAAAATAACTCAAATGTATAATAAATTTAGTTTCAAGGAGGAGAAATTGTTTCAATGTTTAGCTCTCCTTCTTCATCAAAATCAACTGCAACATCTTCCCCATCAACGATATCATTATTTTGGTCCATGTTTTCTCCAAAATTGAGTTGTGTGTCAACCTTGTCCAAATTTAATGATATATAACATCAATTTAGAGAGTTTGATAATTGACATATAGTAATAAATGAAATTAGCAAAATTATAATAAGGAATTCACAATAACTAATAACGTACCAATATCATTTGAAATAGGCTGAATTGTCATACTATATCAAGATCTTTATGCAGTGCTTCCACCTCCTCAATAGTTAAAAATTGTGGTAAATCCTCCGACACCCAATTAGAATGGTCACCTAGTACATTTCAAAATTGACAGGATCATAATTTTGTTTCTTCTTATTTCAAAATTAACGATAATGTCAATGAAAGAATATATCTAATATACATTAACAATAAAGCTTATAAGCGTAATCGTTACTGTAGTACATAACATAAACAGGTTTTCTATCTTGACATCCATTCATACATCAATACTTACACCATATATACTTTTCACCGTATTTATACGGTGAACAATATTTTTTTGGTAAAATAATATTATTTAAAATTTAAGGTTGTGTCATTAACCTACCATTGCCCCGTGATAAGAGGGAGGAAATAACTTCACATTATTAAACAATTTGGCTGAGAACCATCAAGCATTTCCAGAGACTTTAGAAGAAAATATTTATATCAGTCGATGTCATACATAATGTATAGTTTGACAACTACAAGATAAAAGTTGAAAACAGATATAACATTTAACAACCATGTTTTCAAAAAAGAAAAAGGTAGGAAAAGCAAATATTATTGCATGAAGGAACTTACAACTGGCCAAGACTGACTAAATCAAAATCATGAGCAAACTCTTGAACAATATCATTAGGAGGTTGTCCACGCTCTTGTATTTTCTGCATTAGCTCAGCATTCTTGGTGAAGTTTCTTGAATATTTTTCATTTTATACTTGAAAATAAATAAATAAAACAACATGCTTAAGTGAAGTCCACATTGAATTTCTTACATTAAAGACAAGTGTTTATAAAAGATTTTCACATTATGTTTATTGAAATGTTGTGTATTTGACTCCTCCTATAAAGAATTTGTACCTTTAGTCCACATATATATTTTAAATATTTATAAAATAAAATTATTTAAATTATTTAAAACATTTAATTATTAAAAATAAAACTTTAAGAAAATAAAATAATAAATTTTTAATTTTTAAATAATTTTAATACCATGAAAGTAATTATAAAAACGTCACTTTAAATATTTCAATGTCACATGTGTAAATGAGATTGTTTTGTCATTGGAGACCACAAAAAACATGAAATTTGATATTATGGGACCATAAAGTTTATTTTTTTAAAAATAGTAATTAAAAAATTATTAAAATAGATATAAGGGGACCAAAACTGCATTTAATTAAATCAAATATAATTAAGGTTTAGTAAAATCTTGTCCACGCTGATTTAGATTAACAAATCTTTTTTTAAATGTTGAAAAACACTTATGATTGAATAGAAAACAAATTTTCTAATAAATGCGAATCAATCACGGAATTTATGAGCACTCAGCCAGGAAAAACTAGAGACATGATTTATGATCATAAGTCAAGATATTTTGTTAAATAAGATGCCTAAAAAAAAATGTCAATCAACAGTAAAAAAAAACTCTCCATTTGACTAATTTTTAGACAAAACAACAATGCAAATATCTAAGCACATCTTCAAAATTAGAGCATGCACACACAACACATTAGAGATTTAAACGCATCTTCAAAATTAGATCACACATAACACAATTTAATTTAACAAATAACATTCAAGCAACAAAACATCTAACATACACAAGAAAAAAAATAGAGAAGTGTGTCATTTCTTCCCATATTTGCCTCAAAAATAGCCAAGGGTAATATAATCCAGAGATAAAATACATATTAAGGAAGGAAAATCATTTCCTCCGTTTCAAAATGGCTGTCATTTAAGGTTTTTTCACACTAATTAAGAAATGCAATGGTTGTCATAAAGTATTCCACTTTTACCAAGCTAACCTTATTAATATGTTGGAAGAAGTGTAAAAAAATAATAATTAAATGGTACAATTAGAAATACTAATAATTTCTACATTGAAATGTGATAATGAAAGTCATTTTGAAACAAATTTTATTTGTTAAAATGACACTCATTTTAAAATGGATGGAGTAATTGGAAGATTGAAAGCATAAGACTCAACTTGTTTCACAATTTGATCAAACATATATAATCTCCAAAATAAATAAAAAACTGCATGAGAACCTATTTGGTACAAAACACCAACTAGACTTGGAGTGATACCTGATCCATGAGATGATGGAGTCTAATTGGCTCATCCAATTTTGTACAGGATGATATACTTCACACTTAGATTTTTGTAGTTACCCATTAGGCCTTCTGACGGACCACCCTCATGCATATTTCTAATGATATCTCTAGCAGTGGTCTTCAAATGAGGAAGACAGACAACATGACACATTCTAAGTGAGTAAGTGAATATTTTTGAATTCTAATAGTTGTAATACTTAGTAAAGAGTTACAACACTTAGTGGGAAGAGTCGCAATACTTGGTAAAATAATGTGTTTTATAAAGGATCACAACCTTGTGAAACTACACCATTTAGTTTATAAATAGATTATTTTGGATTTAGAAAAATATATGCATTTTGAACTCTCATCTTTATTGCTTAGTTGCATATTTCCTTCTTCCCTACATTCGAGTTGTTTTGTGCAAACTCGAAACATACTGAACTACCTTGAGTATTCTTGTGTGTGGATTCTAAGACAATTTAGATAGTGTTTGAAATACTATTAGAAAAATATTCATATACACGATTCTAGCCTTGATCCATTTAACTTACAATCAATTTCTAATAAGATATTTATTAATAGTATCAAGAGAAAACGCAAAGCAGTGTCCTCTAACAAGGACCTTTATGTATTCTCGACTTTCAGCATCATTTAACCCACTAGAAAAATTAACAACAAACACTTTTACCAACTTAGGATAATAAGGACCAACATTCATAACAATCTTCAACAACCGAGCATTCGTAAAGACTTCTATAATTTGGTTACACTTTAGAAGTTTCTTTTGTTCTTACTCATTTTGTTAATAATGAAGTAGTGAACAAACAAACAATATATGGACCACAGAAGAAAAGAGAAAAGTGCAACATTTTCTTCTAAAACCTTAAGATATTAGGTAAATAACTTACATTTTTCATATATTCATTATTTCCTTCATTTCTAGTCGATACATGACTTAACCACTCACGCTTAATTTTAACACATATATAAATGTTTTTGATGACTAATAATTTTATATAATATTTTATTATATTCTTTATTTAATTTAAAATATCTGAATGCTTTCGGGATAAGGAGATATAAAAAAAATAAAATTAAAACTTAATGTCAAAGAACCAATCTCACTATTCATAGACAAGATACTCAATTGAACTGGAAAAAAGTTGTCGATAAATTAATTCAACACAAAAATTATTGGCACTTACAGAATTTAAATTTGAGATCTTTAGAGAAAGACACTTTTAACTAAGAAAGGTGAAGGACGATCTATTTGTTTTGGTAACATATTTGTTCGCGAATAAGTATCATAAGTAAAAAAAAATTGTTCTTTGACAAAAAAGTCACATGGTTCAACAACATGGAGTGCTATTTTAAGGGGATTTCTTGTTCCACCCCATAGGGGTGAAAAACCACCCTATGCAATTCCAAAAATGTCCTCAAAAAACTGAAAATATATTTTTGGTTCGCACCCTTACACATACAATTTATTCATTTTCTGAGATTCACCATATTTTACAACAAAATACATTTTTGGTATAAAACTGGAAATGCACTTCCGATTTGTAGACAAGTTTTTCTTAATAATCCAGTTGAAGTTGCAAGCATAGCTGTAACACCCCAAATCTACCCCTCGAATATTATTCAAATCAGAGTGCGGAAAAGATAATCATACAAGGGATGTCACAATTTCTTCTCAAAACAACATGCATTTAGTCACAACTATACAAATACATAACACTTAGATCAAAGATGAACTTATAACAACATATTTCCATGAAATCAATTAAACAGATAAACAGCAGAATTATAACTCCTCAACAGTAACAACTTTGTTCTTTTATTCAACGAGAAACAACTTCAAATTATTATTATTATTCACTTCACAAATATTCACATTATTCATAAACTCAACAACTTAAGCAACAACTGTAATTAAATAACAACGTTCATCCCCCGAGTGCTACGTATCAGAGCAAGAGCCTTTGACTTATCATAAAGCGACGTAAAAACTTCAAGAATTAACTTCAACATCCACCGCTATGTTTGAGTACCTGCCCATTTCCCATGGTAGGGGAAATATCAGCAGAAGGGGTGATATATCTAACAATATAATCGAATTCACGATAAATAATATGCTAGAGTATAAATCATACAATTCACCACTTCACATATTCCACACAGCAGTTATAACAACAAACAACATCATTTAGCAACAACGACAATCATGATAATAGTTATAATAACTATTTTCACATCTTCTCAACAGTACCTTTCACAACACAACATTAGCACAATTTCACACTAAGTCACCAACGACATATTCACAATCCACATAGTCAACGTCATACATCACTTATCACCACGAAAGCCTCAACAACATATTACAACAAAACCATCATCAACATAATACAACACTTATTACAACAAAAGCATCAACAACGAATTCACTTATAATGTGACTCTTAACAATGCACATGCATGTGGTACCAATGGAGTAAACTCCCAACGTAAGGAATTGCCAGGTTATTGAGGCACAAGGCATAATCCTTCAACGTAATCATTTTGTCAATACAGGCCGTCACAAATCCGCCAATACAGGCCTTCACAATTCGCCAATACAGGCCTTCACAAATGCAAATGCAAATGCATGCGACTCAATAAATGCACAACCACATACAACAACATCATAATTCACTTCACGAAGCATACACCTATATCACTATATCACTGTTACTACCAATTATTAGAGATAATCATCATCACAAAATGCATAAGCTTATATCACTACTTCACTGGCCATAGGCCTACCACATCATCAATATATCAACAACAATTCACAATAACATATTCATCTTCACATCATTAACATCACAACATCACAACAAAATCAATATCAACACAAAATATTGGTCATAAGACCCACAAACAATAGTGTCCATAAACCGGACAAATCAACTTACCCATCAGTACCTGCAAGTCAGCATAATCGACATAATTTCAACGAAATAAAACAACCACAGTTATCTACTAATTAATCTTAGTTACCCTGTCAATTTTCATTGAATTCCTAACAACTAACTATACCGCCTAATTCGACCAAATCGACTGTTTTCATATTTTCTGCATCACTCTGCTAATTAAGCTTACTGATATAATTAATTTTCTGCTACTAATTTCATACTGTCATCACAATTCCAGTTCTGCTACAAAAATACCATTGCTTGCTAAGTTCTTATATTATGCTAAAACGTATGTTTAGTGCTAGCCGAGTCATCACTTAATTATTGATAATACCTATTGTAACTAATATAAATAATATAAATGTTACCATATTATACAAAGTTTCTAATTGCCAGGGACTATATTTATTATGCTATCCTAATTATTACCATTATGCTAAGATATTATTTTTAATAATATAGTGAAATATATGTACAGTAATATGTTATATATATATATATATATATATATATATATATATATATATATATATATATATATATATATATATCCAACGTGGTGATGTGATACATTGAGCTTACTAAGTCATCACCTAAATACCTATAACATATATCTAATACTAAGCATAAATAAGTGTCACCTAAGTTCCAGAAAAAAAAACAAACAAAACGTGAGGGCCTGCCATTATGGCGCCCGTCCGCAACAATGAAGGTACAACATGTACCAGGGAGTGAGGCGTCCGCCCCAGGGGTGTGAGGAGGGTGGCGCCCTCCCCCAAGGGTATGTGGCCCCGCCATAACTTCATCTTTCACCTAAACATCCTTCCCTACATATTAGTCCCTTCTTGTTCTTTTATTTTCTCGTCCCGATTATTCCAGTTTCAACGTAACTCAATGTACGACATAGTCTCCAAACACAATTCCTTATCAATTTCATTAACATCATAAACAACATTTAATCGATCAACCCATTTCATCACAACACAGTAATGAATCTAATACCCTAAACCCCATATAAAATTCATCGTACTCCCATTTATATAACAAAGAATCCCACCCTTACCTGGATTCAAAGCAGTTCAACTCCCGATCGCATCCTAATTTCTGGTGGAGTGCAAACCTTTGCCTCTTTCCAACAATTCATCGACCGATTCCTTTTTCGCCAAAAACCTTGCTCCTCTTTGGTTTGCAATTTCTTCACGATCTATTCTCCCAAAAGTCAAAACCTTATTTTCCATCGAAACCTAATTTCGTATATTTTCTTTTAATCCAATAAATCAAATAATAATAATAATATAATTTCTATTATTTTCTTAATTGACTTATTATATTCACACCTCCACTTTGATATTCGCTATTCATAATCCTACTTAATTTAATTAAACATAATATGAAAATAAATAATATTATTCCTCCAATTTAACCGATTAAATCCAACTTTAATTTAATTAATCCAAACACGCCTCTTACAATAATACTGACAGATCCAATTACTCCGATTAATTCTCAAACTTCGTCTAATTCCAACAAATAATTCCTTTAATAATTTAATTAAATAATTAATTAAATTCAGGGTGTTACAATAGCACTGACAACATGAAGAGGGGTCACTTGTGCATGGCCTCTTCTTGTAACTAAATTCACTGCTTGTTTTAACAACAATATCAGCTTCTTGTGTAAGAGCTTGAAGCTGAATACTGCAAATTTCTCCTCTCATGATATTGGTTGGTTAGAAAGATAGAGAGAGATAGAGAGCATAAAAGAAAGGTTATAGTTGATTTGATAAAATAAGAGGAAGTACCGAAAATGTACTTCCGGTTTTATATCAGAAATATAATTTGTTGTAAATTTTCAGAAAATAAATAAATTATATGTGTGAGGATGCGCACCGAAAATATATTTTTAATTTTTAAAAGTATTTTTAAAATTTTGCATTATGTGTAAGAAAAAATATGGTGGGTTAAGAAATTGCCCCTATTCTAGAAGCTCTCATTATTCATTTCCGTTCAAGATTGGTGATAAGGATGTAAACAACCGGTTCCAACCTTGAATTCTTGAGCAACAACCTTGTAATTTGGTTTAGGATATCTATGCCTACGGAAAATTAGGAGGTGTAATATCGTTGATTTGGACACATAGAGAGATTTTTTTTTCTTCCTATTTTTGCATTTTTTTAATTTATTTTTCTCATGCAACCAAGACACAAAATTAAAAGAAAATGCGTGTTTGATCTATTTTTACCCGGCATTTCTTACTGGTTGCTATAAGCACAAACATAGCATTGATGTTTTAACCCTTCTTTCTGTTAAAAAACAAACAACCTAAAGAAAATCAAATTATATGATATTCCAGCTCAAATTTTGTTTAGAAACTACAAATTATAACAAATACATCTTTTGAAGAAGGTGGTATTTATTTGTTACATTACATTCTTTATAACCATATATTGGCTATTGTGAATCTTTTGGCAAACCGCACCTTTTCAGGTGCCAAAGGTTTTGCCAAAATTTCTCTTAATTTTTTGTATGAATGAATGAATGCATTTTGAAGGATTAATTTCAACCTAACCTAGCTTCAATTCACAGGTATATATGTTACATTTTGATTTATTTTGTTCCTTTCTTTTTATCATTGTTTCAATTTTCCATTGGAATTGGAATTAGCATTTCTTTTATGATATTGATCATTCGTTTATAGCTATGTTATGTCAATTTTGAATTTTATCAAAAAAATATTTTGTTGCATGCATGTGGTCATGTTTGGAAATGGACACTTTAGAATTGTTTTGTAATTTTATGATATTTTCATTTCATCAACCTTTGTTTGCTTTTATAGGTAAGATAAAAGGACAAATAGATATGAATAAATTATCAATTATTATATAGTGGTTAAAATAACTTGTAACGTGTTAGAGCATTTCGTGTTAGTATTATCATCGCAAAATGAGTATTATGCATGGATATCAATCAATGTAGGGACTAGTCCCAATAAATGAATATGATCAATAATTAAATAATTGGAAATGATAGGTATATTTTGAAAAATTCAAACTCTCTGCAGTGATCATACATAGGTTTTTTTTCTTCACAAATCATTTTCTCATATCCATATGAAATCTAAGTTTTCTCTCAAGTCAAAATAAATTTGGATTTCAAACTCTTTTTTTTTGTCACACTTACACGCTAACATATAACATGAAATAAAATTATAAAAATATGGATTATTCTTGAGTCGACTTCAACTCTGCATCATTACCACTACGAGATATTGTCTGATTTAGGTGTAAAAATTCTCACAGTTTTGTTTTTAACAAGAATGTTTCAATGAGTTGAGATATATGATTGTCATATAAACTACTCTTAGTCTTGACTCTCAAATAATATGAGATTATTTTAACCAGTCAAGAAGAGTCTTGTACAAATCCATATAGATCATACTAAAATATGTAAATCATGCGGCATCATTAGTTATATATTCTTAATGAAGTCAAATATTAATGAAAGTAAATCAATATAACAAAAATGATATTGATCTATTCTTTTTCATGGTGATGTAGATCCATATATATAGTAAGAGAAGAGGCAGAATGAAAGAAGAATGTGGGAAAAAGTGGATAGTGTGTGTTGCTGCAACAATTGGAATTGTGATCTTAATCATGTTGGTAGTAGTGATCTTAGCATTCACAATGTTCAAAGCAAAAGAAATCATCAGCACAGTGGATTCGATCGAGGTTCACGACATGGACATGGGTTTCAATATGTTTACCATGAGCTTAAACATGAATGTGACATTGGATGTTGGTGTTTCAGTGAAAAATCCAAATATGTATGGATTAAAATACTATGATGGATTGACGCAAATAAATTATAGAGGACAACTAATTGGTGAAGCACCCATCCCTAGCGGAAAGATATCAGGGGGACAAACCAAAGGGGTGAATGTGACACTCACTCTTATGGCAGACCGTGTGTTATCTAGTAAACATATTTTGTCAGATGTTAATTCGGATATTATGCCTCTCAACTCATTCATGGGAATTACGGGCGAAGTGAATGTATTATGGCTTACCAAAATTCATGCAAAAACTATGTCATCTTGTAATTTCAATTTACGTATTTCCAACAAAAAAATTGAGAACAAGATATGTCATAAGAGAGAGGTTTGATTTGTTTTCGAAGTGTTGTGTTTTTATGTTAGTTTGGAGAAGGAAGAGTAAAATATAAGGAAACACATGTTTTTAGTACTTCAAAGTCATTCATTCTTCATTTTTACTAGTTTTTGGGAGGATTTTAAGGATTCAAATAGTAGAAAATTTATTTTTTAATTGTTATCCTTTCACTTTGAAAGACCTTCCATGCTAGATTTGCTCCACTAAAGTATTTATAGTTATGATTTTTTTTACTAAAAATGATATTTATTCATTCAAATTGATAGAATATATTGAATAATATAATTTTAACATTGTTATAAATTAAGAAAGATGAATCTCCGAACAAACTCATAACATCCATGTTAATAGTATATATCAAAAAAATACCTACAAATGTAACAAAATCTATAAATATGAAAAAAAATTGAAATACTCAAAATTCTCATGTTTTCGAGTCTGCAGTATTGACGACGTCAAATTTATTGGTTGAATTTGCGTTGTGTCGAAATTAATATGTCAATTTGAATTAAGCAAACACCACACTAAAACGGGAAAATAAAATAATGTTGCAATAAGGTGACAATCAATACAATGTTGCACTAAGACAATATAATCACGAAGAAAAAAACTAAAATATTTGTGAAATCACTTATTTGAATGAAATGGAACGGAAAAATAATTTAGATGGGTGACTTTGGGTCAAAATTTGACTCTAAAACCACCCTTATTTAATGGATGAAGAAGAAAAAGTAAGGTTGAAGAAAGAAGGGAGCCGACTATTTATAGTTACGAGTTTAGTAGATTATAACTTGTGAAATTATATTTATCATAATTTTGAGAGAGTAAATATGTAAGGGGAACAACAAAATATAAGAGTATCTGTTTCTTTAGGTACATGTAGATAGAAATTGTGGGACTACACTTTGCAATAATAAGTGAATAGTTTTACATTTTCATCATTTGATAGTAAGGTAATTTTTTTGGTGTTATGTTGTACTTGTGGTTGAGTATGCCTTTATCTTTGTATGAAACTATGTCTATCACTAATTTGTCTAATCTTGACATTTTTTATAATTTTTTTTTTTAAAAAAAATGGGCAATTTAGAGGAGGGAACATTTTACATTTGAGATACATCACATATTCACTTAATACCTTAAGGTAATAGGTGTGTGGATTCTCTCACTTATAAATTGTTAACTTATCATTTTTTAATCAATGTATGACTTCTTCCTCACACTTGATTCTCAACACTCCCCTTCAAATGTGAGTCACAATGCTCCCCCACATGTGGAAGCTCTACCACATACGCTTGTACCACCGCTGACACTCTTCAACAAAACACCTTCTACCAACCATCCGCAGGAAGTGTTTCGGTACAAGTAAGTTCTCGAAACCAAAGACTCATGATACCAGTGTTATGGACAATTCCGAGGAGGAAGCATTTTACATTTGGGACACACCTTTTTATGAGACACACCACATATCCACTTAAAACCTTAAGATGATAAGTGTGTGGGTTCTCTCGCTTGTTGAGTGTTAAATTTTCTTTTTTCTAATCAATGTGAGACTTCTTACTCATACTTGATTCTCAACAACAATACTATTGTTAATAGTCAACTTATTTTGTTTTAATTTTAGAATTTTATAACTAAAAAGTGAATAAAGGGAATAAATAAAATGGTGTGAAGTCAAACTTGTATTTTATCTAATATATCTTCATTACTATGAATTGAGCTGGGCTAATAATGTTTGATTTTACACCTTCATTGATGCACAATAGGAAAAAGATGAAGATGAAAGAAAATCGTAGAGAGAAAGGCAACAAACTTGTAACAAACTTTTTTCAAATCTCAACTTATGAACTCTGTTACAATTATCAAACTCAATTTCAATATTTATACATCACTAAATGAAACTCAAATGTAACTTAAATGTAAATGAAAACTAAATGCAAATACTTTGTTGTGAATCTGATGCCTTGGAACAAAATATAAACTTGTTGCTTAATGTTAAGAAACAAACAAGGGTAAAATATATGAGGAACACGATGAACACAAAGATTGGTTATTAACTGCTATTCTTTCCTTTATCTTAAAACAAGATTACAAGTATACAAGAATAACAAATACCCCCTCACCCTAAAAATAAGATTTGTAGTATACAATGATGAGATACTAGTATGCTATTTATAATAAACCTAACATACTAAACTAATGAGATTTTATCACAAATACCCATTACAAGCTAACTTAGGGTACAAGCAAACTTAACAAATTGGACATAACAAACAGGCACAATTTGATGCTAACAATCCTAGCATCCTTCGACACTATAAACTAGAACACACTTCGAATACAATTTGTAACACTTGGACAAACAACTTGTGAGCAACCTTCGACTGCATGCTAAACTCTGTCGAACCGTCGAACCAAGATACTACCTTCGACCTAATAGAGTTCGATCCAATATCTCACAAATCTCCATCTTGGAACAAACTCTATTATTAAAGAACAAACTAGTTTTCATCATGCAACTTTATCAACTACATACAATGGAAAAACTTGCAACTAGGCAATGTCTTGGTGATCATGTCAACAGCATTATGATCTGTCAAAACCTTTAGCACTTGGACTTCTCCTCGCTCGATTATCCCTCTGACGAAATGCAACCTCACATCGATGTGCTTGGTTCACTCATGATAAGCTGAATTCTTTGACAGGTGTATTGCACTTTGAATATCACATTTAACAGTGATAACTTCACCTTGAATTTTCAGCTCCTTAACAAAACCTTCAAGCCACAATGCTTCTTTCACAGCTTCAGTTAAAGCAATATATTCCGCTTCAGTGGTTGATAATGCAACAACCTTCTGAAGTATTTCTTTCCAACTAATTATTGTACCAAACATGGTGAAGACATATCCAAAAATAGATTTTCTGGAATCCATACAACCTGCATAATCAGAGTCGACATATCCTTCGACTACTGCTTTACTATCTTCACCAAAGGCTCCACCATAAATTAAGACTCTATTCAAAGACTCATTTATGTACCTTAGAATGCACTTCAATTCTTTCCAGTATGCAATGATGAGAGACTAGTATGCTATTTATAATAAACCTAACATACTAAACTAATGAGCTTTTATCACAAATACCCATTACAAGCTAACTTAGGGTGCAAGCTAACTTAACCAATTGGACATAACAAACATGCCCAATTTGATGCTAACAACCCTAGCATCCTTCGATACTACAAGCTAGAACACACTTTGAATACAACTTGTAACACTTCGACAATAGCATGTGAGCAACCTTCAACTGCATGTTAAACTCTGTTGAACTGTCGAACTAATATACTACCTTCGATCTAATAGAGTTCGATCCAATATCTCACTTACTTGAATATGAATTGCATTTAAACATCATTGTGCAAAGAGTGAAACTATGTGCTTACTTCTCCCATGAAACACTTGGTTCTTAGAAAGACTTATAGCATATTTGTTGTTTATCATCAACTTGACAGGTTTTCTTACTTTAAAGTTCAGTTCATAAAGCAAATTCACCACTCAAACAATTTGACAAGCTGATAAAGTACAAGTTATATATTCATAATGAACTTAACTTTTTTGGAAAATAAATCAATATAACATAAACGATATTGATTTTTTCATAATGATATTAGTAAAAGAATATGCATAATGAAAGAAGAATGTAGGAAAAGGTGGAAAATGTTTGTAGCTGCAACAATTGGAATTGTGGTCTTAATCATGTTGGCAGTTGATCTTAGCATTCACAATGTTCAAAGCAAAAGAAATCATTATCACGGTGGATTCGATCGAGGTTCACGACATGGACTTGGGTTTAAATATGTTTACCATGAGCTTGAACATGAACGTGACATTGGATGTTAGTGTTTCAGTGAAAAATCCAAATACATATGGATTAAAATATTATGATGGAATGACAAAAATAAATTATAGAGGAAAACTAATCGGTGAATCACCTATCCATAGTAGAGAGATATCGAGGGGACAAACAGAGGAGTGAATGTGACACTCACTCTTATGGCAGACCGTGTGTTATCTAGTACGAATTTTGTCAGACGTTTGTTCAAATACTATGCCACTCAACTCATTCATGAGAATTACGGGCGAAGTGAATTATTGGGGCTTACCAAAATTCATGCAAAATCTATATCATCTTGTAATTTTAATCTACATATTTCCAACAAAACAATTTAGTACAATATATGTCAATATAAGACAGAGGTTTGATGTGTTTTTGAAGTGTTGGGCTTTTAAGTTAGTTTGGAGAACGAAGAGTGAAAGAAAAGGAAAGACATATTTTTAGTCCTTCACAATCATAAATGATTATTTATTTTTATTAGTTTTTTTTTTTTAATTTGGAGGATTTTAAGGATTTAAATATAGGAAATTTATTTGTTAGCAATTGTTAACCTTTTTTTTTTTTTTGGTTACAATTAACCTTTTATTTTGAAACACCTTTCATCCTATCCTTTATTGGAATTATATAATAATTCAAATGCATGTAATAAGTTACTGAAAATTGATTGGAGGTTATCAATGTTTTAAAATCCGACCGATTATCAATTCAGTTAAATTATTAGGTCAATGGATTACTGGTCAGATTAGTGGGTCACTGCTTGGACCGCACGACTTCTAATAGTGTAAAAATATAATTTTATTTTATTTTGGTAACATGATTTTTTTCAAAACTTTTGTTAATATGACTATTATTCTATCGTATAATTATTTTTTTAACATTTTAAATTTATCATATTATTATATTGTATCACTAATAATACATAAGTTTAATGAAAATTGCATTAGAAAAAATGTTATAATATATATATATATATATATATATATATATATATATATATATATATATATATATATATATATATATATATATATATATATATATATATATTCAATTCTCTTTGATCAAATCTAAACATCAAAGATCTTCATGTTGTAGTTGGTAAAAGTACAATCTTAATAGTTTTGAAATGTTACATATTTTATATTTAAAAGTTGATAAAATTCCATTTATAAAACTTTAACATTATTTTATAATTATAAAACGTAATTATAAATATTTATAAAATTGAATTTTAAAACAATGACTCAAAACATAAGAAAAATGATAATAGGGGGATCAAAATTATAATTAAGCTAACTTATAAATATAAAAAAAATTAGTCCGTCAGATCAAGAAATCCATCGGTTTACTGGTTTGACCAATGAACCGGTCGGGTCACATCGGTTTTCACTGGGTCAATTGCAACAATGGTCCAATGACTTAACCAGACCGCTCTACTCTCCAGTTCACGGTCAAACCGGTACGACCGACCGAAAGAGTTCGGATTTTAAAACTATGGAGGTTACAACTCCTGAAATAAGCATTGTTGGAGGCAAAATAAGTTATTTTTTGGGGTGGTAACCTGATACACCAAATGGTGTAACAGGTTATATGACAGTGTATTTTATTTGTTTTTAGCTGTGGTAACCGATTACAACATTTTACTTAACCGGTTACCAATCCGAATTTTTGAGTTTTCAGCTTATTTGTTTTATGTTTTTGGGTCCTAATTGTTGTAGCTTGCTTGCAGGGGCAAATACACTTAGGTGCTGGGTGTGGCTAAAGCCCCATCAAATTTTTTCAATTTTTTAATACTAAATATATGAAATAATTAATCAAAATTATTTGTAACATTAGCTAGCATACATTATAGCTATAGCAATGTATTTGTAACATCATCATGCATGCGACTGCAGCAGAAATATTAGGATTAACATATACTTTATTATTTTTTTATATTATATATTTAGTGAGAGATTAAAATAAAGTTATTTGGTCCATCTCTTTATTCTGACTACGGGAAAATCATTCTCCCTATCAAACCTCATTAATTATCTCATTCTCATTGCTAATCTATCTTTTTTCTCTCTAATTTTTCTATTTCGCTTGGATAGATTTATTCATGGGTGATTGAGAATCTAAGGTAAAATGACTATTTTAATTTCTCCTTATTTTTTCTTCTTTTTTGGGGGAACCCTAAAACCCTAATTTGTTAAAAAAATCGATCTTCTCAATTTATCGTAAATGATTTCCTTCGTAATAAATTAGTTTCAATATTCTCTTTATAATATTAGTATGAATAACTATTTTAAATTGTTTCATTGTTCTCTTTATAGAATGAAGAAAACTTTTCTGGTACTTTCTAGAGACAAAGCTACTTCTTGGTTAATCTAGAAGCCGGAAACTCAACATTCAGATGAGATTATCAAAGTTGTTGATTATGAATTGTTGGAAACGGATCCAGGAATTAGGCCTTCAATTTCAAGTTATCATCCTGACATCTAAAATGAGGTAAGAAAAGCTTATTTAAAAATAGGTCGTCATCAACCTTCTCGGTGGTCTTTTATTGATAGGTTCGCCTTCTCATGGCGTCCCTTCTAGTTTGTCAGATAAGCGTCTTCTCCTGATGTTTATCTTTGATGATTGATTTCACCTTCTCCCGGTGATCTCTTTCTTTGGCGAGTTTGTCTTCTCCCGACTTTCTCTCTATGATTAGGGCAATTATGTGTGCTAACTGTGTGTGGTTTGTTTAAAATTCTCTTCCATGCTTAGGGAGGTAGCTTTCAGTAAGTGTATATCATTTGTGCTTGCATAGGTCATGAGTGGTTAGGTAACCCAGAGTGGCACCACCAACAAAAGTCCCGCTTTGATACTTACAGGTGATATATATATATATATATATATATATATATATATATATATATATATATATGATGGGCACGCAGAAAGGGTTCACAATCAACCCCGCACAATTTTATTCCGTGTCAGCTTCAACACACGCGAATCTTGTTGCTTCCTTTATCGAGTCAATAATAAAAGTGGCAAGAGTTCCATATTCTGACTCTCCACACTTTGTCATGGGGTTTGCATTCATTTCTTTAACACCCGCACTCATATGCTCCTCACACTTGATAATTTATATCATGCTATGATACCTTTCTCCCATAGGAAACTCCTGTTTGACAACGGTTTGTCTCGTCGTTGGCTGTGGTTTTCCTCTGAAAGTCGGCTCCTGTTTGACTCCAGTATGCTCGTTACCATTAAGACTATGGGACTTCTTTCTTCTTCCCCGCGCATGTGTGTATCATTTGATTGTGCATTGCATTATTTGCGTGCTTCTGCCAAAGTACTTGTTTGCTTCATCCCTTTTGTCATCTTCGACTCTACCTTAGGTAACGATTCTAGATAAACATAGATTTAGGTTGTGAACCTTTATATCCTCCCTTTTGTTCTCTCGACTCTATCTTAGGTAGCGATTCGAGATTGGACATAGACTTAGGTTGTGAACCTCTGCCATGTTCCCTTAGGATTCTCTTGACTCTATCTTAGGTAGTGATTCGAGTTAGACCTTAGGTTGTAATCCATGTATGACAGCGCTAGGGGTAAAACTAGTTAGTTTCCCTTTTGTTTTCTTCTTTCTTTTTGCATCCTTGCATGTAATAAAACTAAAACTTATTTTCTTTTCTTTTGAAAATCAAAACACGTAATAATGGTTCAAACTCCTTTTTCAAGGTAAAAGCAACCAACCTCACTGCAAACTTTTTTCGCCTACGGGCTCTTTTTTGTGTTTAAAACTTTTTGAAAAGGTTGTTCCCTTTCAAGTTCAAGCAAATTGCTAAGTGTGCGAGCGGCCGAGCATAAGACTTCTTATAGCTGCAACTCCAAGCACGAGTTGCAATTGTGAGGATGCGGAATCGAACTTCTAATTAAAAAAACATTGCAACCCACCAAAACATGTGAGTCGAACTACGACGCTCTAACTTTCCCATTGCACGAGGGAATACATAGACATTTTGTCACGGGACTCGATCGAGCAAACTTTGTAAATACTTTCTTCTTTTTCCCTGTGTTTTCTTTATTTTGTTTCTTTCACATGCATCATAGTGATTAAGCAGTAGATAGATACCCATATCCATTAAACAGAAAATAGAAGTGAATACCGTAGAGTATTATGGGCGCGTGGGGTGCTAATACATTTCCCTCGCGTAATAGACTCCCTTACCCTTTCTTTCGGTCGCAAGACTGTGTCTTATCCCTTTCAGGTTTTCTTGATATGTTTGTCTTTCTCCTTAGGTGAGATAAAAAACGTTCGATAGCAACTTCATTGATATTCTCATCATTGACATATATATATATATATATATATATATATATATATATATATATATATATATATATATATATATATATGGGGGTTTTAGACCTCAATTAAATATAAAAGTTAATATCTATATATGAGAGTTTTAAACCTCTATACAAAATTAATAAATTATAGTCACAATTATTATAGATCACTTGATGGAATTTCAATTTTCTATAATCAAAATAAATAATAATAATAATAATAATAATAATAATAATAATAATAATAATAATAAGAATAATAATAATAATAATAATAATAATAATAAGAATAACAATAAGAATAATAATAATAATAATAATAATAATAATAATAATAATAATAATAATAATAATAATAATAAGAATAATAATAATAATAATAACGATGATAATAATAATAATAACGATAAATAACGATGATAATAATAATAATAACGATAATAATAATAATAACGATAAATAACGATGATAATAATAATAATAACGATAATAATAATAATAATAATAATAATAATAATAATAATAATAATAATAATAATAATAATAATAATAATAATAATAATAATAATAATAATAATGATAATAATAATGATAATAATAATGATAATAATAATAATGATAATAATAATAATAATAATAATAATAATAATAATAATAATAATAATGATAATAATAATAATAATGATAATAATAATAATAATAATAATAATAATAATGATAATAATAATAATAATAATAATAATGATAATAATAATAATAATAATAATAATAATAATAATAATGATAATAATAATAATAATGATAATAATAATAATAATAATAATAATAATAATAATAATAATAATAATAATAATAATAATAATAATAATAATAACAACAACAACGGCGACGACGACAACAACAACAACAACGGCGACGACGACAACAACAACAACAACAACAACAACTAGAAATTGTTATGGTAGCATATATTTATATTTTAAATATTAAGCAACGCCTAGAAATTGTTCAGGTAGCTTTCATGGAGAACGATTTGCTTTATCTACGAGCTAAATTAGTTCTCATATAGTTTGAAATTATTTTAATAACAATTTCTCATCTCACCTTTGCTATATGGAGCGCACCTCTAGAAAATTGAAAACACAATTGGATGAATTAGAAGATACATTTTTGAATACATCAAATATTATATTTTTGGCAAAATTTAGTTCGAAGATGCATGTCCGAAGTCACCTTTGCGATATGAGAATTTTTTTAATCACTCAGTGATATTTTCGAAGATGTATTTTCAAAAAAGTCCAGCTTATATTTGAGTATATGACTACCTTACATGATCATCTTTTTCACTTTTTAAACACTTTCAACTCCTCCATAACCAAAATATCCTTGAAAAAATCTCATTACCAATCAACTTTTAGATTCAAAATCAGATTTTGTGCTATTTAACACATCAAAGGGAGCATAATAAGCTCCAGTTTAAGGTAAATTTCATCCCTCATTGAGTTGATATTTAGTTTGAGCTAAAAAAACGTTCGCTTTGTCCATAAATACATACCTGAACTCATCTACATTTTTTCGGATATGAATATCTAAATTTAACTTTTACAGGTTTTTAAAAAAATTCTTATTTTGCTTCTTATTAGATATGGTTCTCCAGGATATGTTTCCCAAAAATGTTGTACGTAACAATGTAAGACATGATGTACCGAAGAAGAATGTTAAACAATTTGAGGTTAGGGATGATATTAAACCTTAAAAGTGAAGGTTGATGTTAAAGTGATAGAGATAGACATTCGTCAAAGTTTTATAAATGAACAACTATATGTTGTTCGGGAACATATACTTTAATGAGTCCACATGATAACCATGGATTTAGGATTTGACATTGTAATTGGAAGTTCTGACAATGGTTCAAATAGAAGTCAAACATTTGTAAGCATAAGATGCGAGAGAAGTGGCACATATGTTCTCCCGATTCGGAAGTTAAAACGTGATGACACCGAAAAGAGAAAGTGTGGTTGTTCGTTTAAACTACACAAATATTGTAGCATCGATGAGATGTGGAAATTTAATGTTCTTTTTGGAACACATAACCATAAATTGCAAACAAAGCTATTCTATCATCCCATCGTATGTCGTCTTAAATCGGAGTAGAAGGAAATTGTTTCGAACATGTCTTTAATCAGAGTGGCACCGAAAAAATATACTTGCAAATTTGAAACAGAAACACTGAGAAAGTGTTTTAAATATCAAGCAGGTATACAATCAGCGTCATAGAAATTACATGACAATAAGGGATCAAATATCTGAAATGTAACAAATTTTAAAACTTTTGGATGAAAACCACTATGTTTCTAGGTAATATGTGATGATAAAGTCATTGTTCGTGACATTTTTTAGACTCATCCCGAAAGTATCAAGTTGTTCAACATACTTTCTACTATTATCATTATTGATGCAACATACATGACCAACAAAGTATAGGTTGGTAAGTGCCAAAATATAATTATTTTGTATATATGTTTTGAGGCACTTATTCGTTCTTGTTTGTTAATAATTGTTGAATAACCCTATTTTTTGTTGTAAATACGTTTTATTGTGTTTTGTGTACATAATGTACCGTTTGATTAGTTTTAATTTTATTTTTGTAGGTATTTGTGCATGTTAGAGCATCGAGGAATAAAGTGTCGAAGACACGGCTCCGAAGACGCAATTTTGATGAATAAAAGACCAGTTTTGCTCTGGAGAGGCCACTGAGCGCGGTGAGGCCACTCAGCACGCATCCGCTCATCGTGTTTTGGAGCGCGTTGAGTGCTTTGGTACTGTTTCGGCAGAGAGATAATTTTGAGCCCACTGAGTGCGGTGAGGCCGCTGAGCGGCGTCTAAGTCGGTTTACATGTAAATATCAATGGAGGCCGTTGAACGCGCCCTCGACGCTGAGCGTGGTTGTTTGTGTTTAGTTTTATAACTTCATTTTCTTCATTTTTAGGTTATGATTTTGGGGTGGATTTTGATCCCAATTTCCATCAACCTTTATTTTTGGTAGTATAACTTAGAAAACAACACTAGGGTCTTGCTTATGAATGATTGGAGGTGGATTGCTCTTCGATAGACTATGCCGCACTACAACATAGGTTTACGATTCTTGAAATTGTTGGAGTTACTTCTACGGGGAAGACATTTCTAATGGAATTTGAATTTCTCTAATCTAAAAAAGAGGTCAACGTTACATGGGTCTTGAAAGTTTGCAAGACTTTGTTGAAGGATAAAAAAAACATGCTGAAGGTAATTGTCACCGATCGAGACACCACACTAATGAATTTTGTTGCAAAGGTGTTTCCTACATCATATGCATTACTTTGTGATATCACATTACAAAAAAATGTGAGGAGTCGGCTAAGACCCAATGTGGGCACCAAACAAATCAAAGGAAATGAAGGAAAAATAGTCAAACCAAGTGTGGTGGTGAAAAAGATTGTAGATGCATAGACTAATATATTAAATTCATTCACAAAAGAATTGTATGTTGCCTCATAATGCAATTTAGGAGCATGCTTGTCTGATATCCAAATTTCTTGAAATACATTGAGAGTACTATTTTGGATCAAGTGAAGGAGAAGATATCATGTGCATGGACCGATCATGTTAGACACCTCGACACTACAACAACTAACAGAGTCGAATCAACACATTCAACATTGAAAAAAAAATGGTTGGGTGATAGTAAGGGTGATTTCTATAGATTCGGACGGGATGAACCGAATGTTTCAAAACTACATTCAGAAATACAAACCACTTTTAGTCGAAGCAAGACACCATTCCCTATTCACAATTGATTGGATGTGTATCTCAGTCGGTATTAAATTCTATCTTTCACAAAGCGAAGCGAGCAAAACAGACAGACCACTTTACCTCAAACAACTCTTTCCATTCTCCTTAGTTTAAAGTTATGGCTCAGTTAGTGCAACTTTATTTGCAAATAGCTTACGTTGAAGCTTAGAAAAAGTGGTAGCTCAGTTTGTGTTTTTCCTAAAGAAAGTTCTCAAGAATTATATGTATCCATTATACATTAACAAAAATATCAACTAATCAACGAAGTTGACAAAAAGTCATAAACTTTAAAATCAATAAATATTTATGGTTCGGATTATAGGATTCGAGTGCATGATTAGGGACAAATTTAGATTCCTATAATTCAAATCTATGCAATGTTGTGTTGTTGAAATGTATAAATCAAGTGATATGCAATCAAGAAGAAAATATGCATGTAATCTATAAAATATGGAAATTTCTTATAATCCTTCTTACACACCACGTGAAATTCCAAAAATACTCCTAATACACTTTCGATTTTCAGTCAATGAAAGAAAATACAAAGAAATGGTGTCGCCAGAATTTGAACCCTAGACCAACAACCACCACTCAGTTAGCAATTGCCAACTAAGCCACTGGAAAGTTCAAGATGCAAAGGAAAAACTATTCCAGATGGTTGGCAAGGCAAATTCAAATCTTGCTGATGTGATTCTAAAGCTAGGACTATTTGAGAGGTAATAATTCTATTGGTGGTAATACATTGTGTTGGTTGTCTTTTATAGTGTTGAAGTTGAAAAGAGCAATTACTATTTTTTGAAAATCGGAAATGTATTTTCGATTTTATACTGGAAGTATATTTTTTAAATTTTTTTTTAAAAAAAAGAAGAAAGAAGTGGTGCGCACCAGAAGTATATTTCTAATTTTTAGAGTTATTTTTGAAATTTCACGTGATGTGTAAGAAATACAGGGGTGAGTTAAGAAATTCTCTAAAACATTGAGGTTATGGATTGACCTTTCTTGAAATAGGAGGATTTATCTTTCCACCACTTTTATTTTACCTGCCACCCTCAAGGGTATGATTTTACCATTATACCCTTGTGAAATTTTTTTTTTTAAAAAAAAAAGTTTTTTACCGGAAAATTGAGGGTGTATCAGAAATTTAAGTCAAAATACCAAAAATTTCTAATCTCATACCAGCAATTTTTAGTAAACTTGAAAAAAAAAATACTGGAAATTTGGAGGGTGATACCGGAAATTTAAAAAAAAAAAACCAAAAATTTCTAGTATTTAAAAAAAAAAAATTGTTTTAAAAGAAACGGAAATTTGGGAGGTGTACCAGAAATTTCAGTCAAATACCGAGAATTTCTGAATTTTTGGTAGAAAAACATAATTTTTTTCGAAAGAATTTTTTTTTTTTGATACTGTGTATTTGAAATTTCCGGTATCAAATTTTATTTTTTGATTCTGTGTATTTGAAATTTTCGGTATCCAATTTTTTTTATTCTGTATATTTAAAATTTTCGATATTCGAAATTTTTTTTGTGAAATACCGAATACTTTTAAGAACCTATCAAAAGTTTCAACAGAAATAAAGTTGGAATAAAAAAGTTTGGTGTCCCTGATACAAGTGGAGGTAGCATAGGTATGTCATGATTCAAGTAATACTAAATGAAAAAAAAATGCAAGAACTTTAGATTTGATGTTTTATGGATGAAAACTTTAAAAATGCCATAGAGATAAAAATGAGAAGTCCAAATAGTTAGGTATACGATGATTCAAGTAATATTTAATGAAAATAAACATTGCAAGAATTTTAGATTTGAAGATTTAAGCATGAATGATTTAAAAATGACATAGAGATAAAAATGAGAATGACTTGTGACTTAAAATGGTGTTCGAATTCTAAAAATTCAAATTCTTCAAAAAAAACACTATAAATTCTAAAATTCAAAGAGATTTTCTTTTTGAGAAAATGATAAATTATTTAGAAATTTAAAGGGTGGGAAAAGAAGTCATCCCCTCCATTTACTTAAAATAATAATAAAATGAGAAAAAAATTAAAAAGAGAAGTTCATGACAAAATATATTCATATAGACTATGCAGAGGTCCTGAATTCATCTATATAATTTAGTTGTTCTAGACACACAACAATATTAAACCTTTTGAAAGAAAGTTAATCTGCTTATATGGTCATAAAAGATTCAAAAAATTAATCAATACAGTTGCGCGAAGAAGATATTTGATTTATGCATACTATATGCTAATAAATGCATTCTATTGAATTTATGTCAAATGCACACATACATCGATTTAAAAGACGCATGGGCTGTTAGTTACAACACGGATCATGTAGCCGCGCATTTACTCTCACTCTGCATCACACTAATTCAATTCGACCCCCACAACAACCAACTACCTATATACTTATACTTCATTTATTATATCATAGTTAGGCACAATGTCACTCTTATATATCTAACCTCTCATACCACACACATCAAGTTCCATTTATTCATCCAAAACAAACCTATGCTTCCATTTCCATTTCACCATTTCTCACCATGAAGAACACACAAACCAAACAACATCAAGAACAAGAACATGCCTTAATGGCTCCACCAAAAAAAAGAACACACACATGCATAACTTGCTTTTGCATAGTATTGTTACTTTTATTAATCTTAGTAACAGTTTCTGTTGTTCTTGCCTTAACCCTTTTCAAGCCCAAACAACCAAAAACAACCATTTCTTCGGCAACTTTACAATCTATATCACCTCGCTTAACACTTCCTGTTATCAACATACAGATCAACGTTACTCTCGACATCAAGATTCTAGTCGACAATCGAAACCGGGCGAGCTTTAAACACGGAGATGGAACTAGTCTTTTGTTGTATAAAGGGGTTGAAGTTGGTGATACTGATATTTTTCCTGGTTTGATTCCGGCAAGAAGCTCTACGATTCTTCCTTGTAGGCTTGTCCTTCAAGCTGATAAGTTGGCTTCTAATGTTACTGGTTTTGTACAAGATTTACTGGGTGGTCAACTTTCTTTGCAAACGGTTACTACAATTCCTGGAAAAGTTACTTTTCTTGGCTTTATTAAGAAACATATTGTGGCTGTATCTAATTGTCAATTTATTTTTGGTGTTCCTGATATGGAGATCAAAAGCCAAATCTGCAAGAATAAAGCTAAGTTGTGAAGTGGATAGTTTACGGTGTGATTGTACGCAACCAGTCTTATATGATCTGATCATACGAGACTGACTGCGTATAATTATAGCGTTGTGACGGTTAAAAATTCTAGTGAATAATATAGGTTATATGGTATTTTCATACTTTATTCATATATAAAATAGTAGTTTTAGATGTATTAATATATTTGTATGCTAGAATATTTGAACTTGGGGTGTAGTTTTGAATTTTTTGGGAATTTTATTTTGAGGGGTAATTTTTTTATATTTTGGGCATATTTTGACTTTGTGAATATTGAAACATGTTATGTGATGGTATAGAAAAGAGGAAGACCATGTTCAGTGCATGAGGATTATGAATCTTGATTTTATTTCTGTATTTCAATAGATATTGTTGAATTTTTTTTCCTATAGTGGAATTAGATTATGTTTGGCTTAAATGAGTTTTCATTTGTTTTACAGTATTTTTCATTTATGTTGAATACAGCAACATCATGACAGTGAAAGGGAAACCATTTTTTTCTTTCTTTGCTTACCTATTAAGGAGAGCTAAAATCGACAAATTATAGAGACTTGCATAGTTCAAGAGCACAATGAACAAATTATAAATCATTTTAAAAAAATCATTCTAAACTATAACCTACTATTTGCATCCTATTATAATAAAAAGTTTATTTTTTAAATATCTTAAATAATTTATATATTTGAAAAATATATAAATCAAATACATTATCTATTTAATAATTTTTAAGACCAAAGGGAGTATAAGTTACTCAGTATTATAAAAGATTAACTTAATTTTTTAATTTCAAACTTTTTTATAATTATTTACTATTATTTAAAAAAAATTAATTTCTCTTTCTTATATTTGTCATTAGTAAATAATAATTTAATACATTATTTATAATTCATTTTTACATTTAAATTAATTATATATATTTGATAACTAAAAGTTATGTATATTTTTTATTTTATCAGAAATAGCAAAACGCTGGGTCTCTCAAGGGCTAACTCTAACTGCCAACACTGTTGTATGGTATTGTTCCTTTAAAAGATGGAAAACTTCCCCCTATCCCACAATTATATTCCTACTACAACAAAATCTTTTAAATTCAAGGTTTTCTCCAAACGTTTTATTTCTATAAAAAATAAATTATTTTCATAATTGTCCCACATAATTCCACATGTGTTTGGGGTAAACTATTCATTAAAGACCATTATGCTAAACGACCAATTTAAAAATGGGCCAACTACAACAAAGTTATATAATTGGACTTCATACCTCTTTGAAAACTTATATGCAATTTCTTTTCTCACTCTTACGATATCATTCACATATCTGAAAATTTAAAATTGTCTTTAGATATTTTTGAAGATGTATATTCATATGCACCATGATTCATATCATCCTTCATGAATCAAGCAACTATTTTATTTTTGGCCAAAAATTAGTTCGAAGATGCATCTTCAAATTTCTTAAGGGTGTATTCAGAGATGCATCTTTGAAACCACTCTTGAATCCATTTACTAAGCGTTTTTTATATAAATTTATTACTTAATTATTAAATGAATTTTTTTCAGAGATGCATCTTCAAAAATGTCAAGCGAGAAGTTTAATATATCACTACCTTACATGATCATCTCTTTCATACTTCATACCTCCTCCATAACCCAAAAACCTTAAAAATTCATTTTCACTAATCTTTTTTACTCTAAATTATCATTCTTGTGTTTTATCACGTCAAAGGGAGCAAAAAAAATTGTAATTTAAAGTAAAGTTCATTCATTTCGTACCTCATTAATTACTTGCATTAATCATGTTCTTGAGCTGAAAAAATGAATGTTGAATCCGAAGATGCATCTCTGAACTCACCTGCTATATTTTTCGGAGATGCATCTCTAAATTTGTCTATTACAATGATTTTTTAAAGCATTTTTCCTATTTTGGTACGTATTAGATATGGTGCACCTGGATATGTTTGTCAAATTGATGTAAGTAATTATTTAACACCTAATGAAGTGAATGATGATGTTGAATCGGATGAGGCAAAGGATGATGTTAACCTAGATGAGATGAATGATGATGTTAAACCGTGTGTTAGACGATAAGAGGCCCAAGATTAGAAATGCAACAACTTTTGAAGATTTTGGATGACAACCACTATATTTCTAGGTACATAGTTTGTGATGATAAAGTCATTGTTCGTGACATATTTTGGGCTTATCCCAAAAGTATCACGTTGTTCAACATATTTCTCACTGTCCTGATGATTGATTCCACGTATAAGAGAAACAAGTATAGGCTTCCATTTTTGGAAATTGTTGGTATTAATTCTACAAAGAAGACTTTTCAATGGGATTTGCATTTTTAGAAACCGAAAAAGAGGTCAATGTTATATGTGCCTTGGAAATGTGCAAGACTTTGTTGAAGGACAAAAAAAATATGTCGAAGGTAATTCTCACAGACCGGGACACTACATTGATGAATTCGGTTGCAAAGGTATTTCCTACACCCCACACATTACTTTGTCGATATCCCATATTAAAAAGTGAGAAGTTGACATAAACTCGTGGTAGGTACTAAACAAATCAACTATGAAGACGGAAAAATGGTCAAACCTGGTGTGGTGTTGGAAAAGATAATGGATGTATTTAATGGTATATTAAATTCATCCACATAAAACTTGTATGTTGCCTCTATAATGTCTTTTAGGAGCTTGTGTTCCAGATATCCAGATTTCCTGAAATACATTGGGAGTACTATGAAATTTAACCATGAAATTGCATATCAAAGAGAAGATGAGGAAGATTTCCCATCTAGAAACCACATATTTGAATCCTCTTTCGAAACCGGTTAAAACCAAAGGTGCCCCTAAAAAGGTCAAACCGACACAAGATGACAATTACACAAAGCGGCCTCATTCATGCATTGAACATAATGATTTACATTTCTCAGATTCTCCAACTCCAAAATCTCAAAAAAAAAAAGTGTTTATGTGGGTGCTCACATTAGCAAACCACCCTCTTTCACCTTCAATGCCAGATATAATCTTCATTGAAGAAATGTCACTTTTTATGCACAAACACATTGAGCGGATTATAAATGTTAAAGAGGATGGTAATTGCGATTATCGGGTCATATCTAGATTGCTCAATAAAGTATATGATAATCATTTTCTTGTCCGTAAACAACTTTTGAAAGAGTTGACGTTGCATATGTAATACTACACATCGTTATACAGGAAAAAGGAACATTTTGATGCAACTCATGATGTTTTTACTCCTTGTTTTAGCGTTCCTGCGTCGTTTTCAAAATGAACGTGCTTCCCTAAAATGCTTCATAAAAGGTTGTGTATCTATCTTACAATATATGGTTTCTTGAAGATATTTTTTCTACTTCAGAGTGATTTGAAGGTGAGAAAAACACAAGAAGGGATGGTTAAATTGTGTTTACTTTTTCTTCTTTTATCCTATAAGATCTGCTATCAGATTTTAATTGCACTAGTCAGAATCTAATGAATATCAGCGGAATAATGTTGAAAAGAAATAAAGAAGAGAGACAGATACAACACAAGCAATTATCTTGGTTCCTCCTACAAATTAGGACTAGTCTGATCCCTTTGCGCTTCTAAGAGATTTACACCATAACCAAATCTGATTACAAGTTGCTCAAGCACATAAGTAAGAAACTTTCAATGTCCAAACACACAAGTAAGAGACTTAAATGCTCAAACACACAATCAAGAGACTTTTGATTACTCAAGCACACAAGCAATAGACTTCTAAATGCTCAAGCACGTATGCAAAAGACTTCAATTTGCTTCAATTGTTTTGATAGGTGCATGCATGACAACCGTCATACTTCGAAATCTTAGAGCATTTGTTTGACTTTTGATTTTCCTCGGAGTCCAAGAGACAAAAGTTCCCTGAGAGATTCTTACTTAGGTAAATATGAATTAGAGAACCTTATAACTTCATAAGAATAATTGTTCTAGAAATAAATATCCAAGAGTCTTATTTTACACTTTAAGAAGCAAAAATATTTTTCATTCCTAACAATTTCCCATTTTGAGTTTTTTCAAAATAAATACGAATATATCTTCAACAAGGGGTTTTGTGAGGATATTAGTCATTACAGGTATGTATCAATGAGCTTAAAGTCATTTCTGAACATAATCCCTTATAAAATAATGTTTGATTTTAATATGTTTGCCTTTCAGTCTAAAAAATGATTCTTAGGTAGGCAAAAATAGCAGAAGTATTATCACAAAGAATATGAAAGTTACTATGATTAATTTGATAAACTTATAGATGACTTTTCGTCCGGGGGATTCGAGTGTTGTGTTTAGAAGCTGATATGTATTGAGATTCAATTGTAGACAGTGTTGTTGTAGATTACCTTTGTTTAACTTTCTCCAGAAGTAGGTTGGTGCTTTTGAGTTTCAATCCTAGAGGTGTATCTCCATTGTGTCTGAATCTATGTTGTTAGCTTGGAAAACGGCGTGACAGGTGATTCAATATAATGGTTTGTGACCTATGATGATTTTTGTTGTCCTTTTTTTGTTACTCCCTTATAGCATTTCTTTCCATTTTATCATTATTCATATTTAAGGGATATGTGTAACCATGTGTGACCATGTCTTTGAAAACTGCATCAAAACCAAGGGAGAAACTTTTGATTCTATCCTTCCAATAATCAAACTTGTCACCAAAAAAAACTAGAGGTTTAGAAGAGTAGTGACCTTTATCATTGTTTGCTGATGGTACACCTGGAATTGTTTTTCAAGAATTGGATCTTTACCTGACACAATTAAATGTTTGATATAACAATCAATACCAAAATCAGAGCTCTAATGTCAATTGAAGGTGCGAAGAAACATGAGAAATAGGGTTTTGAATTGAGTTTCTTCATTAAAACTTTTTGCACACCCTAGAATACAAACAATAAAGAATGCAACAATGATAAAAGAACACAAGTATTTTTTATCATGGTTCCCCTTTAACTCGATTACTCCATCCCACCTGTCAAGGTGATTTTTTATTCTCAATAAGAACTTAACCCACTAATAAAAACTTAGATTACAACCACAAAGACTAACCGTCAATGTCTTCTTGAGACTCCTGACTATACTCTCATCTCTCAAGGAATTACAACTCAAAGACTACCCGTCAATGACTTCTTGAGTAATCTGACTAACACTTAGTCACTCAAGAAAACTAACCAAAAGGTTAAAAACAAAGATCACATTTTGCATATTTTCTTCTACAATAAGTTGATTACACAAAACTGAAGATCAAAAGATTACACATAAATGATATGAAATATAATGCTCTAAGTGTTTCTCACTTTGTTGTTCTTGAATTTTTCTCAACACTTTGCTCTTTTCTTCTATCTATGATGTTCATTCTGCTTATCTATTTACAAAGTGTTAACTTGACTTTTTAATCTCTTAGGATTTTTCACGTTCAATCTCTTCTATTTTCTCTCTTTGTTCCAAGCTTCCAAGACCTCTTTATATAGGAAAAGAAATAAATTTATTGGAGGGTGAAGTTGAAATATCCACCAAAAATATAGTTGTTGGAGAATATTGGTAGTACATAGTGGAGTAGCATGCATCATGTAGTGGATGAGAGGATGAAATGAAGCAATACACGTTGGTACAATAGAACTGTCTTTTTCCATATTTATCAGAGTTGTGGAAGCAATATTTGATCTTGTTCTGATTGTACTATTGCCACATATTATTCTTCTTGTCATTATCTTCTAGTTAGAGGCTTCAAATATAAGTTGTTGAAGCTTGAGTAGAGTTTAGAGCTTATCTTCAAAATTAGGTGAGAATGAGACTTCAGAGTCTATAAAGTTCAGAGTCCTAAGACTTCAAAGACTTGAAATATCAAAGTCTTTCTCAGAGTCATACAAATCATGCAGAGATACAGACTTGATAATCCAGATGCTTCACTTTTGTTTAAACACGCCTTCTTTGATTTTCCTTTTGGTTCAGAGTGTGTCTTCAGTTTAGAGTCTGTCAATCTTCAAATTCTACCAATCTTCAAATTCTATCAATTTTTAGATTATGCTAGTCTTTAGATTCTACGTAGATAACTGTAGAACCAAACTTATTCCAACACCTTACACATCTAAAGTCATCTTTCATTATACCTTAGTAAATACAAATATATTATTTTTAAAAATTATGTGATTTTGACTATATATATTTTACTCTTAAATAATAAATATTTATATTAATAAATAAAAATTTGTATTTTATTTATAAAAATTATATTTAAAATAATATGTACTATTTGAAAATCACAAATACAACTTTTAAGAATACAAAAATTAATCTATAACAAACTGACCTTATAGAACAACATTGAAATCCATTCTTAATTTTTTATGCTAAGGGTCCGCGGATGTGAGACAGATACAAATCTGCAGGATTTATCTACACACGAACTCGAGTTAATGGGTGAAAATTTGAATTGATTGAGTTTGAATTCGGGTGCCACCCGATATTTCTGGTGTCACCCGAAACTACATTCGTTTAGACATTAAATTACATAGGTACCCCTAAATATATATACGTGTAAAAATTTAAGACTTTAATTTTAGTTGTAATGTTCTCAAATTTGATGAAAAGTTGTAATTTAATTTCTTAATTTTTTTGAGAGACTTTGATGAAATTATTGTGTTTCAAATTTCAATGTTGTTGTTGTATTTTGTGTTTTTACTGCGGATTCGAGTTTGGGTGAAAAAACTCAAACCCAATAAATATGCGCGTAGGTGTTATTTTACCACCCGAAAAATTTTTAAATTTAGATTCGAAATGTGATTTCAAATGCGTGTTTAAGTGGTGTGAAACCCATATCGACCCGATCCGTTTTCATCCCTAATTATTACCTTCATATAATTTTATACCTAAAATAGAATCTTTGATTGCCTCCTCGTACATCTACTCCGTGTATTGTGTCTGTTAATTTGTACACAAATCAATAATTTGAATAGAAACAATTAAATACTTTCTGTTGTCGGTGCATCTAGTAAGCTTTTATTCTAAATGTAATGGCAGCAACAATTGTTCCCAAAACTAATTGTAGATTTTTTTGTTTTGCTTTACTTTCACGCATAGATTCTGAGTTTGCTCTAGTCTATGACATCAACTGAATTTTAATTTGAGCTCTGATATTAAATTTTGAAAATCTTCAACCATTCATCAAAGGCCAAATTGACCATATTGAGAGAATGAATATAATAAAAGATATTAAATTTTAGTTAATTTCAAGGATGAAATTGATAGTCAGAACTTTAGATGGTTTGATTCCTCCACTTGCTCTTGGAGGCGTATGGGTTGGATTGTTTCTATTCAATTATTAACATGTGCTGCATTTATTGAAAATGAAGAAAAATAAAGTCATTGAAAATGAAAGGAAACTCTAAATTCATGATCCCCACCATTCACTTCTTCATCAGTATACAATTCTTTCAACTCAACCAACTAGAAAGTAAAACTTATTTATATCAATATATAAAACTAAAATAAATATTATTGTCAAGGAATTGAATTATAAACCATCCGTTTTCACGATTTAAGTCCATTAACACATATTAATAAAGCTATCTCATCCTCTTATAAAGAATCTTTTCTTCTATTCTTTTTTAATTATAATTTTCAAATTTTAATATATATATATATATATATATATATATATATATATATATATATATATATATATATATATATATATATATATATATATATATATATATATATATATATATATATATATATATATATATATATATATATATATATATATATATATCTGTATATTTTCCTAATCATTATTATAAATAAACTTGATTATTTTAGTTTATTGAAAATTTGATAAATCCAACCTATATATAAATTAGATATATTAATTATTGAATGAATAAAAAAATTAAATTTACTTATTGAAAAGTATATAAAAGTAATATATTTTTTATAAATTTATTATAACAATGATTTTTTTTAGTATTTGTGAATTTTGTTAAATAATATTATAAAAAGGAGTCAAGGGAGACAATTTTAACGAATGACTTGAATAAGTCCACGATGCATGTTCCAAACGTCAATGAGCCATGTTCTCAAGGTACCCAAGCTTTTAATTTTTCTTCTAGAAAATAAAATTCAAAATAAGGATTTTGAAGTCAAGCAAGACAAACCATGACCACTATTAATGTTTAACCATTTCTTCACTTAACAGCGTGAAGAATGGAAATGGTCAGTCACCTATGGTGTGCCACCAAACACGCAACATCCCTTATAATATAGCATAACACAAACACAACACACAACATAGAAGAAAATTTAGAACCATTGGTATTGGTATTAAGATTTTCCCACTTTTTTCTTTGTTGCAATTATACACAAATCTATCTATCAAGTCAATAACACAAGAATACACACTTTTTCTTCTTCTTTTCAATTCCTTCATTCATAGCTGCAAGCACGCACTTGGTGGTAAAATGGGAGAAATGAGCCTGGCATCTCCATCAAAGTCGTTTCGGCTTCGAAGTCCGAGTTTGAACTCGCTCCGTCTCCGACGAATCTTTGACATGTTTGACAAGAACGGTGATTCGATGATAACGGTGGAAGAAATTAACCAGGCGCTGAATCTTTTGGGATTGGAAGCTGAATTCAGAGACATTGAATCCATGATCAAGTGAGTTTGTTGATCCAAATCTTGAATTTACTCATTAATTTATTCACATTATTTATAGTTCTTTCATTTGCGATTTCAATATGTTTTCATTAATATAAAATTAATAAGTTTATACAAAAATAAAATAATAAATTATTAAAAATATATATGAATTACGTACATTGATTATCAAATGTATAAAAAAATCAAATTTATTTATAATTCGTACATAGGAAGTAATAACGTAAGTATGTTAAATTTGACGTGCGATGTTAGGTCTTACATAAAGCCAGACATGGAAGGGCTAGCGTACGAAGATTTCGTGGCATTGCACGAGTCACTAGGGGACGCGTATTTTGGGGTGGCTGAAGAAGTAGATGATGATACACAAAATGATGATCTATGGGAGGCTTTCAAGGTGTTTGATGAAGATGGTGATGGTTACATATCAGCTAAGGAACTTCAAGTTGTGTTGGGGAAGCTTGGACTTGTGGAAGGGAACATGATTGATAATGTTCAACGAATGATTGTGTCTGTTGATACCAACAATGATGGTCGTGTTGATTTCAATGAATTTAAGGAAATGATGCGCAACACTATTGTCCCTTGTTCTTGACCATATACTATGTTGTAACTTTGCAACATACTCCTTGTATTGTAGCCATGCCAATTTCTTAGCTTTAATTCTCGGGTTATTTTGTGGGTATATACACATATAATGAATGCTCTTTCTTATTTGAACCAGCTGGTTTAATTTAGTTGCAGTGCTTGGTCATCAATGATATGACAAGTGATTTGAGACTTTTAAATTGTCCTTAATTTCATAAATTAGCATATGGTATAAAATTTGAGTCTATTTAAATTATCATGCTTAAATAAGAGGTGATTATATGAGAATATGCACCATTTAGAATCATGGTAGATATTATTCTAACAGTTTTGATATGGGAAGTTCGTTTCCTTTGGATGTTGTTGGTGATGAAGACAACATTGATGAATTATGGTAGAATGAACCTTCATGTATACATTCATTGGTGGGGGTGTACTATCCAACACTCTTACTGATGATCGTAAGAGTGAAGTTTATTTTTTGAATAAAATTAGAATAAGACCTGCGCATCGTCCGCGGGTGGTAAATAAAATAAAATAGTCTATTATTTATTATTTATAATAGAATGTAGTAGATATTATGTATTATAAAAATCTAAAATATAGATGATAAGATTAATATAAGAAGAAATAATAGTCTAATTTTAATTGAACAGTAATACAATTATGAATAATAAAATTGCAATGTGACATCAAATAAAATTTTATAGATGAAATAATTTTTTAAAATTAGATTCAATTGTTATGCCTCCTTATTTTTTTTCTTTAGATGAGGTTTTATTGTTCCTTTGTTTGCTTTAATTGATTTTCAAGTCTTTAATTTTTTAGTAAGAAAATAAATTCATTTGTTTAGAAATGTGAAATTTTGTTGTTCTATTATCTCTTCCAGGAAGTGTCAATCCTATTATCTTTACTAGTATGCAAAACCACCCTTCCTTATACTCTTATCGTTCAACTTATTGTCAAACATCGAATTAACTCCAAAACAATATTCAAATAATGTGATAATATGAACTTCATTCCAAAGATATTTTATTTTGGCACCCCCTTCACATCTTTTTAAGAAGATAAAATATCAAAACAATAGAAATAAATATATTGAAGAATGAATTAATGAATCTGATAACATGACATAACAAATACTATCGATCCAACCTTAAGAATACATCAGTCACATTTGACTATGATTCTCTACGACATCGAATGAAATATCAACCACGCTAATGAACAAACATTGTCATTGAATTATTAATTTTTTATCTTGAACGGAATGTAAAATTTTTGACAAATAATTTTCTATCTAACAAAAAAACTCACTTATCTCACATAGAATTTGTAGTGTACTCTGCATATAGAACACACTCAGTCCTACTTTTCTGGAGACTAACTTCATGCACCTCTTCAATTTTGCTATATTAGCTTTTAATTTACTTGACCATAGCTAAAAATGTTAAATGATATGCAAATATAGATTAATAGAAATCATAGCAATATAATTCTCATAAACGTTCCGTAATATAGAATCCTTATAGTGACATACACATGAGAGGAAAAATTAGCACCTACGTTTAACACACACACCAAAGCACTTTATCATTACAGTGTAAAATTCTTGGATTTCACAAACACAAAATATGTATTCAACTAAAAACTATATCTTAAACATGAATTCATCAAAATTATCACATAATAAATCAATTGTATACATACCTCCCAATGTTGAATGCAAATCAAACAACCTAATTGTGATGAATGGAAATTAGAGATGGAAACAAAATGTATGAAGATGTCATGAATTCCTATAAGAAACACGTGTGTATGCCCTTTTTTTTTTTGTTGGAAAAATCAAACTGTAGTTAGAGAAATTCAAAATGGAATTCTATAAGAACAACCACACACATAACTAATGCTACAATTATAATCCAAAATTGATTTGTTGGAAACTATATGAAGGAGAAAATCGAACCGTAATCAGAGAAATCAAACATCATAATGCAAGAATAGTTTTAAACATTACTAATATTTCCTTCAAGAGTAATGTGAAACTGATTTGTCGGAATCTGTAACCAACTATTAGAGAATTAAAGTCGGTCACGTACTTAACGTTGTAAGAGTAATTTGAAACCGATTTGTTGAAACCGATTATTGGAGAATTAAGGGAAGGTGAAAAGGAAGTTTTGGAATGGAAACCGTAAAAAAAATATAGCGTGGTATTGGCAAAGAGATAATTTTTATGTGTAATTGTAAGAGATAATGGATGAATTGGAAGTGAAATAGAATGAAGAGAAGCGATGACACATAGGACTTTAGCTTAGTTGGAACAAATAGGTTTACGGGGCATTAGTTATGCTGAGTTGTAAGAAAAATGGTTGAAACTTCTGTTTTAATATATTATAAATAGATGTACATGTGTCTAGATTGTTCCTTAGAATTTATAGATGTTAGATTATAGGGTTTAAAGGTCTTTAAATCTTCTTTAGAGACAACTGTCTTACTTCTTGACTTAGTTGACCTAGTTTCCAATAGATTGAGTCTTGGCACAATCTAAAAAGGTAGTCTTCCAAACTTTGGCTGACACAACAAGGTTATGATTTTGTTTCAAGGCTCTTAGAGAGTCCACATCCATGCCACTCAAATTGGTAGTATAAATATACTCTACTTAATTTTATATTTCTTCACACTTTTCAATTATTTAAACCACTTCACTATATTATTTTTCAAATATCCATACTACTCATTTAAAAAGTTAAATTGGGTCCCACAAATCTCACAATATACTCTTAACTTTTTGTGTTTTTGCATACAAAATAGGAAAAAGTATCACTTTTACAAACAAACAAAATCTTCAAAGCCACGGTGGTTTTTTGAACTTGTAGCTTTCAAATTTATAAGACACCACCGATGTGAATGCTCTTAGAGTTTATTTTCCTTTCACTTGATGGTGGTTGCAATTACGATCTTTTATCGGATCTAATGAAATCATTCCAATAAGGAGTTTGTGAGTACACACTTTAGAAGTCGCTTATTTTATCTTAAAGTTTATTAGGAATTCTTAATGTACATTCAAAGTCTACTGTCGAACTCATCTTTAATTATCACCAGTGGTGATTTAAGATGCGTCTTGACCTTTTCCCTTCCTTTGCATATCTTCACTCATGTGTTTAAATAACCACTACCAAGATATCATTTAATGTTTGATACTGTGAAGTATACCTGCATTACGAACTTAAGCTTTTTTTACTTTAGATATTGTTATCTTGAAAACTTTAGATGAAGGATTATACATGGAATGATAGCAACCACGTTTAAAAATGACAAAGTATGAGGAGACATGGTCTTCGACACACTAGTGACGTCGGCCAAGAAGGTTCGATTGAAGTGCTAGATTTAGTTTGGAAGAGTCTCAGAAATTGATCCACAAAAATTAAGATTACTCTCTCTTCAAAACATGTCCAGAATTTCAAAAAGGTTTGTATAAATCCTTTAACAAAGTGTTGAATTCGATACATTCATCAAATGTTGAAGACTTAACATATGTTTTCTAAGAATCATTCAAACCAAAGATGTTTCGACAATACTATAAAATAAATCATAGACTCTCAACAGAGGCAGTTAAGAGGTTTCAGAGGTAGTTATCAGAGATATAGTTGATTTGTAGTAGTTTAAACATAAAAGTCACGTGAAAGTAAGCTGGAGGATGAAGCCCGCGTAAGGGGAAACATGTTAAGTTCTGTAAAGATAACTGTTGTCGACGATTAACATTGTATTATTATATAAGTCAATCTCATTGTTATGGTCGAGTATCGTAAAATTCATCAAGTATTCTCTATAGAAATAAAATACTCAATTAACCGAGAAAAAAAATTGTGAGATAATGTATGAGTCCACAACTTGTCTTTTACTCTTCTAAGTCTCTTTAATTGAAACATCTTATATTAATGTCATTTATTACGCTTTTGTCTATTATCCTAATTCAAAGTAGTTTATTGTCATTATTTACTAAAAACACCTGTAAACAAATTAGCATTGCGTAATGGGAATCTTTTGTGCAAGAAATATTTACTTAAGTTTGTATCTTTTATTGTTTTTTTATTCTTCATACATGAAATGTCTAGAAATGTTGAGTGTTTATGCTTTTGAGAAGTGATAAAAATATTTTAACCTCACCAACGTTATAAAAATTGTCCATGAATATTATCCACTTTGGCGTGTTAGGTGCTTCTAGCGTTGTCTCGGCTACAAAGATTGCCAAACACTTTGTACTAGAAACACACTTGAACTGCTTCTATCAATCTAGTTCTAACAAACTCAGTTTGCAAGTTCAACATGGTTGGATGGTTATCTAAATAAGTTTTAGGAAGAGTTATCAAGATATAGTCTTGTAAAAAAATCAATATAATTAGTGATGCAAATGGCCCTATCAAGTCTCTGAGAAGTGTAGGCATTATCTTTCATACCACCTAATCATATATTATTTTCAAAATATACCTTAAGCATTATTAGATTAATTCCTCTATTTCCTTTTTGCCTTATTCACAATATTAGGAAATTAATTAAATATACTTAATCATTGATAATCCTCAGACAAGGGGCAGATTCTCTTCCATATTTGGCTTCAAATGAAGACTATACTTGGTTCTTTTCTATTAGATGTTCCTTTACTTTCTTATTCAACTTGAAGTGTCCCTAAACCATTCTTTTTGTAATATTCTAACCTTTATCCTTTTGTTTTATTCATCTATATATCTTTTGGCATCTTTAAGAGGACCATAACTTAAGGAGATTTTTGCTTCTTTGTGAAACAAATAACTAAAAATCAGGAAACTCGTGACTCTATAGTTCATTTCATACCTATAAACTATGGACACACATTCTATTTAAGGTTCTTTTATAACCTTTGTGTCCCTAGCATGACGAGTGTGATCTTGTATATAGTCAGTGACTGATTCTGAATTCTAGGGATGCTCCAAATATATTATTCAACTATGTTACATCAGTTCAAAATATTAACTTAGTTACTCAAGAGCTTGTGTGGTTATATAATAAAGACATGTTGCAATCTTGTAGCATCTAAGAATGTCTATAGTATTTCCACCTGATGAGGATGGTCTATACATCGAAATAGAACTTGATCCTCCTGCAGTTAGCTCATCACTTCACAATGATGGCGACAACAAGAATAGTTGCATGCATGAACATGATGATGTAGAAGTGGAAGAGTGTGAATTGCGCGTATCGATTTCATCAACCATTTCTGTTTCCCTTCAAAAAGAGAGCATAAGTATTGATACTGACAGTGCTGCTGAAAATGGAGCTTCAATGGCCATGAAACAACCAAGCTTGACAAGGCCAACAACATCAAATGGGATTATGATGAAACTTATGATCAAGTTTCGATGTATAAAACTCAGATCATTCATTGCATCACTCATGAAACCAACACAAAACTGCCAAACAAACTCAACCAAAAAGTCCATAACCTTTTTTCCATGTTATGAGGAGGATAGCATAGGTGCCTCTATGAGAAAGAGTAAAAAATTGATGGATATGGATTTGGGAAGATTTAAAGGTGTATTCAGTGCTATAGGACTGAGCAGAAGAAGATCAAAAAGAAGAACAGATGCTTCAATTTCATGTAGCAGTACTCCAACTCATGAAGGATTTTCAAAAGAGAACTCTATTCAAGGAGCTATTGCCTATTGTAAGAGTTCATTTGGTCAAACTTCTGATTTCACTTTCTCAAGTTCAATTACCTCTACTCCTACTAGGTTTGTAGCTTATCATGATTGATAGAGAGGAACATTATGTCTACTCCTTCTTCATCATGTCTCCAATCATACAAAGAAAATTTCTGATGCTGAATGTGTAAAAACAAATTCATTCATTAGAAAAAGTCAAAGAAGCAAAGAATTATTGAGTATTGAATCCAAAAACTGCCCAGTAATAATTAACTCACAGAAAATAGTTGCAAGTAATAATAAAGATAAGAATTATTGAGTATTGAATCCAAAAACTGCACAGAATATTATTGAATTCTATTTTTTTTAACTGATTGAACAGAAGGTTCCATTTAATGATTTATAATGGTAATAAAGAAAATTAAACTAAGATAATTGGGTTGAAAAATCCAGAAACAAAGATGCAGCTGACTTGGGTTGCCTAATACTCTAAACTAAATATGTCCTTATTATAAACAAATGTATGGAAAGGTAACTTGTATTGTTATGTATGATTTGTACAAGCTGGTTGTTATATATACATAGCGGAGGAAAATGCTCAATCGTAATGAGTTGTTTAACGGATACAATAATAATGATAATCTTATAATTTTATATTGATAAATGGAAGTTGTCAATCACATTAAATGGTGATTCTATTTCCTTTAACACTCTCCTTCAAGTTGGAGTATGGATGTCAATGTCACTCATCAACTTGTTGAGATGTGTATGAAATGTCGGTGATTTTAGCAGCCTTGTAAATATATTAGTTATTTGATTTCCACTTTGTACATACTGTTGTACTCCAGTTTTTGCCCCTAAGATCCTCTAGCATTTTATGCCATTGCATTGCACAATGATCACAAATTAGCTCTCTCTCTCTCTCTCTCTCTCTCTCTCTCTCTCTCTCTCTCTCTCTCTCTCTCTCTCTCTCTCTCTTATTTTTGGGTTTGCCCTTTGGAGATCACCAAACATCTTTGATTGTATATGCTCTTGTGTATAATGTTTGATACTTTACCAATCATGATTTGTATATCATTTGCTCTTTAGATGTTGTGATGTAGGTGGATGATGCAAAAGTTTCTTATCCAAGAAGTTAATAGGCTCGTGAGTTTATTTCCATGCATTCTCTCCCCAATTCTCAATGTTTTGAAGCACTTGTTTTCATTGAAGATTCCTCTTGTCATCTACCATAGTCTATCATCTTGAGTGTGTGCTCCACATGTGAAGATGATCATCAAAGTGAAGAATTCTCCATGCCATGACCATCTAACTTGGAATTAGGGTTTTGGGCTTCTGAGGACCATATCTTGGAGTTTGTGTGAAATTTGTGGATGATTTTAATTTGATTCTTAAGAGGACTTCTAATATGAATATTCTTTGATCCAAGGATTTTAATTGATGAGAAGATTTGTTTGGAAGCCTATGATTGCAAACTCTCTAGATTCATACTCCATCTATCTTGTATGACTTCAAAGGATCATAACTTGGTCATCCCTTGTCTCCTTGAGCTCATTCCTTTTTTTACAATGAACCTAAGTATGTCTAATACAACATATTTCAATTTTTAGGAAGAGAAAATGCTTGGAAATTGACCTAAGAAGTCAAAAGATTACAAGTCATTGATGAATTTCTCAATTCTTGATCAATCAACTTCAAGAGATCATATCTTGATCATCATTTATCACCTTGAGGTCATTCTTTTTGCACAACAATCTTGAAGATGTGAAATTTATCTCCATCTAAGTTTCAAGGATTAGAAATGTTTGGAAGTTGCTTGAAGAGGTCAAAAGATTATAGGTCATTTCATGATTTTTCATCAACTTCACAGGACCATAACTCTCTCAATTTTTGGAGTTTTTGAGTGGTTCTTTTTGCAAAATGCTCTTTGAGGGGTCTACTCTATATCATCTTTGATGGCCAAAAACAAATTTTGAGTGGAAGACCATGTTTGAAGAGAAAACATTATAGGTCATTTTTAGAAAGTATGACATGTTTGACGAAGGCCTGACTTGTTTTTCAGTGTTTTTTCACAAATCCTAAAGACTATATATCTCAGCTCAAGCAACCATTGGACATGATTCTTTTTGCATTGTATTCTTCTCTTTGAGGACTTCATTTAGCTCAAGGAAAATTAGAAAGCGCAAGAGGGAATTTGATTTGGCCTCAGTGCAAATTTTGTGCCAAAATTTGTTTCGAGCTCACCATCAGTTTGTGCATTTGCGCCTATAACTCATTTTTAAGCCAACTTAATCCTTGTTTTCGTGACTAATCATGTTTAGAAACTTCCCATGATTAATTAGCACATCAAAACGCAAGGAATTGTTGAGTTTTGAGCACTTGAAGTCACTTTTGATCCCATTCACTTGAAGTCCCTTTTGATCCCATTCACTTCTCTATAAATAGAGGATCATTCCTCACTCGTTTCCTTAAGCTTTGAGAGCCATAAAATCGCTGCCAAACTCACTCCAAAGCTCACATTATTGCAACTTCGTTTTCACTCTTAAAGCCTTTCCAGTTTGAAATTAACCATTCATTCTTCTTCCTTACACTTTACTGAAGCTAACAGAACAAGAATCGTGTCTTAAGACTCCCTGAGTCGTACTATCTAAGTCAAGTTTCAGAGCTCTGAAAGTGAACTTCGTTTAGGTAGGATTCGTGACCAAATTGTTTCAAATCAAACATTATTTTGTTCTCTTCATCTCCTTGATTCTCGTGATCTTCACCATTTTCATTGAGTATTGAGTGTGAATTTCAGAAAACAAGTGCTGATTATTTCTCTGCATTTTCTCAAATTCTTCTTTGTATAGGTGAAATAAATTCTTCACGAGGGTACCATTAGATTCGTCTTGAAAAGACGAATCGAATGATGCCGATTTGAGGAATTTATTTCACAGTTTTGGAATCACGAATTGAGGATGGCTGGAGGTTGAAGACGACCTACGTGTCTGTCTTCAACCAATGATAGCGTGCCATGTAATTTTTTTGAATTAAACCTAGTGAGCTTTCCTTACCGTGCACGTGTTATAGGAGCCCTTGGATCTGATTACTTTAGTGAGTCAGACTCGATCCAACGTGTGATATCATTCCTTGTTTTATATTTTAAAATTTTAATTTAACTTGCAATCCAGTGTGAAAACCAAGGAGGTCCATATCAAGCACAGCGCGTCTGATCCATTTGATTAATTTACTAACGCGTTTTGACTGTGATCCAATGGCCTACATTTTTTGGCTTTTATTTTATTTTCTGATTTTATATTTTAAATGTTTTAAAATTCAAAAAATCATAAACAATTCATTTTGACTAAAAAATTATGAAAAAATTCACAAAAATATTTTCAAATATTCTCTTTCTAATTTTTATTTTTTCATAATTTTATTTTTCAGATTTGATATTGTTTTATGATTTTTCTCTTTTATTATATATTTTTAAATGTTTTAAAATACTTTTTGACATTTAAAAATTATGAAAAAAATTATGAAAGGATCCAATAGTCATTTGACAAATATTGGTGACCTCATTTTATTTTTATTTCTGATTTTTCTATTTTTGTCAATTTTTGATTTGTTTTACCATTTTCTTTTTATTTTAAAAAAATTGTTTTGCCCTTTTAAAATTTCTGGAAAAAAATTGTCAACACTTGTTGACCTTTATTTGACCTTGAGAAATTTTCTTGGAATTTTATTTTGGTGCATGGGCACCATTATGCATTTCATCAATTAAAATCCAAGTAAATAATTCATTTTCAAACAATTTTTAATTTGTTTTATTATTAAATATTCATTTATGATTTTAAATTTATTTGGAGTCATAAATTTCTTCAACATCAATGGAACTTGGGTGTTGATAGGTCTTAAGACCAAATCCACCAAGATGGTTGATTGATTTTGATGAAGTTAGACCGTATGAATTCATCTGATGCATTGTGGATTTTGTGACATATCCTCATCCCTCTTCATCTTACCCCCATTCTCTTTTTAATCTTTTGTCCCAATCGGAAAATGATCAATTGGTGGCATAAACTTCAAAGATTAATATAAGCCCCAAAAGATGACTTGAACTTTGATTCTGGTTCAACACTCGTGAAGCTTGTCGTATGGTCGCTATGATTTTTTAATCAAGCTTCTAGCAAGTTTTCACCAACTTTGTCCAATTGAAATTCTCAATCATCTTTGATCAAGTGATGTGATTATTCCAAAATCGATGATTTACTTGACAAAAAGCAATTGAAACTTGTCGCGTGGCCGCGTTGATTTTAATCAAGTTTCTGGCAAGTCTTCATGCGCAAGCTTCAAGATGGTCATCTTGCTGACGACTAATTACTAACAATTCGATGATATACTTGACAAGTTTCAAGATGGTCATATTGCTAACCTTTATTAATTGCATTTTATTTTATGCTCTTTACTTTCCGTTTTTATTTTTTATGCTCTTTACTTTATGCACTTTACTTTTAGCATTTACATTTCATGCCATTTTTTCTTTGCTCACTTGAGCATTTTATTTTCTTGTCATTTTGAATTTGCTCAATTAAGATTTATTTTTCTTTTTTTTTCAAGATACCTAATAATTCAATCTAAACATAAAAAACTTTTAATTGGACTTGGTTACTATCCCTATGCTCAAAGTTTAACCTTTGGACTTAGGATTAGGACATCTACCTCAGCTCAGATATTTATGTGATCTTGGTGTTATTTTGTCTTGCTTGGTCTATTATCTTGTATGCAGGTTATTCCGTTTATACTTAATGATGAGTGGATTTTCTCCAAATACAGTCGTTACTCTGGCCATTTTTCTTGAGACATGAACTCACCCGAGGCATTGATTTATCTGAAGCTTTGTTTTTTTGTCTGGTTTATTTGTTGCTTGTGTGGTAATCCAAAAGATGAGAATGTGGTATTGGCTTCTTGATGTCAAGTAATGATTTTCTCACCCGGTTAGGCCTTTCTTGACCCTTACCTTTTATTTTTTGTACATAAGTTAGCCTCTTCATCTCCTCCCATATTCTTTAATTTTCAAAATCTTCCCTCTTTTTTAAAGGATTCTTGTTTTCAAAACTTGAACCGCTTTTATAAAAAAACTTGGAGTTAGATCCACACATTTTCAAACTTTCTTTTCTTAATAAACTTTCCAATTCATTTAATAATACTTTGACCACTTTTTGTTAAGACTAAAAATAACATAACCTCATTCAAACTTTTTGAGCCCTCTGTGGCTTTCTTCTTAAAAAACCATTTTCTTAAAATCAACCAACATACAATTTTAGTCTTTTTTACCCGAACTACATGGGTTTTGATTTCAACATTGCACATTGTTGGTATGTAGGCCTAGAACTCATTGGAAGTTCTATCAAATCAAAAATTGTAAAAAAAATAATACTTCTTTTCTCACCCTCAGCATCTATTTTTGCACGTATACCTTTTTTAGCACACATATACGAATTTTCAAAAAGGTTCCTACGGAGTACCGTAGATGCTTTGGGTGCCTAACACCTTCCCTTTGCATAACCAACCCCCGTACCTATTTCTCATTTTTAGGATTTTATTCGCTCTTTTTCCTAGTCTTTTTGATAAAATAAAAACGTGGTGGTGACTCTGTTGTTCCTATTTTTGAGTTGAGTCAATTCAATGACTTACACTCATAGTTTTTATCTCTACATATACGTTGTCTCAATTTATCCTCTTTTGATTCTCTTACGAACATTATGACAATCTAACTCAATATGTTTCATCCTCATAGACAGAATTTGCAGCGATTTGTAGAGTTGCTTAATTATTACAAAAAAATATTGTTGCCTCAGGATATGGAACATGTAAATCTTTTAACAAGTATCTCAACCAAGAAAGCTCATAAGTGGTTGCGGCCATCAAATGATACTTTTCTTCTGTTGATGACTATGAAATCGTTGTTTGTTTCTTGTTTTTCCATGAGATAAGAGACTTTCCATGGAATATACATTAGTATGTTACAAAAAGATTGTGGTCAGGCATCTTGCACAACTAGCATCACAATATTTGACTAAAATGAGTGAGTTGTTGAAGGGGTATTTCACAATGCACTAAAAGTATCAGAGTAATACAAAGAGTGTCAAACCCACAGAGATCTAATAGTCAATTTATCGTTTTCTATTGCTACAATGTTTATCTAAGACGATTAAAATAGTGACTGGAGACTTGGAAAATAAAGTAGAATAAAAGAATAAAATTATTTAAAAAATATAATTTTGAAATGTGGATCTCATCAATTCATTGATATTCTTATTGTTCTTAAATTTAACTACATATGGGACAATATTTTCCTCTTTGAAAAAGAACAAATTAAAAAGGAACTTTCGTTGTCGCGTAATAAGAACTGAATTTTACCCTCTAATTTATATCGTCTATTGTTGTGTGCCCGTTGCGTTTTTCTTTAAAGAAGTAAATACCTTTTTTAGAAATAAGTTTCTTTTACTCCGATGAAAAGTAGTTTTAACTGAAAAACTACACTTTAAACGATTCCATGCGTTCGCTCGGTGAGCCGCATCTTACATTCAAAAACGCGTTCGAAAATGGGTTTAAAAACACTTTCTAAAAATAATAACTTCCCTATTAAATTAACAAAGAGCTTTTGCGGTATTTATCAATTAGAAATTAAACAACCTTAATATTTTGTACCGGACGACTTCGATCATACCCGACATGTAAATGGTTCTACTTTCGTAGCAACCAATCAAATTAAGTTTAAAAAAGTTGTTATAAAATTAAAACAGCCCCATAAGTATTTTTTTCTCAAAGAACAACAATTTAGAGTACCATTGAATCGACGATCCTCATATTTCAACACTTATATTTGGTCAGACATAGTTTTAACAAGCGATAAAACAATTGAATTTAACATGGCATAAAACATAATAGACATAGAAAATAAGATTGGAAACATGTAATTGATAGAAATTAAATTAAATCAAATTAAGTGCAGATAAATAAAGAGACGATAAAATAAAAGTAATGCGATTAAATAAAAACTTGCTCCAAGGAGGCAATAATTTGATACATGAAGTAAATCAACGAAAAGACTTGAATGCATGAAATAAAATGGTGGCAAGATTAAACTTCTACAATGTTGCTCCAAACTCGATACAAACTCAATCGAAAATCTTATAAATCATTGACGTAAAGAGCTAAAGCTTCCAAAATGCAACAATATATGGCTTATGTTTGTATTAAGCTTGGACGATCCAAAAGGGAAGCTAAAGCCCTATTTATAAGGTTACAAACTCCTAAAATATCTCAAGGGAGTTGCTAGATTCGTGGGAGAGGAAATATGAGCGAACAGAGTGAATGGGAGACCAAGCCAAGTCCATTTGTAACTTATATGTTTTTTAAGGTGTGGCGACCGCCACACTCTCATGGCAAACTCCATTCTCAAGAAATGGTCATGACTTGGTCTTTGTGACCATTAGCGCGTGGACTACACATGACCACCTTTATGGTGAATGTCATGGTGGTGCCTTGAGTGCAAAATACCTTTTTATTCTCTGTTTTTTGTCTGAATTACTTCGTTTCTTCGCGTACGACTCCCATTTGGTCAAATGCCTGAAATCCAAAAAAAATACCAACATAATACATGAAATGGAGATAAAAACAATAAAATCTATGAAAATTGAGTCAAATATACAATGAGTTTTGGTGTTATCAGTTGTTTAATGGGAATAGTAACCATTGTCCTCGATCTATTTTCAAGTATTGAAGAAGTCGATGTGAAAGCTTCATGTGATGATGTACTTTTGGTTCCTGCATGAATTGACTAAGTGTGTTTATAGAGTATGTGATTTCAAGCCAACTAGTTATGAGGTAGAATAGTTTCCCAAATAGCCTGCGATAACGACTTAGATCCTTGAGAGCTTCACTTCCATTTTCTGTCAACACCAAGTCGAGTTCCATGGGGAAAATTGTTGGTTTTTCTCCATGTAGTCCAGCTTCTTCTAATATGTCTAATGTGTATTTTCTTTGACAAACTATTATTCCTGCCTTGGATCGAGCCATTTCAATGCCTAGAAAGTATTTGAGCACTCCAAGATCTTTAATCTAGAAACAACTATTGAGAAACTTCTTGAGATCATTAATGGTTGTCTCATTGTTCCTACTAATGACCATATCATTAACATAGAGTAACCCTGCATTAAAAGAACCCACATGAACCTGTGTAAATAGTAAATAATCAACTTTTGATTATCGAAAGTCAATTTCTTGAATTTCATAAGAGAAATGTTGGAACCAAATTTGAGATGCTTTCTTGAGCCCAAAAATTTAGTTGTGGAGTCGAAAAACTACATTTTCCATATCGAAAATATCCTGGAGGGGTAGCATGTATACTTCCTTGACAAGATCCCCATGAAAAAAATTCATTTTTGCACGTCCTTTAGGTGTTAAGACTAATGTCAAACGACATCAATGGATAATAAGCAACAAATAATGACTAATTTGTCCAATACCATTTTTGTTGTGAAGTGATTGATCTTTACCATTTTTGTTGTGAAACATAGCCATAATATATCGGTATTCCTCACCTGTAAAGGTTGGGCTGTCATTTGCCGGTTCTTTCTTCACCTCAATATTATTGATTGATGATTTATTTTCTAGGTTTCACATTTTGTCATGCCATTTATGTCCATCCTGGAACCCTTTCAAATAACAGTATTAGTCCACTATAAGTCCTTCTTGTTCACAGTGGGTGCATCACAAGTCTCAGCAATTGGAGAAGGAATTTTCATTCTATTACACTAGTGTGCGAGCGATATGCATAACATTGATGTTAGTGGAATTTCCCTATGCATTACAACCTTCATTTGTCTATCTTGTTGAAGAATTAATCTATGAACTTTTTGAGTGTCTAGAAGAGGACTTACCATCAAAATTGACCCACGAACTGTGAGTTCATTTTCTCATTAGAGATATTTTGTATGATGTCAAAATTAGGACATTTTTAGAGTTTGTGTATATTGAACGATATCTTTGAGTCTTGATGTGCATCTGAGAATTAGGAAGTTTAAAAGCATGGTTGAAAAGGTTTTATGCATTAAAAACTAGATTTTATGTGAAAACAGGTCTTTGTGTCGACACATACATACTATGAGTCGACACATGTGGATGCTTTTTAAATCATGTAGCTTATGTTTGCATGAGTCGGCATATAAAGCTTTTCAAGTCAACACATAGAAGAAAAATTTCTTCTATAAGTCGATACATACGTCGTACGATTCGACAATGCTTGTGTTTTTGTAACGTCTGTAGGCTCTGTAATTCATAAGTCGACACATGACATATATAGGCCGACACATGTGTCGGAATGAGTTGACTCATGACTTAAATTTGTCGACATGTTTGTAAAAAAAATTGAAATTCTACATTCTTTTCTAAACTTCTTGCATTCTATTTTGAAATATACTGAAATTTTCTTGAAATTTCCAGTAAAACTCATGTTTTTTTATTAAATTTGGTGATTATTTAAAAGAGTATAATGGCAACAACATACACTTGGGAGGTGACATGTATAATCCAGGGGGTGCGATGTTAATTCCTCCAATTAATGGGGGTAAAGCCTAGCGTAGACTAACAATAAAGGCCTAGGACCAAAAGCTGGTTGGCCTCCTAAGGATGTCGCCAATCGGCACCTGCCACCCTAATATTGTCAATGATCAATGTGCGGTAAAGACAGAAAGTACAAACACAGTTGTACCCCAAACGCTCCATTCTTACAGTTTTCCCTTTCTTCCTAACGTTTCCTTTCCTTTCTCAACACAAACAACTTATCAGAAGAAAAAAAACACGAATAACCTAATATCTAACACCAAACCAATCCCAATACCATTTCAACTCTAGAATTTGATGGCCACATACCTTATTCATCACCGTCCCCAAACCCAGTCACTCTCACTGATGCGCAAAACAAAACAAAAATCATGCAATCAAAAAGTGGGTATTTGTGATTAGAATGTTAGATGCAACAAGAATTCAATAAAAAACAACTAACAGTACTGAGAATGACTTGTTTATTCCTTGTGAAATGCAGTAAATTAAATAGAGAACAAAATGACCGTGTTGTAACAAACTATTACCCACTTCTAGCTAAAAATAAGGAAACAAACTTCACTAAATCAATTTAACAAACTATCCTAAAAACTAGTACTCTTATTTGACTAAAGAGATATCATTCACTCCCTTGAACTAGATTGCATTTGCAGCTAGTTAACATGTGGTACTTCATACACTATAAGCCTCAGTCTTAACTCCCGAAATAGATCCAATTTGAGCGGCTTGGTGAAAATGTCGGTTATCTGTTGCCTTGTACCACAAAATTGAAGTTGCACAACTACATCATTCACTAGCTATTGTAAGAAATGGTAGCGCACATCGATGTGCTTTCTCTTTCCGTGCATCACCGAATTCCTCGCCAACTTAATTGTTGAGCTATTGTTACAAAAAAATGACAATACTCTCACTGCCCATATAGCCAGTCTTCTTTAGTACCCTTTGCATCCATATTGCTTGACAACTACTTCCTGCAGCTGAAATAAATTCAGCTTTGGTTGTGCTTAGTGTTACGATCAGTTGCTTTCGAGAAGACCAAGTCAGTGCTCCTCCACTTAGCATAAAAACATAGCTGAGTGATAAGTGCCAAAATGTAGTTATTTTGTATATACATTTTGTGGCACTTATCAGTTCTTTTGTTGATATTTAGTTGAATAATCCCGATTTGTTGTTGTAAATATATTTTATTGTGTTTTGTGTATATATTGTACCGTTTGATTAGTTTTGTATATATTTTGTAGGTATTTGTTGCATTATTGGAGCATTGAGAATAAAGTTCAAATGGAGCTCTAAGATGCATTTTTAATCGAATAAAGGAATAAGGCTTGAAGTTGGAAGCCACAAGAAAAGCAACAAAATTTGCTGCTTGGACAATTTCGCCAAGAGAGGGCCTTGCGTCGCCAGGAGACGGTCCTGTTAGAGGAAGATGAGCTTCGTTCTAACTTGTTTCGCTGCCTAGGCGCTGGGAGAGGAAAATAAAATTTCGCCGGCCGAAGCTAAATTTCGTTGGGCGAAGGTAGATATTTGTACAAGTTGAGAACGTGGCCTAATTTGGGCCAAGTTAAATGAAGATTCGTCGGGTGATGCTTTTAGTTCACCAGGCAAAGTTGCGTAACCAGATTTTCTTTATACTTTCATTTTATTTTGGATTATGGTTTTGGGGTGTGAAGTTCTTGCTCCCAATTCCATCACTCATATAGTCTTTGATAGATTAGCTTAGAAAACAACACTAGGGTCTTGCTTATGGTTGATTGGAGGTGGATTGCTCTTCGATAGGCTTTGAAAAACCGGTGTAAACGGGTAGTTTATCTCCTCTCTTCTCTTTGTATTTCTCTATTGTGTTGGTTATGTATGTATATTTACTTTGAACACATGTATATTTGTCGTCCTTGGCGTTGTATAAAGTCTGCTTTATGAATCTGTGTTGGTAGTTATCTTAGGTTTTTACTCTATGTTAGGGATTTGAGCTTTGCTAGAGATAGATTGCTTAGATTCTTTCCTAGGATGATTATCTATTAGTTTATGAATGCTAGAAATAGGTTTAGAGCTGACATTCACCATAGAATATCTGATCTTAATGCCTCTGTGTCAGTGAAGTATGTCAGAGATGGGTATAGAGGTGACGCAGTTGACTTCTGGTTGTTGAGATAGGCCAGACATGGCTATTGAGGTGATTCGGGAGGATTCTCAATTTGGGTTAGAAATAGCTTAGATTGTGAGAGGTATGTGATGACACAGATGAGTATCGTAGGCCGAGTATAACTGGACGGTAGATTTAAGTCTGTGACGGGTAATGTGCATTCGTTTCAAACAAGCTGTCTATCCTTTTTACTTTTTGTTCATTTACTTTTTATCTTTTATTTTCAACTCATTTAATCCCAAACTCATTAACCGTAGAATTTTCGAACGACGAATCAATAACCAATCTCTGTCGATACGATACGATATAACCTAACCGGTATATATCACCCGGTAAAAATAATACCAACTCTTTGCTTGCTCGCTTTACCGCCGCAACAAAATGGCGCCGTTGCTGGGGATTGGTTTTATTGTTTCTATATTGCGATAATTCCGTTGTTTTTGAGTTTTGTAATTAAGGTATATGTTGTATAGGCTTTGTATACGGACTTGTATATTATTACTTGTACATTTTGTGTTTACTTTCCATACTTGTACATATTTTTTTTCCTTATTTTCAAGTATTGTTGTGAATTGTCTCGTTATCGTAACATTTGTTGTAGGGATATTAGGACACTTTCTTTAGGTTTGTGCGGTGTGGCAATACCATGGCATGACGAGAGAAGGTTACTAGTGCTCGCACAATAAAGGCGTCGAGCTTACGACGTAAAATAAACATGTTTGTTTATGTGTGTGGTGACTTGTGTTTTAACAAGTTGAAATAGGACTTGTTCTTAATTTTAAATCTTCACTTTTCAACTTGTTAATTCATTTTCACCATGTTTTCGTATTGTTATTTGTATTCGTTTTGTTTTGTCAAATTGTGTTATCCGCAAGCTCGTCATGTTTAGCTTAAGGAGTTTTGTTGGATGTAAATTTTGTTTTTCTACGCTTTTGTTATTGTTTGGACTTGAACTTTGGTCCGGTAACTTGAGGTTACGTTTGGTGATTTTTCGAGTTTGATCGTTTCAACTCGCGGATGTATTGTAATGATAGTTTTAAAGTTGGTACACGTCAGGTACTCGTTTATCGCTTTCTATAGCATAACATGTTTAGGAAATTTATCATTTGTACAATTATCATGTCATTAATTCTTTTTGCATTACTTGCTCATGAATTGAATCACTTTAGTTTCCTTTTTAACCATAAATGTGAGGAAGCTTTCCATTGTTTACATATGAGAGGCCACAATTCTTGTTTTAACTGGATTTTATTATGGTTAATCTTTTATTTTGTGTTGATTGTATGATTGCATGAAAATGATCAAGGCATTTTATTGATTTTGAGCATAACTACTACCTTGGCTAAATATTCAATACTCCTTGTGAGTGTGTGAACCTTTGTTAACCTCTTTGAGCTTTTATCAATATCCATGTTTATTTGAACTTGATGCTTGTCTATGAATGTTGAATTCACCTTTTTTGTATGGATGTTGATTTCTTTGTTTCTTGAATCCTCAACTATATGTTGTTGTATGGATTTTTACCTTGCCTTAGAAAGTAGGGAGTATTCACACATTAATGTTGGTTGAATTCAAGTTGGGGAGAGGAATGTTTATGTACTTATATTGTGGTTGGTATGAGGTTAAGAGTAAAAGAAAGATTAGAAAAAGAAAGAAAAAAAGAAAAAAAGAAAAAAAGCTTTGAAAAATAAAAATAAAAAGAGTATGAATAATGTTGTGTTAATAAGTGAGGTGTTTTGGTTTTACAATTTGTGATGAAGAATAATTTTGATTGAGATTTTATGCTTGAGTCTTTTCGAGTTGATCACTCCCTTAGGTTTAGGCAAGTTTTTGTTTCGATTAGCTTTAGGACTTATCACTTGTTTGTTAACCAAGCCACATTACAACCTTGAAAAGCCCTTGTGATTTTTGCATTTGTATTTTCAATACGTTTTTTATGAATGCATAATTTAGTCTATTGTTTGCAAGATTGTGGAGGAGTGTTTTTTGTCCCTCACCTTTGTGTGTTCTTCATCTGCTGATGAATTTTTGCTAGGTGTGATTCATGATTGAGTTTGTTTTGTTTTAGAATGTTTTGCATGATTTTTGTACTTAGGATTTATTTCGTTTATATGTTATCGTTGTAGGATAGTGGTAAGTTTGTATTTTGTCGTGTACGTTTTTGTTTGAACCATACATTTGTTTTCCATTTTAAAAACTAGTTGATTCGGGATTCTTTGATTATCGTCTTTTGTTTCTTTAGGTTTACTTGACTTTGTTTGAGGACAAACAATGTGTCAAGTTGGGGAGAGTTGATAAGCGCCAAAATGTAGTTATTTTGTATATACATTTTGTGGCACTTATCCGTTCTTTTGTTGATATTTAGTTGAATAATCCCGACTTTTTGTTGTAAATACGTTTTATTGCATTTTGTGTATATATTTGTCACACCCCAAAATTTACCCTCCTAACTCCAATTTATCTGACTCAGGTTTCACATTCACCTTCATACGCATCTGCATCATTCGTCGTATTTAAGTTGACCAAAAGTCAACTTAAATCGACATTTGCATTGTTTTGTTGTTGTGAAATACCCGATATTTTGCACTTCATGCATTTTTATCTCCTTACCTGCTTATTGCATCATGTTAAGTTATTCATATGTCGATGATATCAATATTTCAGTTTTATAGACAAATCGTTAAAAGCAATTTGATAATGTGCAAAAATTAGCGGGGAAAATATTTCAAGTTTTCATCTTTTACTCACTGCTTTATGAATCTATGTGTCGCGTAGATCATAAAAATGTGCCCTCTCTAATTTTTCGATACATTTTTTAGTCTCGTTTTTAACCGTAAGTGTTTTAAAACCGGGTATTCTTGGTTATCATGTTATTTCGATTTTAAACATTTTGGTAATTTTTCTTTAATCTTTGACACCCGTAGTTTATTTTAATGTGCTCTTTTTATTTTTCGGATAATTTATTGTCCGAACTTTTATCATTTTTGACAATTTTTAGATGTCTATTTTTTATCTCAAAAAATCAAACAAAAATATTTTTGGGCTTATTATTTTTTAAGTGACCCAATTTTATGGCCCATTTAATCATGAAGGGCATTTTTGACATTAGTAAAAATATGCTAAACCTAATTTATTACTATATATTGGGAGTTTGTTTACTGTTCAGGGGGAGGCCAATTTTAAAAAACAAGAAATGGAAACACAGAGGCTACGCGAATAAAAAATACGCGAATAAAAATGGGAAAGAGGAATAATTCCTCCTTGTTCTCTTGTCTCGCAGAATCTCCACTGTAACCAGCCACACATACTCCTCAATCACAGCCAGCACTCTCTGTTCACCCTTACTTCCTCACCTTTCTCCGTTCATCTCTTCACATGCTCCCGCCGTTAACTTTTCCGTTTCCTTCCACCATTCATTCCTGTTAACCCCCATTCATCCCTTCCATCATAAACCCACCATCATCTTCCTCGCTACCTTCAACCCTCACTGCTTCGGTCATCTCCACCCACGAACCTGCCTCATAACTCCTTCTGTCTCACACTGTAACCCTCTGTTCCAACAATCCCTGCCCTTCAATCACACCTTCACCTTCACCAGAAACCAAAATCCCCATCATCAAAACTCATCTTCTTCTCCTAACCTCGCCTTCATTCTCGCTACCTCACCTCTTCACAACCACCGATACCCCACCATAACAGCTTCCTTTCAACCTCCCTCGCCGCCGCCTCTCACAGTGCCTCCCCAGCAACCCCCACTGCCATCGTAAATCACTTTTAAAACAACCCATCTTCCATCCGCTGCCACTCATATCCACGCCGGCAGAACCCTCCATTTTTTCTTTAACTCAACTCCAAAACCATTGTCTCTTCAAACTGCAAACAATACCTTGTCGAACCAACCTAAATAACCATTGTCCCTCTCTCACGAGACCTCCCTCTTCATCCTCAACCGGAACTGTCTCTCTCACAATACTTCTTCGCCACTATTCCCTGTAACCCGATACCATCGCAATCAGTTTCTTCACTTCCTTATCCCTTACGGCGTCCCTCGTTTCTTCTCCAGATGTTGGTGGTGGTCTAGTAGTAGACGATGAAGTTGCCCGTGAACTGGGGTTTGGGAAAATATCAGACGAATTCATTTCAGAAGCAAATCCATTCAACAACTGAGCATACCTCGTGGTCGAGGTTTTGGTCTATTACCAGCTCAATCTGAAAATCAGCAACAACTACAACTTCCTGTAGTCTTCCGTGAAGCAAGCTTCCTCAGCAGATTTTCTTTCTGTCGGCAGTTTTCGGTAAGCTCATGTTTATCTCTGTTTGATAGTTGTCTGCTCTTAGCATTTTGAATAGGTTGTTATGTTGTTGGTGTTGAAACTGTGATGAATATGTAAATGTCAGTGTTGTGCTATTTGTCTTGGAAAAAAATAGTGTCTAACTTGGCTTGAATTTCATTTGTTGGTCCCATTTGGTTCGAATGATTTCTGTCGAGTATCGAATGTTTTTGTGCCAGATTTGAATTGATTGCAGTTTGGGAATAATTCTGAGTTGGCTTAATAGGTGCGATTGAAGTATCAATGTGACTGTTTTATTGTTTAGTTGTGATAATTGTGTTTAGTTTCGATGAAGGTTTTACGATTGGCCGCGTTTAATCGCGGGTGAATGTAACCGAGAAACTATAGGGCAGCTTTGTAGCCATTTTTCTTGAGGCGAATTCGATAAGAATGTGGGTTGTGATACCACTTTTATTATTCTCAACCAAAGTACAAACGTGTTACTTTTTGAAACTCGATTGATAGCACCATTTTATAGATTTTAATTGAGTAAAGATTGATTTCTGTTTTGGTTTTGATGATGGCTAAATGATGATGTCGTGTTTATTCGCGTATAAATTTAGTCGAGAAACCGTTGGAATTGCTAGTGAAACAAAATTTGTGTAGTTTCGATGAAGGTGATGTTGTTGTCGCGTTTATTCGCGTAGAAACTAACCGAGAAACTATCATGGGCAGCCATTGGTTTTCTATGGTTGCAAATGTTTATTTTGTTCAATTGAGGTTATAATACTATTCAAGTTCAAATTCAAAGGTTAATCAAAGATGACACCGCTTTATTTGATTTTTATTGGTTGTGATAGTGAATGGTTGTAGAGTTCTGATGAAGGTGACGATGATACCATGTTTATTCATGTGTAAATCCAACCGAGGAACCTCGAGGGCAATATATGGCTTCTTTGTGTGGATTTGAACAAAAAAGTGTTTCTTATTTAGTATTTATGTATGCTCACTGCTGACCGAGTTTAGGTTTAAGGGGTTGAAATTCGTTTTGAATCTAACTTTTCATGCTTCACTATGAAAAGTTTATGGTTTGAAAGACATTTTTTTTCGAGTTCATTTGATTGAATACAACTAGAACATAATGCTGATTTTTACGTGAACATTGAATATTAACTTGCTTTTCTTGTTTTTTTTTTTTGCTTGCAAATATTTTATTTGTTCATGTACATTCATATTTGTTTCACTCCTACTTTTTTGCAATTTATAAATACCAACTTGTTCACTATTTGCATGGTTTCGATTATAATATTGCTTGTCTCTTCATTTGTTCATATACATGATGCAAATTTCATTCGATTTTCTAATCCTTTGTCTACTAACCATGTCTTAATTTATTTTCATTTCATTTTTATACCACTTATGCTACTAACGAGTTTATTATTTGTGTATACATTCGAGGATTATGCAAAACAATCACTTTCAATTAGCTTTTACTCTTTTTCATTAGCATATTCATATTACTGTTTATATTTAATATTTAGTAATGTACATACAATATACTTAGTATTTTTATTTTTTATATATTTAATACTGCAAATTTAATTATACATAGTATTATTATTATATTTAGTATTGTAAATATAATTATTTACATATTATTTTATTATTTTATTTATTTTATACCTTACTATATTTATCTGTGAATAAATTCACATTATACTGTAATATATTAGTTGCACTTCTTAGAATTAATTTCATAAGTTTATTCTAAGGTTAATTAATCTAATAAAATACAAATGGTCGATAATCGATACTAGTTTCTCCGCATTTAACTTTTGTTAATGTTCTGTTAAGATACAATTAATTTACGATTTCTCTTTAATTTATCTTTATCCCTATTCGGAAAAATGTATCAAACTTCAAAACACTTTCATAATTAACTTACAAACCTCGATCCAATGTCGAGTGCATTTTCAAAACTCTTTCACAATAAAAACCCAAGTATTTAAATCGTTGGTTGTTAGACCAATTGTTTAAATACTTGTGCGAAATGAACTTTTAGTTTTTAAATCGTTGGATGTTAGTCCAATTGTTTAAAGACTCTTAATAACGTGAATTTTGTTTCACTTCATAAGAAAATTTTTGGGATGATAGACGACTCGTTGAGCATTGAGCTCCTCTTGTTTCTAGTATTTAAATCGTAAGATGCTAGTCCTATTGTTCGGTACTTTTCACCCACCTTAAAATCAATTCAACTCACTCAACCCTTTTTTCGCTCATATGCGTCTATTAAAACTCTTTTCTGACAAAGAGTGTGCAATAGCCATTTCAAACACGAATGAGGACTTAAGCTTTTCAAACAAACTAAACAAGTCCAAGTTCAAGCATTTGAAATGTCTAATGCACGATTTTTCTTATAAAATCAACACAACCAATTTAAAACATTTTTGAGAAGAACTACGGAGTTTTGACTTTCTCATTGCACAAGGGAATACGTAGGCACACGGTTTCGAAACCGTGCCAAACTCAAAATAATAATAAACAAACCCCTTTTCTTCTTTTGTATTCATAACTTAGAATTTAACACACACAAACACTTAGAACTAAATGGGTCCCATCGAGTACGATGGATGTAAGAGGTGCTAATACCTTCCTCTTACATAACCGACTCCCGATTCCACGTCTTTTGGTCACGTAGACCACCTTATCCGCATATGTGGGATTTTATCTATATTTTCCCGTTCTTTTTAGAACAAATAAAATTAGGTGGCGACTTCATTGTTTTTTAAAACAACCGATGAAAAAACCAGTCATCACAATATTGTACCGTTTGATTACTTTTGTATATATTTTGTAGGTATTTGTTGCATTATTGGAGCATTGAGAATAAAGTACGAATTAAGCTCCAAGATGCAATTTTGATCGAATAAAGGAATAAGGCTTGAAGTTGTAAGCCACAAGAAAAGCAACAAAAGTTGCTGCCTGGGCAATTTTGCCAGGCGAGGGCCTTGCGTCGCCGGGCGACGGTCCTGTTAGAGGAAGATGACATTGTTCTGACTTGTTTCGATGCCTGGGCGCTGGGCGAGGAAAAGAAAATTTTGTCGGGCGAAGCTAAATTTCGTCGGGAGAGGGTAGATATTTGTACAGGTTAAAAACGTGGCCTAATTTGGGCCAAGTTAAATGAAGATTCGTCGGGCGATGCTTTTAGTTCGTCGGGCGAAGTTGCGTAACCCAATTTTCTTTATACTTTCATTTTCATTTCATTTTGGAGTATGGTTTTGGGGTGTGAAGTTTTTGCTCCCAATTCCATCACTCATATAGTTTTTGATATATTAGCTTAGAAAACAACACTAGGGTCTTGCTCATGGTTGATTGGAGGTGGATTGCTCTTCGATAGGCTTTGAAAAACTGATGTAAATGGGTAGTTTATCTCCTCTCTTCTCTTTGTATTTCTCTATTGTGTTGGTTATGTATGTATATTCACTCTGAACACATGTATATTTGTCGCCCTTGGCGTTGTATAAAGTCTGCTTTATGAATTTGTGTTGGTTGTTATCTTAGGTTTTTACTCTTTGTTAGGGATTTGAGCTTTGCTAGATATAGATTGCTTAGATTCTTTCCTAGGATGATTATCTGTTAGTTTATGAATGCTAGAAATAGGTTTAGAGCTGACATTCACCATAGAGTATCTGATCTTAATGCCTTTGTGTCTGTGAAGTATGCCAGAGATGTGTATAGAGGTGACGCAGTTGACTTCTGGTTGTTGAGATATGCCAGACATGGTTATTGAGGTGATTCGGGAGGATTCTCAATTTGGGTTAGAAATATCTTAGATTGTGAGAGGTATATGATGACACAAGCGAGTATCGTAGGTCGAGTATTACTGGACGGTAGATTTAAGTCTGTGACGGGTAGTGTGCATTCGTTTCAGACAAGATGTCTATCCTTTTTACTTTTTGTTCATTTACTTTTTGTCTTTTATTTTCAACTCATTTAATCCCAAACTCATTAACGGTATAATTCTTCGAACGACGAATCAATAACCAATCTCCGTGGACACGATACGATATAACCTAACTGGTATATATCACCCAGTAAAAATAATACCAACTCTTTGCTTGCTCGCTTTACCGCCGCAACACTGAGGTACTTTTCTATCTTCCACTGATCTGATATAATCGCTGTCAGTAAAACCAATCAACTCATGACTTCCTCCCATTCTATAAAGAATTCCAAACGTTGATGTACCTTGCAAGTAATATAGAATTCTCTTGGTTGCTGAATGATGAAGTTTTGTAGGCCTTGACATATACTTTTTTAATAAGCTTACTGCATGCATTATATTCGGTCTCGTAGCAGTCAAGTACATCATGCTCCCAATCAGCTACTTAAAGAATGAATCATCCATCTCAATACCATTTTCATCTCTGGAGATTTTGAATCCTGGAACCATTGGATTTTCAACGGAATTGCTATGCTCCATTCCAAAATGTCTCAACACTTCCATCACGTACTTCGCCTGACTGATGAATATACCACCATCAAACTGAACTACCTCAATACCAAGAAAATACTATAACTTAGCCAAGTCTGTCATATCAAATTCCTTCATTATGGACTCTTTGAATTCAAACATCATATTCTCATTATCTCCGATATAAATTAAATCATCAACATGCAAGATAATGATTAAATGTTTACCTTGTCTGTTAACTTTCATAAATAAAGTTTTCTCGCTGTCCTCCTTCCCAAAACCTTCCTTTCTGAAATATGATTCAATTCGGATGAACCATTCCCATGGTGCCTGCTTGAGTTTGTACAAAGCTTTTTTGAGCTTATACACCTTATGTTCCTCATTCTTTATTTCATAACTTATTGGCTGCTCCACGTACATGTTCTCTGTTAACTTCCCATGAAGGAAAGCTGATTTCACGTCCACCTGCAACACACACCATCTTCTTTGTGTTGCAAGTGCTAAAACCATTAGAACCGTGTCCATGCAAGCTACATGAGCATATACTTCTTCATAATCAACTATGTATTCCTAATCATATCCTTTTGAGACCAAGTGAGCCTTGTGTTTATCCACTTCTCCGAGCTCATTCAATTTTGTTTTATACACCCATTTGACTTTTATTCTTCTAGCTTCTTTAGTAAACTTAATTAGATCTCACATTCCATTATTCTCAATTGATATCATTTCGGCATACATGATTGTTCTCTATTTCTCCTCCTTTACTACTTCGTCAAACGAAATTGGATTAGAATGAACGAAACTGGCAAAAAGTGAGTTTATACCTCTTCCCATTCATCTGAAAGACCATCACCAGAGACAATTATTCAAATATGTTGGTGCTCTTCTAAATCGGGGTGCATCGGAGGAGCCGCTTCATCTTCTTCATCGCCATCACTGGATTCACCCCTCACCGGAGAAGCTATGTTTTCTTCTTCATTACCATCACCGAAATCCTCCACCTCTTCACCGTTTCCATCTTCCCATTAAAGATCAAACCTTCTGTTATCTTCAGAGCTCTTCTCCCAGTTTCATTGTTCTTATTCTTCAAAGATGACATCCCGACTAATTATAATCCTCTTAGAGATAGGATTATACAGGCGATATGCCTTTTACTCTTCGCTTACCCCTATAAGAACACAATAATGGATCTTATCCGCAAGCTTTATTCTCCGAGCATCTGATACATGAGCATGTGCTATACAACCAAAGACTCTCAAGTGCTCGATTATAGGTTTTATTCACCCCACACTAAGCTCCTTCTGGCATCATTTCTTTCACCGATGATGTTGAACATCTATTAAGAACATAAAATGCCCAATTCACTGCTTCTGCCTAGAGTTTTCTTGGAACATTCTTCTCAGCCAATAAGATCCTCACCATATTCATCACGATTATGTTTTTCCGCTCAACAAATCCATTATGTTGCGTTGTATTGTTGCACCCCAAAATTTACCCTTTTGATTTAGGCTTATGTTTCATCATAAACATCATATTACATTGCATCCATACCTTGTGATAGGATCAAAGTTCTTTGGGTTCTTAAGTCTTTTACAAGCTGAGGAGGTTGATTGTGTTAGCATGCTCTCCTGAAAGAATCTCAAGCCATCATACCTATGGATTTTTCAAGTCACATGATGTATTATATCTCAAGACATCTCATCTATCTCATTGATTCATCAAAAGTGGAAGTTTTGCAAAGAATGGGTGAAGAATTCATCTGTGGCATTTATCTGATGAAATTAGGGGTTTGGCCCTCTGTGAAGTTTGAAGTTTGGATAAGTCAATTTCTTGAAGTATTACCTTCCTATTATCATTTGAGTTATCATGGTTCAAAGAATTACTCAACACATTCAGAAGATTTGAGGTTTTGAAGCTTGATTGGTTATCTTCTAACACAAGGTGCAAAATTAGGGTTTTGGATAAAATCAGGATTTCTCTAGATTTTTCACCCAAATGTGGTTCCACTTGTTTCCATATGTTGTTGGACATCCATGTTTGAAATATTGAGGGTCAATTTTGAGTAGAAGCAAGTCAATTGATCACAAGGGGCAAAATGGTTATTTTGGTCAAAATCAAGAGTTGACCAAGTGGACTTTTGGTCAACCATCAATTCAAATATCATATTTTCATATTTCATGATCAAATTCACCAATTGAACCAAGGAAGTTGAAGAAATTAGGGTTAACTTGTTCTTGAAGTTATCTAAAGATAAAAAATTTCTAAGTGTCCACCCTATGAAACTTTGACATGTCATAACTTTCTCAATTTATATCCAATGGTTGCATACCATACATTTTTGGAAATCTTGGAAAAAATCCTACAAGTTTGTCAATGTGTAAAATTTCTCAAAAATGCACCATTTAAGAGATATTTGAGTTAGAAGTTTCATGCACAAGTTTTGACCAAGGCTGGGCAAGCATGCAAGTTTTTGGGCATTTTCTGCATGTACTTTTCACAAACAGGTGGTGGGCATAATATTGAAGCTTATATCTCTTGATTCAGATGGAATTTGAGAAATTCACTTCGTGCATCTTAAGGTATGCCATGAGATCTTTAATTGGAGCTTTGAATCACATCATTTGGTTCAGTATTGAATAAGTTACAAGGCTCACAAGTGGAGGTCATGAAGCTGACTCCATGCATAACCATGCAAGCCAGAACGCGCGCGCATATGCCCAACATTTTCCATTGTTCGTGCATAACTTCCAACAACCATATCTCATTCATTTCAGCTTCATTTTCAGTGAACCAAAGCTCATTTTAATCCTCATTCCAAGAGCTGTTGATAGGCCTCAAAAAGCCAAAAAACGCACGAGCCATTTGTGAGAAAATTGGAAGTGAACAAGAGGATACAAGCTGTTTGTGCAGAGGTGTGTTTGCATGTTTTTTGTGTTGATTTTGAAAAAAAAAATTTAAGCAAGCAAGCTGGGATTCGAAGCAAGCATGCCAGCACATAATTTGCCATAACAAGCCCAGACAGTTTGAGCATTTTCCTCACACCCATACCATGCACCATTTTATTTTTTCTTGCTATATCTAGTAAGGCTAAGGAAGGAATCACGTGAGCATATTTTTACCACCTAGCCAGCTCATCAAAACGTAGCCAAGGAAGGTGTAAGGAGCATCAAAACGCAAGCTGACCTCATAATGCCATTTTTATCATTTTTTGCTCTAACGGATTTGTGAAGAAAAAGGATTGATGTACCCTTGCTACACTCACATAAGATAAGTAGGAAGCTTCCTATTTGCTCAGCAGCTCTCTCTCACGTTTTCCAGATCCAACACACTCTGCATTTTTTTCAATTTTCTCATGTTTTGAAGTGGCTGCAAATCGTACTTGTGAGGGATTTTCTTCATCATTCAAGCTTCATTGAAGTCTCAAGAGCAAGCTGGTGGAGTTTTCTCTTCAATTCTAGAGGCATATTTGGATTTATTTTCCAAATCAAGAGGTAACTTCCAAACTTTGAATCTGAATTTCCAGCTTGCCATTGATGAATATGAGCTTATACATGCGTGGTTAGCTGGCCAAACAATAGGTTTGATGTATAATTGCATCTGTTTCTGAAGAATATTGCATAGCATGATGTTCTGAAAATCCAGATTTGGATGATTTTCGTGATTTTCTTGCTCTGATTTCTTGATGCATGGTGGATCTTTTGGATTTTTACAAGTTGTATGTTGTAGCTTGCCATGTGAACTTTAATCTGAGCTTTGAATCACTTGATTTGGTTGAGAAATAAGATAGTTATGAATGTTAGGAGTTGCTTGCATGAAACTGCATTTTCACGTGTCTAGGGTTCTGGCTGGAGGTTGAAGATGATGTGTGGCATCATCTGATTGGTTGCTTGCATTTTTTATTTTCATTTAATTAATTTTGTAATTAGCATCTTTAATCAATTTATTTTGAATCCAAAAATCACAAAAAAAATACCATAGACTCATATTGACCTCAAGTATTTGGTAGATTTTTTTCCAAATTTTTAAAAATGTTTTGACTAATTAAATAAATTTTGAGATTAACTAATTGTGTTCCAATTGAAAAATTTATAAAAAAATACTTTCTCATGTTGAAAAATTCCACAAAAAATATTCTGAACCCTCTAAGGGATTAATTTTGCATTTTTGAATTTTATTTCATAATTCTTGCATTTTTTACATAATTAAATAATTTCATGCATTATATTTCATTTCATGCATATTTAAATTATTTAAAATACTTTTCTGTATATAAAAAATACATAAAAAATATTTTAGTTCATTTAAATCATGCACCATGCATTTCTGAATTTTATTTCACAATTCTTTCATTTTTTGCATAATTAAATAATTTCATGCATTATATTGCATTTCATGCATATTTAAATTATTTAAAATACTTTTCTGTATATAAAAAATACATAAAAAATATTATAGTTCATTTAAATCATGCACCATGCATTTTGAATTTTATTTCATAATTCTTGTATTTTTTGCATAATTAAATAATTTCATGCATTATATTGCATTTCATTCATATTTAAATTATTTAAAATACTTTTATGCATATAAAAAAATACATAAAAAGTATTTTAGTTCATTTAAATCATGCATAATATATTTCTGATTTTTATTTTGTAATTTTGTCATTTTTGCATAATTAAATCAATTTTTGCATTAAATACATGATTTGCATTATACATTTTGCATTTTTATTGCTTTTATCATCTTTCCTTGAAAATAAAAAATGACAAAAATAGTTTTGATCATGTTTGGGATGTTAGGTCACTGATTCTAATTTTTGTGGATTTTTTTTTCTGATTTTTGTATTTTATGCAAATTTTTCTTGATTATCGGTCAATATAGGTCTAATGTTGAGCTAGTGTTGACTTCTTGATTTTATTTTGACCTTTCCATGGACTTTTGAATTGAGCAAGGATATGTCTCTGACTTGTAAAGGATTTGAGCTCATTAGTTCATTTTTTCTTGGATTTTATATTCCATTTTTCTATTTTTGTGAAATTTCTAAAGTGAATATACCTCTTGGCCTAGTGTAATTGAGTCTAGCTTCAATTTGAAGCTTGTGGACATGATTTAAGGCCAAGCTTTGGGTATGTGATGATCATTTGAATGATCTATTGATATGTAAACATGTTTTCATTCATGGGAAATTACATGTTGATCATTTGGCTTTTATCTTGAGCATAAAGGTTGTGTGGTTCTCAAAATCCTAATTTGTTGATGCCTTGATTCTTAGACTATGTTCTTGTACAATTTGTGTTTCTAATTATTTCTTAGGGGTATGATAACCTCAAGGATAGTCTTATAAAGACTTGAGAGACATTTGACCTCATGGTATCACCTTGATCCTTTAATTAGAAGATGTTTGATCTTTGTTTCACTTGTTGCATTCTTGTGCATGGATTATGGGGTGAGGAATGCATTCACGCAATCCTTTGGGAATTTACTTCTAATTTCCTTACTTCATCCTTATAGCATATTTAGAGCCTTGGTTCCAGTTTTATTGACTCATTTAAGCCCCTAATTTGCTCAAGCTCATGTTGATCTTTGTTGTTAGAATGTCACCACCTTATGGTTATGGTTGTAATACTTGTGTTATGTGCATCATTTATGGTTTTAGAAGTCCAATTCCAATTAGATCATTGATCTTCACTTCTGACTTTGTGAATTATGTAACCAATAATTCAATGCTCTTTGATTCATTGACTTGCATTCAATTGTAATGTCATCATGATGACCTAGAAGAGCTAGATCTTTCCTTTCTTCTATTGTTTGATTGGACCATACCTTAAGGGATTATAGGTTCATGATTTTTGAGGCATGACACTTCAATTGAACTTATCTTGAGCTCATGACAAGAATCTTGTGAGGGTTCTATCATCACCCTATGACATACAAGACATCCTTCCCTTCCTACAAATCTTAATCAATGTTGTTTGATCTAAGATAGGTGGTATTTTACTTTAGATGATTTTGCTCATCAAATAGGTGATTTTTTTGTGTATGGAAGTTTCATATTCTACATTTGGTTTCTTATAAATCATATTTTGAGTTAAACTTATGACACAAGTCACACATGGTTTTAATTTTCTAATTAAAACTACTTTGTTTAAATCTTTCTTAAGAGTCGTGTTTAACTAGTTTAGATGCTTTCAAACCCTAATTCAATGTACTTGTGTATGTAAGCTTTTTACTTTGTTTGTGTTTGTGGTTTACTTAGGACTTAAGCTACTGACCTTGTGTGTCACATTACTTTCTCATCTTGCCTCTTCATCATGATTGACTCATTAACTTGTTTGCTTACTTAAAACTAACTCTAGGGTTTAGAATCACTCTTTTCCATTGTTAATCTTTGTACCATGAATGATGGTGAGGCATGATAAGTGATAATTGTTTTGTGTTTGTGTGATAATTATGCTTATGTTCTATCACTCATCTCACTTGTATATAACACTAGACGCAAACATGTTTGAATACACACATAAACACTTTCCATCACATATTTTTAGGATGCACATTTATGTTTTCCTATTGAAAGTTGCTCATGAAAAAGGTTTTGATGATTGTACATGACATGAGTGAATCTCTACCATGATAGCTACTGGCTTTTATCATTATGCATCATCTAAATGTTCATACCTCTTCACCTATGCCATGCCATGTTTCATTTGATGCCTAGGTGCATGTTTAGGACAAATTCTTGTTTAGTTCTTCTTGTATTAGTTTTGTGTAGATTTTCTTTCGAAATGATTGTGATTTGTTTGTGCCTAAAATTTATGTGATATTCATATTTACATCACTGACTTCACTCAAAAATGACACCACAGGGCATGTTCACAATCACACATCTATGCACATTTCACCATACACTTCTAGATGCATACTTAGTTTTTCCTAACTTCCTTTGTTTGTGAATCTTCATGATGGTTATGTGTATGATGATAATGAATTTTTACCATTATAGCTACTTCCTTCCATATCTTTATATGCTATTAGGCTCATTCCTTTCCATTCATGCATTACCCATGCTTCATTCCATCCCTAGTTGCATTCTAGGTCAAGCCTTTAACTAGTTTTTTGTGTAGATGTTGTATATGTATAAGTTGAAGCATCTTATGACTTGATAGTGTATAACTTGATTAGTTCTTCATTATATGTTGCTTATTATCCCACCACTATTTGAAACTTAGCACATGTATTCACAAGCACAAACACACACACACATGTTTACCCGCACTTGCACGAATCGAATGCATTTCTCTTGAGTGTTTTGCTTGTGAATTCTTTGAATGCATGCTTGGATGATCTTGTTGATGAAATAATATGTTTTCTAATTTAAATTGTGTATTTTAATATTTCTTGGTTCAATTCTCTTCATCTTTGCCTTTCCATGGCTTCTTTTAGCTTGTAAACACTTCCTAGGTTAAGCATTTCAACTAGTTTTCGCACTAATGTCGTAATTGCATCTTTGTGACATTTCCCTTTATTATTTGGTTATTAAATCTTTCATATGATGTTTGGTACTGTAATATCTTCATCTTAACACCTTCTTTGCATGCTATAAGTTCCACACACTTAGATGCACTCCACTACACGCGTTTGTTGCATGTTTGTGCGTTTTTTGGTAGATTTTTGCTATTGAATCTTTGTGGTTTGTTGGTATGATGTATATGAACATTAACATGATTAGCTACTGACTTTTATGTCATTTTATTCTTTAATTGTCAATTAACTTCATCTAAGTCCAACGCTTCACACAATTAGCTCTTCGTATGCTTTTAGGACTAGTTTCGACCTAGTTTGTGAATTAACTTGTATGTGCGTGCTTATAATGATGTTTGGTGTTTGTTAAAGGTTTGTATAAACTTTTTAAATAAATGTTGTGTCTACTGACCTCACTTCACATGGCATTTTGTATGAACATCATTCACTCAAATTCCACTACATCTTCTTCTTCTTCTTTCCCTTTTAGCACTTGTTAGTGCTCAGTTTGTGTGTTTTTGCCAAAGCATTTTACTTGATTCTACCCCCTTTCTCACTTGGTTTTTTAACCAAAATGATTGATGTTATAGATTCCCCTTAGTTTTGCTCGATTAGATTAGTTATCGAGTTTAGACATTAAGTTAGGCATCCATGTATGATAACTTTAGGTAGATTCTTCCCTTTACTTATATCCATAACTTAGGATCAACTTTGTATGATAATATTAGGATTAGAAGTAGGTTAGTTTCCCCTAGCCATTTTACCTTTATCCTTTTGCATTCTTAATACTAAAATCTCGTTTTGTCAAGTGCATTAAAACACTCTAATAATCTAAAACTTTTTCCAAAGTAAAAGATACAAACCAATTAGTTTTAGGATGTTTCGTCGTCCTGTTTGCAGTTGATGCTCCGTTGTCCTGTTTCTGATGTTTCGCCATCTCATCCTATGATGTTTCTCCATCTCATCCTCTGATGTTTCTTCATCTCATCCTCTGATGTCTCGTCATCTCGTCTCCCGATGTTTCGTCATCCTGTCTGTAGCTGATGTTTCATCATCATGAAGGTGTTTCATTATCGTTTGCGGCTTCGTCTACTAATCTAAAAAACACAAACCAACCAAAACAAGTGAGCCGAACTACGGCGCTCTAACTTTCCCATTGCACGAGGGAATACGTAGGAATCCTGTCGCGGGGCTAGATCGAACAACCTTTGTAAATATTTCCTTCTTTTCCCCGTGTTTTCTTTCTTTTATTCTTTTCTTTATTTCTTTTTCTTATCTTTTTTGCATGCATTGTACCATATACAGATATAGTTAGACCTTTACACCCATTAGGTAGAAAGTAAAAGCGGATACCATAGAGTACTATGGACGTGTGGGGTGTTAATCCCTTCCCCTCGCGTAACAGACTTCCTTACCCGATCTCTCGATCGCAAGACCGTGATTTCTTCGTTTCAGGTTTACTCGATGTTTACCTTTCCCTCTTGGCGGGATAAAAAACGTTCGATGGCGACTTCATTGATATATAGTTATATCCTTTGATTTTTCGGCCGGGTGTTTCATGTATATGCAACAGTTAATTGCCTTTTGACCTCATTCGTTTCATAATATTCTTTGAACTCATTTGATGTGAATTCCCCCCCCCCCCCACAATCTGTTATGAGACATTTAATGGGAAAACCAATTTTTTTTCCGACAAGAGCTTTAAATAACTTAAAGTAAGTGAATTCATCTGACTTAAAAGCAAGAAAATACACACATGCCTTCCTACTATATTCATCAATGAAGAAAATAAAATACCTCTTGCTTCCCTTTGAAACAGGAGATGTTAGGCCACAAATATCAACGTGAACAAGCTCCAACTTTGATGATGCTCTCCATGTACTTTTCTTTGGATTACATATCTATGTTTTTCCCTTCCAAAAAATCTCTGTACGTAATCTCACCCTCGGAAAATCTTGGCAAGCCTCTCATCATGCCATTTGTTTGCAAACTCTTCAATCCTTTATAGCTCAGATGACGTGAATCTTGGATGCCATAAATAAGCCACGTCTTGAATGATTACTTGGAGACATTTTTCATCTATTTCCTTTTTTACTGATCAACTATACGATAGCAACACAAACATTCAATTGGAAACCATAGTGGCTTTGAAAATCAATCCCTTTGTGTGGTGATAAATTCGGCACATATTTGACCGCATCAGTATAGCCAAACCCCTTTCTTTCAGCTTCCTAACACTGAGAAGATTATTCTTCAACCCCGATACATAATATACATCTCGTACAAGGTGATTCACTCTTTTTACAGTCAATCGAACACTTCCCTTTCCAATAACATTCATGCTTGCATAATCTCTAATCTTACCACCTTGTTGAACCCTTTTTCTAAATCACAGAAGAGAGATGAATCACCACATAGGTGATTGCTACATCAAGAGTCAATAAACTATGCGTCATCTCAATCACCTCCAAGCGTATTGGTATACTCCATTAGCACCATCTCTTCTGATTCATCCAAATTTGCATAATTTTCTTGGCACTCGTACTGAAAGTGTCCAAGCTTATTAGACTTATAAAACTCAACATTATCTTTATTCTAGTTTAGGCGACCCATGCCTCTACCTTGTCCTCTGCCTCCTCTAAAAGCAACTTTTCCTCTTCGTCTTCCAACATAGCCCTCTTCATGAGTTATTTTCAAAGCATGTTCTTCTCCTTCAACTCCTTTGAACTTTTACTCATGAACGAGCAGAAAACTTTGCAAGGCATCCCTAGTGAGTTAATTTATGTCCTTGGCTTCCTCAATGGAACAAACAATGTAGTTCCATTTATCAACAAGTGTTCTCAAAATATTCTCAACGATCTTGATACCATTCACATCTTCCCCATAATTCCTCATGTCATTTGTAACCGTCATTTCATTGCCAGAACCTCAAAGTCCTGACGTAGACGATTGAGCTGAGCTCTTTTCACCGAGCATTACCTTGACACTTCATTTTCATGGTATCCCAAAGATGTTTGGATGCATCCTTCTACGTAATCGTCTTCATAATTGACTTGTCAAGTGACTGAAACAAGTAATTCTTATCTTTCAAATCCTTCAACTTCATCTCCTCTAGGTTTTATTTTTGCATTAATGTCATCCCATCCATACTCATAGGCTGGTTGTAGCCTAATTCGACAACAACCAGTAATCAATGGATCAAAGAAGATTCTCCATGACCATGCTCCAATGAACGTAGTCACCGTAGAACTTTGGAATGGACACTGAAACAAAGTTTGCTTCTGAACCCATCTCTCAAGTCACACTCTATTACCACATTGTTAGATGCAACAAAAATTCAATAGAAAATAACTAACAATACTGGGAATGACTTGTTTATTCCTTGTGAAATATAGTAAAATAAATAAATAACAAAATGAACATGGTGTAACAAACTACAACCCACTTTTAGCTAGAAATAAGGAAACAAACTTGACTAAATAAATTTAACAAACTATCCTAAAAACTAAGACTCTTATTTGACTAAAGACTTATCATTAGAAAGTATGTGGATTCCATGTCTCATATGCTTTATGATCAGGCTACTCAACAATACTAGTAGATATGCCACTAGTTAGCATTGAAGCATTACCAAAAATATTTTATAGGATAGCTTTAGAACTCTCAGGATTAAAAACTTCTCCTATGACCTCCTTTCATTCGCTTTAGCCTTAAGTGGAATAAATGTATTGCACTCTTATGCTTCCAAGGCTTCTGAAAGAGGATATCTCCTTCTCAGTTGGTCATTAGTTCCAATCCTAATGTTGGGGATGTCTACAGAAGATGATAAGTTAAAAGTATTTTCTTTCTCATTGTTGATTGAAACATTTATATCTGCCATTTGAAGATTCTATTGATTATTATCCACTTGCATGGTTGATAAGTTTAAGTTTCAATGTTCATGCTTTTTCCTTATTAAAACTATTCTTGGGTAAGTATTGCTTGTCATGGACTTAACTCCTTCTTTGTTGACATATTGTGGCAGGTCTTGGATGCCTCATCAAGTGAACCAAGAAAGTACAAAGAACGTCGAATTTATGAGCATGGTTACTCAAGTTGAGGAAGCCTCAAAATACAAGTCTCAAGGATGCAACTTTGGAAATGGTGCCAATTGATTCATGATTCAAACGTAGGACTTAGTGTTGCATTTATTTGTAGATTTGTGAAGTTTGAATTCATGTGCCAAATGAGGCTTGAATTAAATGGGATATTTCTTGGAGTTTTACAAAATTCTGTAACTTCAAATGAGTTGTATTCATTTGAGTTCTTGTAGTTTAGGACTGTTGGGTGCAAGTGTGAGTGGTTAAAGTCTCATATTGCTTATGAATGAGTGAAATGTTGGATTTATAAGAGAGAAGACCCATTTACCTAACACCTTAAGGTTTTGGGTTGAGATGTGGCATCTTCCTCTTTTGTGGTACTGGAGCATTGGTCTTATTGGTGCTTCTGACTCTCCCGGACAACCCCAATAGTGGTATATGTGAGAGACTCACACTTGTGGTGGAGAATAGATAAGACCCATTTACCTAACATATTAAAATTTTGTCTTTGTTGTCTAAAAAATTTGAAGTAATGACGTGAATTGAAGATCTAAAATTCATATATATATTTTCAAATGCATATTGTATAAATCTTTCCAAAAGCGTATTGTATATAATCGTTCAATAGATTGGAAAAAAACTTGTGATGAAAAGACAACCATACACGGGCTTGCGACTTGTAATTGAATATGCACTTCAATTCATTCAAAAGTCTATTTTATTTTTCCCTTGCTTAGAACTTAGAAACAAGTGAATTCCTAGTTTTTTCAAAATGAACATGGCAAAAAATGGTGACTCAACTCATGGTAACAAAATTGCGTAGGTCAACTAATGGGACAACCTTAAGTACTATAAAATTAGGACGCATAACTCTTCATGGCTTATTGATTCAAACCATATTAAATAGTGACATGGTTTTTTCCAATATGAATGGGACTTCTACACTTGAAATGAATAAACTATATGGAATCTAAATTAAAATTCAAATAAAAATGCTTTATCGGTTACATATTGAATGGGATTCAAAATTATTTTCAAAGATTGAAATGACGCAACAAATAGTAACTGATTCCTAATCAAATCAAAGCAAAAATTTCACTATGCTAAACTCAGACCAAACCATGCACAATCCAATCTCAAATGAACTTCTAAAAAGAAACAAGACCTCAAATCAAATACTTGCAATGGGAAAACATTATATGATGATGTGAGAAAACCTCAACTATATGATAAAAAGTCTGGGAAAAAGCTGCTCATATTTAAACATCATTAATTAGAGGATTGAAAGAACTCTTGACTTCAAATTGTCGTGGTGAAAGATAGTTTAAATATTAAGCAAGTCCAAATTTTTCCCTCTGATGCAATGTATATGATGCAGATGAATTATGAAAAGCAAATCAGATGTAGATAATCGACTCTTGGACTTTTTACTTCTAATTCATTGTCATGAATGGACATTAAAAATTTACAAAGAAATTGAAAACGAAAATGATAAAAATGGCCTAATGATTATCAGTTTTGAGGATGAACTTTCCCGTCTAATTCACCAAGTTTAGGATATGCTTCCTGAAGTCTTGGCACTCACTCAAGCGTGGGGTTGTTGTTCATCAGTTGGTTTCCTCCTTGAAGGGTTAAGTACTTGTTTGATCAACTTTTGAACTTTAGCCTTGAATGCTTTGCAATCTTCTGCCAAGTATTTTGTTGATCTGACATGATATCCACATTGCATATCAGGATCATACCCATGTGGGAATGGTTATGGCGGAGACTTGAGATATTGGGAACACCAGCGGGCTTTGAACCAGATGTGGCATTTAAAAAAGTTTAATTACAATGATCCTTCTATTTAACTTGATTCAAAATCTTGGTCCTCATAAATTTAAACCTTCTCGATCCTCTTATTTTAAATTTAAACCGTTTTAATCCCTTCTCATACTTTTGCAGTTAAAATTAACGATGTTTTTATTTTTTAATTGAAATTATTTGTAAAGTATTGTTGAGAAGCAAGTGTGAGGAAGAAGTCTCACATTGGTTAGAAAGGGAGGATTGAACACTATATAAGTGAGAGAATCCACACACCTATTACTTTAGATTATGTTTGCATTGATGGAACATAACAGAACTGAGCAAAATGGAATATGACGAAGTGGAGTGGAGTGAAGCGGAATGGAATATAGGTTCCACTCCATTGTTTGTTTTTTTAAAATGTCTCATTATATCACACACACCCCAAATTGGATGAACAAAAAATGAGGAATTTGATGGAATAGGATGTAATGTATTTCATCATGTTTCATTTCATTCATCCTTTATTTACAAATCCGAACAATAGAATCTCATTAGTTACCACTTCATTCCATTCCATTCCATCATATCCCACTAATCAAAACATATCCTTAACGATCTAGGCAAATATGTGGTGTATCTCTCACAAAGGTGTGTCCCAAGTATACTCACTCCTCAGAATTACTCCTAACAAGCATGACACATATAAATTTACTATTAAATTTTATAGATAAAAGTATAAGATAAAAAATAAAAAATCTCATCGATTTTTTATGATAAAACATGAGAAAGATTAAAATTATTTGAATTTAAAATAGTAAAATTAATTTCATGAATCAAAGAAAATCGAAAGATCAAATAGTTTATAAAAAAACTTAAATATTTCAATTTCTCTAAACTTTAAAAAAAATATTTTTTGTAATCTTTTAAACTAAGTTTAATGCAATAATTTATAATTTCTATAGAAGAAATTAATAATATATCATTATAAATACTATTATAAACAATTTTTACTTTCTTTTTTTGATATATTTAATTATTAATGTATGTGATTCATATATAGATCAAGCACATTAATAATCAAATGTATCAAAAGTAAAAATTTTGAAAAAATTAGCTGCAAAAATTAAAAAGTGATTATGAAAAAACCAGCTTCAAAAATCAAGAAGTGATTATGAAAAAACTAGATACCTTGATGTATATTGATATTCCAAAGACAAAGTTATATGGAAAAAAAATGTAGTAACATTTGGATTTGGCCTTTATATATACGGACCAGTCCAGGTACAATGAACGAGCCGTGGGAGGGCGATTATGGAAATGAAATGATACAGATGTAAGGTTTCAACAGGGAATGAACCAAATGAAAGGTAAGTTACCTTCATTTGGAATGTGACTACACTACACCTATACTAGTAGTATTTCTTTGTAAAGAAAAAACCCCATTAATATTTTTGTTACAAGAAAATCCAAAACAAAAATAAATAAAAAATAAGAGTTTTACACCATCATTTAATTATATTATATAATTTAATATTTAATATAATTGTGATGATTAACAGTGTCAAATTATTTTATACAATTTATATATATTTTTCTAAGATGAGAATATTGAAATATATAAAAGTATATTCGTAATTATATAGGTGGGACAAGCTGCTACTCTGGCGTGTTTGTAACTACCAATCTCTTTCATTTCAAGGAAGAAAGTTTGTTGGCTAAAGAATTAAACCTTCCCTTAGATTTAGATTTTAAAATTTTTATAATTAAGAAAACTAACTATTCCATTATTATGTCTCTTAATCTTTAAGGAGAATAAAAAGGAACTAAAATGAATCGTATTCATATGCCATCACGTGATGTTGCCGCTCAAGTCACGTGACTTTTATAGTTACACCTTCATAGTATAAATTATTATAATATTTTTAGACTTTTTTCTATCTCTCAATCAAATTTTTCTTGAATCAAACACTGGATCATCTGTAGTTTTTGTAAGCCAATGAGTTACACTAATCGTTTACTTGTTTTTCTTTTTTAGGTTTTTTAATTTTTGATTTATTTATATTTTTCTTAACTTTTTTCTCATTATTTGAAGGTATAAAATTGTGTGCAGTTTCAGAAGAAAGTGAACAGTGAGGATTTTGTTAATTGTGGAACGACGACGTATGATGGCAACAATGGAGAGATTACTGTCGGCTCTGGAAACTGAGAATCTAGGAGGGGAATCAGTGTTGGGGTCAATCAAAATTGCGGTTTTGCCGATAGTTAAAGTTTTCACTATGTGTTTTTTAGGTCTTCTTATGGCTTCTAAGTATGTTAATATCTTGCCTGCTTCTGGAAGAAGGCTCTTGAATGGGGTATGTATATCTATATGTGTATCTATTCATGTGTGTACTGTTCATGTTCTATTAATGAAATTCACATTTTGATTTTTGCAGCTGGTTTTTTCATTGTTGCTACCTTGTTTGATATTCTCTCAGCTAGGACAAGCTGTTACTTTGCAGAAGATGCTTGACTGGTATGTTATAGTACTAGACTTATTCCCAATTTAGATTTTCCCTTTTTACACTGTCAATCAAATCAATAACCGACGTGTATTCTGCTAAATCACGAAGATATTTTAAAATTACTTATATGACATGACAAATTGGTGTTTATTTATTGGACAATAGTGTAAAACTATTTTACACTCTTAATGCGTATCCGTTAAACTCTTATAATAATATGATTTAATTCATATGTCGTGTCGTCGTAAATATATTTTAATTCATGTTTGCTTAAAACTTTAGAAAATTGTATCCAGATGATATGTAGGCTCCAATGGATTGATATTTCATTAATTTGCAGGTGGTTTATTCCCATGAATGTTCTTTTGAGTTCAATAGCAGGCTCCACCATTGGTTTTATTGTTGCCTCAATTGTTCGTCCTCCATACCCTTTCTTCAAGTTCACAATTATCCATATTGGAATCGGTAATGCAATCAGACTTGATTTTCTTTTATTTGATACTAGGACTTTGTTACTTTTTTGTGAAGAGAAGGAATTAATGAATCTAACGTGATATGAGATTTACTCAACTCAATTGAAACCAATGTGCTGTCATGTGTTGTTTTACCATGTCTTGAATCATGTGTCATTGCAAATTTATTTACAGGGAATATTGGGAATGTGCCTCTTGTCCTGATTGGTGCTTTATGCCGTGACCCAAATAATCCCTTCGGAGACTCGCTTAAATGTAGCACAGATGGAACTGCCTATATTTCATTCGGCCAATGGGTAAGTTCTAGATATCTTATAGACCAGTACATCTTGTTTTAGTTAATGATACCACGTGCCTTGACTTATATTGCTTTAGAAATCGTTCTACAATTGAAACAAAAACGTAGTATTAATTGGGAGCTTTTAATTCTCACTTGTCTTAGGTTGGTGCTATCATTCTGTACACTTACGTATTCAACATGTTGGCACCTCCTCCAGAGGGGACTTTTGACATTGATCATGAAAGGCTTCCCCTAAAGAACAGTACTGCAAAGAGTGACGGTCCACCGGAACAAGCACCATTGATTGCTCAGGAGGAGGGAGAGGAGGACCATTTAGCAGATTCAAGCAATTCAGGGAAGTCGAAGGTGAGATTTACAGTTTATTCAACATCATGTTAGTTTCATTTATTTTCTAAAATTTCATTGGCTAGATATTTAAAATTTCCTTTTCATGTCCTTCAAGTCCAACTTCCAAAATATCTAGCGAGGGGCTTGCTTGATTATCTCATTTGTATCTCATTCTTCCTACATGTTTGTTGATGCAGATTAAACTTATATTAGCACTCATATATGATAAGTTGAAGCTTAAGCAAATTCTTCAACCCCCTATCATTGCATCAGTGAGTTTCCCCTCATTGAATCTATATATAAATGTGTTTACGAGGAAGTAATGTTTGTGAATTAGTTTAGTTTACTGGTATTTTATTAAACAGAACGGTTTCATGATAATTAATAGATTAATAGAGTTGGTTTTGATTTAGTATTTACAAATGTTTTGCAGATTCTAGCCATGACACTTGGTGCAGTCCCATTTCTAAAGAAACTGATCTTTACACCCGATGCTCCACTATTTTTCTTCACTGACAGTTGCATGATTCTTGGGTATGCCTATTAAAAATTTCTTTCCGTTCTTCTATTGGTTTAGAAAAAAATATCTTATCCTCCTCTCTTTCAAAGTAAATTGTCTCATAAAACAAATATTTCGAGGAAAACACACAATTTTGATTATAAACCAATAAACTTCACAAGTATGTATTTATGTAAACTGAGCCATAGTATCTTAGTTCTATAATAGTAATAACAACATTGTGGAATACTTATGAAGTTGTTATAGGTGATAATTTCTAAATGTTTTTTTGGTGATCAGGGAGGCCATGATTCCTTGCATTCTGCTGGCGTTAGGAGGCAACCTTATCGACGGTAAGTTCATTTCATTGTGTTCTCATTATTAAACAATGTTTTGGTATCTTTTGACTGAAACATTTAAATGAATCGTGGTTGATTTTTGGTCTTGGTTGCAGGACCTGGAAGTTCAAAACTTGGTTTTCGAACAACTGCTGCTATTGTTTTTGCGCGTTTAGTTTTAGTGCCTCCTGTTGGACTTGGCATCGTTACGTTGGCTGACAAGCTCGGCTTTCTTCCTCCCAATGATAAAATGTTTCGATTTGTCCTACTACTTCAGCATTCAATGCCAACATCTGTACTTTCAGGTATATAGTACAAACATCTATGTCCTAGTCTTAGTGCTCACTGGTGCTGAATTCGCTTCTGAACAGAGCCTTAGTGTCAAGTTACTCTAAGGAATTTCTTGTTGTTATTACATAATTCGTATATACAGCAAAATATTGTTAAAGTCGATTTTAACATATAATGTTTTGTTCACAGGTGCTGTTGCTAATTTAAGAGGGTGTGGAAGAGAGGCAGCTGCTGTTTTATTCTGGGTCCATATCTTTGCTGTAATATCCATGGCTGGCTGGATTGTTCTATACCTTAGCATACTCTTCTGAGACTCTGCATATAGATAGATATGTTTATTATGCAATAATATTGTAGTTTAATACCATAAATTTTGTTCGTTTGAAATTTAGATTAGTGGAGAATCTCTTATATTTGTTATAGTGTGACTTTATCTGTTGATCTTGAATTCTGTCGTCTACTGATTGATGTATTCACTAGAGGACCTGTCAAGAGGAGCTGGAAAATTTTTATCAAGAAACCCAAGTTCTACAGAGATACTATATGAATAGGTTGTGTAAAGTTTAAACAATTACTATCTTCTAAACCATCGAGTTTGATCCAAAAACCGAATATGTTGGGGCCTATATTAGATCTGTTAGTTTGTTACTAGCTATCCTCTATTATGGTTAGTGATATCACATAAGGCAATATCTCTTTACACCTTTGTTACTTCCTAAAAACATTCATTAGATAGATATTCACGAAAATAACCTTTTGAATGTTTGCATCTGCCTTCAGTTCAAGGTTGGTGAAATGGAAATTTCCTTTGTTGTCAAACGAACGTGACTGATATTCGAGCTTGACAATTCTACGATTTTCTAGAAAGCGCCTCAGTTTGGATATCAAATCCACTAGGGAAGTTTCCTTTATGACCCTAAACAGAAGCGGTTGTTTCTCACCATTGAAATACACAAATGAAAGGTGGAAATATGAACTCATTCTCTATGATTTTAGTGTTGGTGCACCAAATCAGGGTTGAGACATACTCTATTATACAAGTATTGAGTCACTTTGGACCTCAAAAATCTTAACTTGTGTTAGGTAAAGTTTCGAAAGTGCATAACTGAAAAAACAACTCAGAGTCGCATTTCTGAAAATATCACACATTAGGTCACTTTGGAGTCACATTTTCGAAATCTTCACTGAATCAGTAAAAAATCAAAAACTTGTAAACAAGCACATGCAATGTAAATCAAAATCATACCATAAAATTAATAAGTATTAAATCGTATCAAAATTAATACATATAAAAAGCAGACTGATTACAATCTAAAATGCATCAAAAGATTTGATACCACAAATCTACAGTTGGTTCTGTCTTCGACGCTTCCTTGCTTGCATATGATGGTATGACTGGCTGGGTTTGTATGCAATTTATGGTTTTTTATTCCGGAGAGAACGTTAAATTTCCACATCTCATTGACACTACAATATCCGCAGTTTAAACTAACAATCACACTTTCTCGTTCCGATGTCATCACATTTCAACTTCTGAATGGGAGGAACATATGTGTCACTTCTCTCGCGTATCATGGTTACAAATGGTTGCCTTCTATTTGAACCATTGTCAGACTTTCCAATTACAATGTCAAACTCCAAATTCATGGCTATCATTCAGACCTATTGAATCATATGTTCGCGAGTAGTATACAATTGTTATTTATGAAACGTTGACCAATGTGTGTCTGTATCACTTTAACATCATTTGGTTTAACATCCTCCTCCGTTGCATCCTCTATTACATCGTTATGTAAATCTGTTTTCGAAAACATATACGGGTGAATCATATTTAATAAGAAACAAAACAACAATATTTTTAAAAAACCAGTAACGTATGAGTTCAAAAATGCATTTCTAGAAAAATGTAGGTGCGTGAGTTCAGAAATGCATTATCGGACTAAGCAAATGTAAACAAAGGATTAATGCAAGCAATGAGGGAAAAAATAAGAGAACTTTACCTAAAATTGTAGTCTATGATGTTCCCTTTGATGTATTAAAATTCACAAAAGCTGGTTTTGAATAGAAAAGTTGTTTGATATTGATTTTTTTCAAAGAATTTTTGGTTATGGAGGGGTTGAAAGAGTGAGGAAGATGATCACGTAAGATGAACATATACTTAAATTTTCACCGGACATTTTTGGAACTGCATTTTCGAAAACATTACTTGGAGATAAAAAAAATTCTCATATATTTAAGGTGACTTCAAAAATACAATTCTAAATTTCTTCTTTAAATGTATTTGAATATACATCTCTAAATTAAATTTTATCAAAAAAAAAAATATTTAATGCCATTAAAAATACATCTTTAAATTTAACCATGAGTTTTTTTGAATTTCTCCAAATTTATAAAAGTATTTAAGCATAGTGTTCTCATCGGATTGAAAAGAATATTTTAGTTTAAGTGTTCCAAATTGATTTGATAGGGCCTATTCTCTAGCAATATAGTGGAACATATTCCTCAACTCCATTATTTGGATAGACAACATTAAGCATCAATAGTTATCTTCACATGCAAGGCATGAGCAAGTCCACATGATTGTCACTCGATGTGATTCCCAGTCCTTTGTAAAACAAAAAGACAATATTTGCGGTTAGAAAAACAAAGTTATGACGAGTACACTTGTCGTTCGAATAAAAGGACTTCTATAGTTTATTGTGTTCTAGAAGCTGAAATAAATAAATACTAGTACTGTATCTTGATGATGACGTGCACCTTGGGTAAATGAAATTTATTTGCAGCGTTGAGATTTGATTAACTTACTAAGTCTAAATAAGTGGTTAAAACTAGCGATGAAAAAAAAACCGTATTTACGGATATATATAAATAAAATCCGTCATACTTGACGAATAGAATAAATAAATATTTAAATATTTATTTTTAAATAATTACGGATATAAATTTAATAATCTATATTCACTCATATCTGCATTCAGTAAAAAATTATTTAAAAAAAGAAATTAAACTTGTGATAAAAGAAATTAATATGATAAGATTTTGTTGTCAAAATAAATATAAATTGTATGGATCTATAAGATAATAATTTTTTTGTATTCTTATAAAAAGTTGAATATTTTTTTTAAAAAAAATTACCTAGGAATATTCGTGAATATCTACGGATATTTTAAAACTCACGAATAATTCTTTTGGTGTATATATATATATATATATATATATATATATATATATATATATATATAAAAACAGACGAATATAAATATCATGTTTATCAAATTAGAATGATAAATATGAATGTCATATTTATCAAATGAGACGAACACAGTTATCATATCATTTATTTATGTTAATGGATATTCATTTATATCTAATTAAAACATACTATTTTCGTAACAATTCATAAATAAATTTGACTTTTTTAATATATTGAACAATTAATATATATAATTAATATATGGACTAAATATATTAATTGTTACATACGAAAGTATATGATAAAGTAAGTAAATAAGTTTATATTGTTGGAGTAAAGCATAAAATAAATTTTGATTTTTTTTAGTATATTTAATAATGTATTTAATTCATTAAATATAAGTTTAAGTGCAATTGTTTTATTTTAGTCTCTTTTTTAATTGTTTGATTTTGGTCCCCCAAATTTTTTAATTGTTTGAATTTGAAATCTCAAGTTTTAAATTCTTGATTTTCACCGCTCAAGTTAATCCCATTTTGTATTTGATAGTTGCCTAATGACATGTAGAATAATTTATTTATTTTTAATTTTCTCTCTTTTTTTTATTAAAATTGTCTTCTCTATAATTATATATATTTTTCTCTTTTTAATAGTTAAATTTATAATGTAATATCTTAAAAATATTAAATATTTTATTTAACATATATTTAATACAGTAGAAAATTATTTTGACAACAAAAAAAGATAGTCCCTAACTAATGAAATTAATAATCTCTTTATTTAACAATATTCTCATATTTAAGTATGAAATTTGAAGTGGAATAATCTCATTGGTCATATAGAATTTCAATCTTTTGATAAGGAATATTGTAGGTTTCTCTCTATTCTAAAATAATTTTGTTAAAAAGTTATAATTATTGACTAAAAATTATGTTATTTTAGTTAGCTATTTTAATTAATTAAGAAACTATCTTTTTATTGTCAAAATAATTTACCATTAAATATATGTTAACTGAAATAATTAAGATCTTTTAAAATATTATATTCAAAGTATAACTATTAAAAGATAAGAAAAATATATTTGTAGAGAAAATTAGAAAGAAATAAAAAAAGTTTAAAAAAAAAGGTGAAGTTTAGTGTGCATATTGTGTTATGTTTGAATTGATAGAATGCGACAGAATAAAACAAAATAGAATGAAATAAAATTATATTCTACGGTTTAGATGGAAAAATAATGAAATAAACTAATTTATTTTGTTCTATTCATCAAATTATAAATAAAAAATCACAAACAATGGAGTGAAATATATGTTTTATTCTGCTCTGCTCAACACTCTTTCATCATGTTTCATTCTGCACCGTTCTGTTCTGTTCTATCAATTCAAACATAATTTAGGGGACTTTCAAATATAAAATAGAATAAATTTGAAGAGTTCAAATCAAACAATTAATAAATTTCGGTGACCAAAATTTAAGATTTGAAATTTGAAGAATCAAAATCAAACAAAAACTTGAGGGACTAAAATCAAATAATTAAACCTTAGAAAGCTAAACTCAAATAATTAAAAACTAAATAGAACAAAACTGCATTTAAATCTTAAATATATTAATTATTAAAAATAAAAAAATAAAAAATTTATTTATAATAATGACGATAAGGAATATATATGTAATAGTTCTTTTTGTTGAGGGAATATCTACTGCAAGTTGATAAACAAAGTTTGGTATAAGTCTTTCAAAATAGTGTTGAGAAATTAAAAAGTAAATTGTAGAGAAAATTTCTTTTTCATTTCTCACGTGAATCATTTCATTTTCCAAAAATCTTATATCGACCTTTTTAAAAGAATTTTTGTGAATATATTTTTAACAAAAAGATACTTTTGAAATGCATGTATATATATATATATATATATATATATATATATATATATATATATATATATATATATATATATATATATATATATATATATATATATATATATATATATATATATATATATATATATATATATATATATATATATATATATATATATATATATATATATATATATATGAATTAATTTTGATTAAATTGATCGGTTATATCATAAATAAATAGAAAAAATATTTTTTAAATATTTAATTTATATAAATTAAGTTTCTGTAATAATTTATTTTTTTTCATATAGATTGAGAATGTGATAAATGACTTTTTTTTTTAGGTTGAATTACCTTACTAATTTCTATGATAATGAAGATTTAAATTATGCGACATATTTGTGATTGACTCGAGTATATATATTTGTGGGTAGAATTTTGAAAATTCGTTATCTAAACTAATTAATATCTAATTTCATTAATTTGGTATGTTTTTTGGTGAATTAAAAAAATGCCCTACCCCAACATTATGATTTGAATTGGATTTCAGTTCTTCGGCCTCAACCAATGAAGACCCTTCCAATCATATACACATATATACACAGTGGGTCCCATTTTATTCTTCCCTTCATATGTATTTATTTAGCCTAATGTATCTTATTGTTCCTTAACTTAATTTTATATTTTACTTTCCTCTTTTATTTAATAAATATTTATTTTAAGTCCCTCAAATCACATTTTGTTAGCTTGTCAAAAATCATTAAGTTGTATATATATATGGCAGTCCAATTGGTATTAGTTTGGTTGACATGTGATGAGCTAGTTTTTTTACGTGCAAATATACACATTCAAATCAGTAGCAAGTGATAAGAAAAAGTATAAATCCCACAAAGATTGTATTAAGCATAACGATTTTCATACAAGAAGTTGTAAAATAACATGAGCAAAGGTAATAAAGTAATTGTGTGTGTCACTTGGTTAAGAAAATGGAAAAATAGATAATGTAATTAAGATTTAACACAAAGAGAAAGAATATGTTGGACAAAATTTCATTTAATGAATTCATCTAATATATGCTTCTGATATGTCATGTCATGACAAATGAGGTCAGAACGTGATGTTATAATGTATCTCAATAAAATTATTGGACATATACATCAAAGCAAATGGACAAATCTCTAAGCCTCACTTGTAACCTTAATGCATGTTTGGTTTCATTTTGAATGTCCTCTATGTTTGTAGCTCTTTATATCTAAAGTAGCTAATCTAGTGAATATCGCTATCCTACTATTTTCAATCATATTTACTTATGAGTTCCACTTGTCAAAGGATCTCTCAGCATTAACAAGTTGTTATCTAATACTAAGACGTCCAAACAAAGGAATACATATATGGCATAAATTCACATGAGCAAAATTTATCAAGACAACTCATTCATAACATTCAAAAGATTACTATTTCATTAAACTTCACATTATCCAACAAAGAAAGTTTAACTCATAATAAGTAAAATAAATGCAACGCATAAAGATCTTAAGCTACACATTTCTAAGAAATAATATAGAAATGATAAACCTAAGGGTGACACTTTAATCACTTGCAATTTGTGAATCAGCAAGTGACGTCTCCTGTCATGCCTCCCAGCGATTAGAACTTTGGATTCTCCTTAATTTCTCTTCTGCATAATTTCTCCAAATTTCAAGACATTTTTCTTCATTGCATTGTAGTTCTAGTTATAAGAGTTTTTTCAAATGCATATTGTCTCTCTTTGGTTCTTTGGTCTTTACAATGATTCATTAACTTAAGCTCAAAGAATAAAGCATATTCCTTTGTGTTATACTATAATAGTACACTGCACATAATAGACAATATGACACAATGACAGAATTGACACATGAAAAATAGGTATATGTGTCAACATATACTTGTTATGAGTCGACACATGTGGATACTATTTTAAGGTTATAGCGTATGAATTGCATGAGTCGACACATAAAGCTTTTCAGGTCGACACGTAGAAGAAAATCATCTCTATGAGTTGACACATACGTGGTATGAGTCGATACATGTGGATGCGTTTTGAAGCGTGTAGCCTCTGTTTGAATGAGTTGACTCATAGGGCTCTTCAAGTCGACACATAACATTAATTTTTATGCTATGAGTTAACTCATGACATATATATGTCGACATATGCATCGAAGGTGTCGACTCATGACTTACATGTGTCGACACATGCATCAAAAACTTTGAAAAATCTGTTTTCTAAGCCTCTAGTTTTCCTTTTGCCTCCAACTTGCACACATACATATGTATACCTTATACATGCATCATTTGAAAATTAATGAAACCATAAACATACAAATAAAAATATTTTCATCTTCAACCTCTCTTTCTATGCGCACACACACAAAAACAAATTATATATAATCATTCTTTGTTTGGGTGCCATCTAAATTTAGAGTAGATAATGTCCAATTTAGGCTTGTGTTCCAGTAAATTGGGTTGAATATCTTTAGGGGTTTCATTGGGAAAACCAGTTAGGGATTTTCCACCAAGATAAAGTTGTTGATTTAGGGGGTTTTATACAAGATTTTGAAATTCAGATTCAGTCTAGTGAAAGCTTCAAAGAATGGTGGGTTCGGTCGAAGGAGTAACAGTAACTGGAGGATCGATTAAAAATCTTGGGTGACAATAATTCACAATTTGGATTCATCCGAGTGAAAGCTTCGAAGAATGGTGGATTCGATGAAGGAGTATTGGCAACTGAATGATCAAATTGGTATTGTTGGGTGACTTGACCGGGCTCAAGATCAAGGGAAGGGTAAAGGTTAAGATTAACATCAAACATAGAATTTGTAGGGTTGGATTGCTATTTTTCTCTTGTAAACAATTTTGGCAAAGTAAGATTGATTATCTCAATTTCGAATAAAATTAGGGACTGACGTAGCCATAGAGAGGATGATTGGTGAACTTCCTAAACAAGTCTCAATGTCCTCTATCTATCTATCTCTTTTATTTACTTTCAATTGCAAATTATTGAATTCGTTGATTGTACAACTGACACGTTTAGATAAATATTTTGAAAATTCAAAATTGTTTTGTTGAGTTGATTACAATCTACAAGATTGTAATTGGTTTTTGAAACCAAGAAAACAATAAGAAAAATCTTACCAACATCAATTGCACACCAAGTTTTTGATAATTTGTCTCTTTGTATTTGTTGTTTTAGATTTCATTAGAAACATGTTACTATTGTGATTATATTCAAATGTGTTATTTGTGGTGTTAGATCCATAGTTTTATGATTGACATATATTTTGCTAAAACATGGTTCTTAGCTGATGTTAAGCAAGATGTCACAGGATCTTGACCAATTGTCATGACAAGTTCTATTGTCACGAGTATCACACAAATGTTAAGCCAAATGTTTTGATATCTTGGCCAACTGTATATCAGTAGTTGTTGTTATTTTTCTTGACCGATTTGATTTGATTTTGTGAGATTATCCTAGATACATCTCACTCATTTTTGCGTGTCAAGAAGATTATATTAGGAACAATGCTGATTTGATTTGGTTTTATTAAATAGGATCTTTGATAATTTTTAGGAAACTTTGAAGATTGGTTCCTATTTTTGTTGAAGATCTTGCAGGTGATTTAAAATTAGAAGATTGGTTTTGATTGAAGAGTCCAAGCCTATTCTTTAAGAGTATATAAATAAGGACTTGCTAAAACTAAAATAACAAGCATTCACAGCAAGAAACTGTTGGTGGGGTTTTGGGAGTCTTTTAGAGTCTTCATTTGTTATTTGTATGTCATTCATGTATCTTCTGATACATTGAGGTAGATTGATTGTTCATTGTTGTTACTTGGAAATCACTCATAAGATTTTAAGCAAAGAGTTGATTGTGTATCAAGTTATTGTTTGCACTTATGAGATTTTAAGCAAAGAGTTTAGTATTGTATTTGAAGTGTAATATTCTATTTGGTACTTGTCACTGGTATGTGACTAGTTTTATTACTGAGGTGATTGTGGGAAGTCACGGGGGTTCTAATATCTATGAGGTTCCTATGTAGAAATTGCATAGGGTAGTGATTAGGCGATAAGTTGTAAACTTTGATTGTTTAGGCTTTAAACTAACACACCATTATAGTGGATTTCCTTCTTGACATGGTAGCCCCCAGAGTAGGTGGCACGTTACTGAACTGGATTAACAATTAATTGTGTTAATTTATCTTCAGCAATTTATTTTTCTACATAGTTAAACTTCGGGAAATTGTTGTATCAAGAACAAATGTCTTAATATATGTCTTGGCATTTGTGTTTGGTGTTGGGACATCAGTCTTTACATCTATCTATAAAGTTCCATAATGTCATGTGGAAATATATTGTCTCTATTAATTATCATTATCATTGCATACAACATTAGTTTAATGCATATTTGATATTTTTGATAACGGTTTGGATTGGACGATATTTGATGGGGTGTTTTCTGTCCCATAACTAACAAACTTTTTAAAACTAATTTTTTAAAAGATAATTCTTTTAACTTGGAATCTATTCACGCCTGTTACACCCTAAAATTTACCTTCTTCGTCATTTTTATTTTAATTGGCTTATGCTTCATCATTGCATGCAAATGTATTCATATCATTGGTTCTATGGTTATTGATCTGAGATGTCTCTTAGTGGCTCATTTATAAGCTATGGAAGATGCTTGTGTTTTCAATCAATCCAAGGTATTTGAGAACAATAAAGATTTCTTGAAGTATAACCATGAGTATTTTCTCAATGCACAAGATGTCTTGGTTTAACAAGATCAGTAATGTTAGCTTTTACAGGCATTTGTTTGTGGTACGGGTTTTGAATCCAGATTGCAAGAGGATGGAAATTGTGGGTTGATATGCATTCAAGTTTTTTTTCCAAGATTTTTAGTGGAATCAAATTATTTGAGGTTTGATTATTTGAATCTTTTTGAGGTACAAGTTGAATTTGGAGTTAATAATTGAAGATTTGGATTCGTTATCTATTTGATGCACCACACTTAATTTGTTCAAAAGCTTGTATTCTCATTGATTAATTTTCAAGAAAGAAACCCACAATATGTTTCAAAAGGAATCTAGATCTCAAGTTCTTCATATCTACTTCTATACGATATTTCAATTTGGCTTCAATTTAATTCTTTCAAGTTTCAAGAGAATTTTGAGAGAGTTTGATTTCCAAATCAAAAGTCACAGATTCTACATGATATCCTAAGGGCCAAGATCATTCAAGATTCGAAAATATGCAAGTTACAATATGTGAAGTCGTGTATTCTCATTCTTGCTCAACAATTTCAAGTTACTCAAGTTTTATTTGTTATTTGAGTTTACAAGTACAATTTGAATGCATTTATTTCACTACCAATTACAAGTTTTCAATCCTCAATGTTCGATATGATTCAAACTCTACGAAAACACATTACAAGCAATTCAAGTTTCTCAAAATTACAAGCTACAAGAACTTTCAAGTTTCTAATCCTAAGTGTTACAAATTAAAACTTAAAAGGAATTTATATGGTCACTAATGAAATATTCAAAGCTTTTGAAGTTTCCCTCCAGATTCTCCACCCTTGCCATCTCTGTGCCATCCTCACCATCGTTTCCAGTACATGAAACAAGAAAAGAAGGCATGGTTAGCAATTGACAAAACCTTTAACATGAACAGAGAAAGCATTCAAAAAGTTTTTTTTTCTCAATCTCATCATTAGGGATTATGGCAAGAATCGGGATAAAGGATTTTTTTAATCATGTTTAAGCTCAACCAAAGGCCTCATATTATGTGACTTCATAATCTATTATTGGCAAATATTGCAAATCACAAAGGGATGTTTGGTTCACAGTAATGCAAGCAAAAGGAAAATCAAGTTCAAAGCAACATAAAGCCTCATGGAATCAGAATTTTATCAATCATAGGCCTAAACCTCTATTGCAAATCACAATTATTTTAGGTTCACAAAAAGAGGTTCAATAAGCAAAAGAGATTCAAAAAGAAACAAGTACAAAACTCAGAAAAATCATCATGGTTCATCAGAAAAATCACAAACTCCAGTCCAAGTACGAAATCACAATCACAATCACAAGCCCAACAACATCATAAATCCATAAGTCAGATTTAATCAAATCCTTTTTTTCAAAAGTCCAACATAACATTTAATAACCAGATTTCCAGCAAACCAATTAAAGCCAAGTTAAAAAAAATCAGAATGATATGAAGCCCAAAAAAGAACAAAAATTCGTAAGGCCCTGTTAGCACAAAATCAGAAGATTCAACAAGGTTGTAAGGAGGGGAAAAACCTAACCGCATCAGTATATAAGCATTCAAATGCACAGAAATCAGGGGACCACTGTTTAAGAGAAAAAACGAAAACGGCCACAAACCCTAGATCTGAAAAACCCTAAATCGATCATCATCATATTTCTACGTCATAAACCCCTTCAAAATTTAAATCAGAAGCAAGAAAGAAGAAAATACAAGCGAATCAGAAAGACCTCACCGTGTAAGGTAGCGAACCACCGCCACATGGGAGACTCAAGATCCATTTTCTTTCTCTTTTTACTCCTTGTTCATCATCAGCTTGCACGATTTCATCCCGCTGCCGTCTATTTCAAAAAGTAGGAGTTAGGATTTCAAAACCCCCTTTTAGATCTAGGTCAGATCTTAGGTTTTCTGCAAAAATAAACATGAGATTTAGAATCAGAAGATAAAGAGGAACAAAAATATGAGAAAAAATTGAGATCGGAGAACGTCCTCCGCCAGGGAGATTTCTGGCACGTCATTTCTTTCTTCTCTGGCAAGGCAACATAGAGAGAGGTAGGGGTGTTCGCGGTGCGGTTTGGGCGGTTTTGACGCAAAAAATCATCCGAACCGCGAGAGAAAAAGGCATGCGGTTTGGTTTGGTTCGGTTGACTTTTAGAAAAAAAACCAAACCAAACCAATGCGGTTTGGTTCGGTGCGGTTGGTTCGGTTTTTTACAAATAATTTGTTGAGTCATACATTCACATATATATGACAACATAACTTTGTATTTGGTCATTCATACATGATACACTACTAAATTATAACCAAAAAACTAATCATATTTGGACAATAACTTCTCATTGAATATGCAAAAGTTAGATTAGACAAAAATGAAATAATAAACATAAAATAATAGCATAAAACAATATAAAAAATATTATAATAAAACAAAAAAAATAGAAGAGATGAGAAATTAGTGAAGATGAATAAGAAAGAACATAAGAGAGGAGAGATTAGAGATAAAGATGTGCGATAAAATGAAATTGAAAGAGAGAAAAATTGCATAAAAAATAAGAACGTGCAAAGAAAACAATATAAGAGAGTAAATATTAGATAAGAAGAGGCAAAATGTAAGTGGTGAAGATGAAGTGATAATGTTAGGAGATATTTAAGAAGATTGAAAATGAAATCATAACTGTAAAGATGAGAAAATTGTCTGTGATCATAAGGCTAATGTATAATAGATTTAGGTTTGGGTTAGATGCGAGTTAAGTAAAATTTAAGTTGCAACATAATGCGGTTTAGTTCGGTTTGGTTCGGTTTGTAAAATACAAACCGCAAACCGAACCAAACCATGCGGTTTTGTTAAAAAATGATCCAAACTAATCCGAATCAAATGTGGTTTTTTGCGGTTTCGGTTTGGTTTGGTTTGGTTTTGCGGTTTTCTATTGGGTTGGTTTGGTTTTGAACACCCCTAGAGAGAGGCGAGAGCAATCAGAGAGAAGAGTTTTGAGTAGGTTTTAAAAAAAATGAGAAAATAATTTTGGTTTTTTATGTTAATTAGTGGTTTTGTTCCACTAATTTGGTTTAATTAAGTGTCTCGATATGGTGGTGACAAGTGTCACCACCTTTAATTTTTCTGATTTTATTTTCTATATGATCTTATTCTTGCCTTCCATATTATTGCCATGCACTTCCATTATCATCACCATCTGATTTGAATCGGACTATGAGTATACTTCCTCTGTGGTGCACCCTCATGATCTGACTGCACCAGATTTTCCAGTAACAATTGGGCTTCCCTTTATTTGGGCCTGGATCTCCTCTTTGGTTTTTTGTTTGCACCCCCCATAATTACTTTCAGCAGGCTATTTCTAAACTCACTCTTTTAACTATTTTAATTAATTACGCAACTAAATTTTTGTTTGTATATTAAATAATTATTAGTCTTAGGTTTATTTTTATTTGATAATTATCGATTAAATTATTAGTCAATTTTTATCAAATAAAAAAGATCTTTTCTAACAATTATTTAAAGTTTGGGACTTGTATTGTGTTATTTTTATTTTCATTTATTTAATTTCTATTAAATTATGCAAATGAGTGTTGCTTTGTATTAAATAATTATTAGTATTAGGATAGTTTTATTTGATAATTATTGATTAAATTATTAGTTAATCTTTATCAAATAAAAATGATATATTCTAATAATTATTTAAGGATTTAGACGTGTATTGTGTGCTTAATTATTTTACTCACCTCTTGTATGCTTGTATGAATTATTCACAATTGTACACTCCACATAGTTGATGCATTTAATTCCATTTCTCATCTTGGCTCATACGCCAAAAAGGTCTCATAGTTGAAAATGAGCATGACCATTCTCACGAGATTGATCGAAGTCCTAGTTTACATCGATTAATCATAACTCAAATAAATATTGGTCCATATACCAATCATCCATGCACAAGTGTCTCATAGTTGGGGGTAGGAGTATCTATCCTCACAAGATTAATCAAGTCCATATACTTGGTTAATCATAACCCGATTCCAATTCTCACCTTCTCATAAACCAAACGCTAAAACACTTTGATAATCAAAATTTTCAAACCTCGATCCAACGTCGAGTTTCTTTTTAAAATATTTTCATAAATAAATGTTATATTCTCTCCCTTCCCAAGCATAAGATAGTCAGTCCTTTTTCGACCCTCGATCGTACGCTTGGCTTCTTTAAATGAATCTAATTAAGCGAACCTTGTTTCGCATCACCTTTTCTTAATAAAAAATTTTGGGTAGAAAAAGATGATCAGAATGATTCTGTCCCCCTCCATCCAAATACTTGGAGCATTAGCCGTTGAACGCTTATGGTCTGATGCTTGTCTCCCACATAAAAATAACTTCAACTCATCAAACTTGTATTTTTTCGCTCATATGCGATCATCGAAAACCTTTTCATAAAGGGAGTACGTGTTAGCCATTTCAAAAAGGGAATACACGAGACTTAGCTCTCATACGAGCGAAACAAGTCGAGGTTCAAGAGTTTGAAATGTCTAACGCATCATTCTTCTAAAATCAACCAACAAACTTCTATCCTTTTCTAGAAGACTTACGGAGTTGACTTTCCCATTGCACGAGGGAATACGTAGGCACAAGATTTTGAAACTGTAGAAAACTCAAAATAATAACAAATCCAACCCCTTCTTCTTTCTCCTTTCTCAATATAGAAATTAGCGAATTTACACACAAACACTTAGAACTTGACGGGTCTCATCGAGTACGATGGATGTGAGGGGTGCTAATACATCCCCTTGCATAAGCGACTCCCGAATCCACATCTTTTGGTCATGTAGACCGCCTTATCCGTCATTCGTGGATTTTATCTATATTTTTCCGTTCTTTTAGAACAAATAAAATTAGGTGGCGACTTCATTATTTTAAAAATAATGATTTTGAAAAAACCAATTACGACAATGCCCTCTAGATAAGTTGTCTTCATCTAACAAAGACGCCATCAAGAAGATGTTGAATATTGAAGAAGGCAAAGCCCGTGAAGAGAAGACCAAGATGTCTCTCGATGCTCTAACACCATACCTCAACAATGAGTCTGGGGTCAAGGTATGTGGGAAACATGGGAGAAATAAATGAAACTCAATATGTTAAGAATGATAATTAAGAAGTTATGATAGAGTTATGGAGAGTCAGACCAAATGTTCGGATATTTTGTCCAACATGTGAAGGCTAAAGTTATGATGATACTAAGAGAGAAAGTCACAAAATTTCTTAAGCGTCAAGTAATCCCTCAGAGTAAGCATGGGTCTGAAAAGAAAAAGGGCATTGTTGACATTTACGTGTGTGACAATTTATTACAATCAAGGAAGTATGAAAAAGGATACTTCTCTCGCTCTCTCTTATGATAATTGCTACACAAGAAATAAGACACCTTTTTCTTATTTTAACTCAGGTTTAAAATCTCTATGATCCACGCTCCTAGAGAAGCATATCTCTTTCATTTAGTTCACACAATTCATTCGTCTCTCTCATCAAATTTTCTCAAAAATGAATCAATAATCTGATATCAATAAAACCTCTGAGCCCAAGCCTGTCACAAACTCCTATGGAGTCAAAATGGTGGAAAAAGCCTATTATAAGAAACATAGGGTTTCTGAATTTACAAAAATGGGTGACAAGCAAGATGTTATACAAGAAGTTGAACCTATTCAGGTGATTGTTCCTGTTGATATCTCTGAGAAGAACCCCAAACGCTCTGGTTTCAAAAAATGCAGTTCAAAAAAGGGTAAGAATATATGCTCAAGATACCTTTGTTCATGATCTTAATAATATCATTAAAGATATTCATGTTTATTCTTATGAGAAGGATATTGTGTTTAGTGAAATCAACCGTGATCAACATGTTGAACCATCTGGTACGACATCTGATGAGCCTATTGATAAATCTCAAGATAACACCCCTACTGAAAATCCTAAAGTGATTATGCTTGTCCTTGATCCTAATTTGAATGAGATTCTGGTTGAAAGGAATAAGTCTACACAAGAACTGAGGATTGATAACCCTTAAGAAAGCATGCTGACATGTGTGAAGAAGAGATTGAGGATGATAATAATCCCATTGCTAGTCTCATGAACAAGACTGTTGAAGAAAAGGATGCTCCAGAACCAACTCTTAAGTTTTTGAAAATCCTAGATAAGTCTATCTATGATAAAGCTAAATAGCATAAAATTGATACTCCAAAGCAAACTCTGAAATTGACAACTCTTAGGAAAATTCCTCTAAAAATGAAGGAAGATAGCTTTTATAAAACTGCTCTTGTGAAGAAGATTACTCCTCAGAGATGACCTGTGAGTAAGAAAATAAAGATTGAAGAGAAGACTACTGAGAAAGAGTCTCAATTAGGGGTGTTCAAAATATAGTTAATTGAATTGTATTTCTACATTGAATTGGATTGAACCATAAAAAATACTGAACCATTTAAATGGTTATTAAACTGAACCATTTATTCAAAACAATTTCAATACATTTTTAAACTAGTTCAAAACCAGTTTTTATTATAAAAATTATTATTTTATAAAAAAATCAAATAATTTTTTTTCTAAAATATTAAAAAATTTATTTTAAAATTTTTTAAAAAAATTGATTTCGAAAAAAAAAACTGAAATAATTTGTTTTTCTTGCAAAATAAAAAAAAACTAAAATTATTTTTTTTTGAAAATATAAATAACTGGAAAAAAAATTTGAGAAATAAAAAAAAATAGAAAAATAAAAAAAAACTGGAAAAAATTTCCGAAAAAAAAAACTGAAATATTTATTTATTTATAAAATAAAAAACTGAAATTATTTTTCCGAAAAATATAAAAGAATGTGTATTTTTTTTGAAAAAAAAATTGGAAAAAGTTTTCGGAAAAATAAACCTGAAAATTCTTATTTTGAAAAATAAAATAAAAAGAAATTATTTTACCAGAAAATAAAAATATATGAAAATAGTAATTTAAAAAAATTTAAAAAAGGAAATTTAAAAAAGTATAAAAATATAAAAAAAATAATTTAAGAAATAAAAAAAAGGAAATTTCAGAAAAAAAAACTGAAATTATTTTATAAGAAAATATAAAAAATTGGAATTTTTTTTGAAAAATAAAAAAAATGAAATTTTGTTTTTTTTTTAAAATATATATTTTCAAAAAAAAATGTTTTTCGAAAATAAAAAAATTTGAAAATATTTTTTACGAAAATTTTAAAAAAAAAAACATAAATAATTTTTAAAAAAAATTTAAGAAATTTAAGAATTTTTTTTCAAATGAAAAAATTTAAGAATTTTTTTTCAAATGAAAAAATTTCAGAATTTTTTTCCAAATAAAAAAATTTCAGAATTATTTTTCCAAAAATGCAAAAATACCTGTAAAAAAAAATATTTTATAAATTTTATTTAAAAGAAATTATTTTTCGAAAAAATATTTTTTTTTAAAAATAAAAACTGAAAAGAATATTAAAAAAAAAAGTTTTCAAAACCAATTTAAAATTTAATTAAAAAAAATTAAGGTTTTCAACAATACTAGTTCAATTATATTAAATTGGTTTTTTACTATAAATTTGTTTTAACTAGTTATAAACTGAATTGTAACTGGTTTAACAGAGTAACTACTTTTTTTTTAAAATGATTTTTAATAACTAAATTGAACCATTAATATGGTTCAATTCAATTCAGTTCATGAACCACGAACACCCCTAGTCTCAATAGAGGAAACTTGTGGTTTCAAGTGACTCTAAGGCAGATGTTGGAACAAATGTCCAAGACATTGTGTCCACGATCAGGAGGAAGGTTATAGGAAAAAAGGATTCCTTTGAATGTTGTTGATACACCACTGTATAATGTATTATTCCATTCTGAAACAAGTGTTCAGAAGTGGAAATTTGTGTATCAAAGAAGGATCTATTGTGAAAGGGAGCTGAGAAAAAGTGTTCTTTAGTGGAAAGAAGTCATAAGTATACTAAATTCAGAATTAATGAAGATTATCTTTGACATATGACTCGGCTATGAAATGTTCGTCAAAGAGTTTATTGTGAATCTTTCATGTGATTGCAGTATTAAACAAATTCAATAATATATGAAGGTTTATGTGAGAGGGAAGTCTATGAAGTTTTCACCCTCCATTATTGAGGCTTATTTAGGAAGAAACAAGTCAGCTAAATCTGATAGATTTCTCTCCATGGACAAGATTTCAAATGAACTCACTGATGGACAAGTGAAACAATGGCCCAACAAAGGGTTACCTACGGGAAAATTGAGTGTGAAATATGTTGTTCTAAACATGATAGGTGTTGCAAACTAGGCTTCTACCAACCATTTCTAGTATTACTCCTGCATTGGCCAAGTTGATCTTTCAAATTAGAACCAAGTCTAAGCTAAACTTTGAAGAGTACGTTTTTAACCAGGCCATAAAGCAATAAAAATCATTTGTTCTGAAGCTACCCATTACTTTTCCTTGTTTGATCATTAGGATCATTTTGAAGCAACACACCAATTTCTTGCGTCCTCGAGAAATTCCAACCCAATGGCTTGGGCCTCTGACCATTGACAAGAAGCTGCTTAAGGAGACATATGTCTCGGACATTAAGGTCAAACTTCAAGGTTATGTTGCTAGTAAAAGTTCGTCTTTTGTATCCATAACAACCGAGAATGATGTGTTGTCTGAGCTGATGGAAAATTTAAAGGCTCTTCAAGAGACTATTACTGCTAGTATTACCAGAAATAGGAATATAGATGAACTGATCAAAACATTGTACAAAGAGATGGAAGTTGACAAGGTAGAAGATGTTCAAAGTTAAGAGGAAGAGAAAGAGTTGTCTATAAAAGATGGAGATTATGACTGCTCAAAAACCTTAAGAGAAGAAGAAACTAAGAGTGAGAAACAAGAATCTGGGAGTGAATCTAGAAGTGAAGAGAAAGAGGACAACCTTGAAGAGCGGGCTGTTTGATGTTGTCAACTAGGATGTGCCAAAAATATGGTATGACATATGGATTCTAATGTAGTTGGTGGCTCATTAAACGACAACTTTTTGATTTTTTTTCATTTGTATTTTTGGCCCTTCCATAGGTACTTTTTTTTATAATGGTGATGTAACCTTAACTTTGGATCAAATATCACCAAGTGTTGAATGTCAAGGACCAATGCTCTAGCATCATGTTTAACATTTTGTCTACTCTTGATATGGTGTCTGTATATGATAATATATTAACCTCTGGGATGAGTGGCCAATATCTTTGAGGGGCACCTTTTCCAAATTGTGGCGAAAGAGGGGAATAATGATGTATACTGGGTATTTTTCTGACTACTAACTATTGACTATGAGGAGCATATATTTGTTGATGAGTGTTTAGTACTAACTGCTTGGGGTACTAACTATTTCTGGTTTTCTGGTTTTTTGTATGAGCACATATGTTGAAGAATCTGGCCTAACATACGACCCAAATGTGTGTGCTAATATGGTGTGTGTTAGTAGTAGCTTCTGGCCTTTGATTACTGACTACTAACTATGTATACATGCATGACTAATCTATCATGAATGATTTCATTTTAACTGTTTATGAGAGCATTGTGTGTCAACTGGGTGATGTGTAGCAACTTCCATGCTATTGATCTTGAGATGCTGATGTTCTACTTCTGCGGCTGCTGATGCATGCTTCGATGGATGTTATTCGTTTATGTTTATTTTTAGTATGATTAGGAAGATGCATTAAACATCAAAGGGTTGATGTTTCTATAAGACTAATTGTATTAATTTTGAATTAGTGGATTTTTTTTCTTGGGTAGAGTTCCCTCCAGATGTTTGTGTGGTTTCACTGGGTTACCAATCTCTTGTGTTATTTTATTAATTTAGGCATTGTGTTATTGTTGGTGTTATTTTTTTTGTCATATTGGTTTAACAAGTTAGACCAATTGTTTCAACATCGTGTCCAACTATTTCTAGAAATATTTTCTTGGAAAAAACAAGTTTAAAAAATTATTTTAATGTGTGTGACTAGCCTTATAATTTTACGAGAAAACTCTTATGCTTTTAAATGTTATTCACTTAACCGCATTAGGGTGAGCTTTCACACACTTAAAGTCTTGTCAGATGCTTCACTCGTGTACACTTTTTTGAGCTTCACTTTGAGACGAGACTTCAGTTATATTCCATTTAAATGTCATCATCTGAGAATCAAGTTTATCAAATCCTATTGATCTGGTTGTATCTTTAAATATTTTACAATTTACTTTAATTGTTATCATCAAAGACTAGTTATCATCATCAAAATCATGTTCATCTTCAATGAAACATCCTTGATCAATACCCTACAAAACAAGGTTGAACAACTACCAGTTGAGTGAACTTCATCATCAATGAATTTAGAGGAACATTATGCACACAACAAACTCAGTTATACTATGCACATTGATATACGAGTCAATTTGTTGACGTCTTTGGTGGAAGTTCTTCACATCAATCTTTTGCCCGATTTTGAGTGAGAATTGAAGACGAATTGATTCTTCCTTATAATTCACAGTCGTGAGAACCAGAGAAGTTGAAACATGAACACAAGTTATCGACGATGACATTGATTACGATATCTCATCCATGGTGATGACCTACATTGTGATATAGCAATTTGATACTATTTTAGAATTTATAGGTAGAGTTGAGAAATTGATTTTGGATTCTAACTAACTTTTGATTTTTTAATTAATTAAATATAAGAATGGAAACTATTTTATTTTTATATTTGGCAAAACAAATAACCTATTATGGCAGGTTTTTATTACTTTACACTCAAGCTGACACGTTATAGTTGACAAGTGACAGTCTTGAGACTCAGGCATTTTCTATTTTAAATTATACTTAACACTTCTCTAATAACGTAATCAAAGTTCATAATTTAGGTACTTATCAACATACTACTTCGTCCCATATTATAAGCAAATTTCAGCTTTTTACATTCATTGAATAATTAAGGCTAAATACCCTTTTTCGTCCCTTATCTTTATCTCAGGGTCCATTTTGGTCCCTTAATTTTTTAAAAGTGCAAATAGCTCCCTTAACTATTAAATTGGTGTCACATTTGTCCTTCCATTTGTTTCCGTTAGTGAGGTTTGGAAAAATTTATCCACGTGGCTTATGAATACTGATGTGGATATAACATTAACTCCATCTTCTTCGTTTAGCTTTGGGTTCTTGCTCTTCCTGTTATCTTCAACTACTTCCAAAATCCAATACAAAATCATTTTCAATTAAATGAACAAAAGATAAGGGGTACAGTTCATCTGTTATTACCCAAATAAACTGGAAGAGAAGCTTTCAAAATGACAAAATCTACTTGTAAAGTCAGATTAACATAGTAGAAAGAATAAAAAGGAAAATATCCATTTACTACTTGCAAACTTCTATTCTTGTTGGCAAACCTCTATTTTATTTTCTTTCTCACCTATACCCATTTTCAATACAGTTATTGAAAAGCATAATTCATTGTGTTTTTCTTTAAATATGCATAAGTCAAAACATAACGAAGAAGGAAACATGAGTTGATAGGGGGATATGAACCTACACCACCGCTGGAGATCCAACCAGTTGCACCAACGACCAAGCCTCATGGTTGAATGGAGGAGGCAATTGGTGTTCAAGCCCATGGTTAAATGAAAGAGGAGAAGCATTATAGTCTTACTCTCTCTTCTTCTGCGTTTAATTTTAATAATTGTTTTCAATTAAAAAACAAATTCCCAGCTACATGGTGTTTTGTGCGATGAAACGTGGCCAAAGTCGGCTAAATTATATTTAGTTTATATGTTATTAAATGTGTGTAAAGTAGTCTAGTGGTTCTCTATGATGCTCAATGACCATGGTTTGAATCCTGGCTTAAACAAATATTTTAAAAAATTTCATTAAATTTTGATGGCCTTGATGGGTATTTTGCCAATAATTAATGTATCTAGTCTACATTAATTACTTAATGAATCTAAAATGGTGAAATTTTCTTATAATATAGAACGGAGGGAATATTCCCTAGTATGAATATATGTGCATAGGGGTGGCAGAACAGATTGTCCGCCCCGCCTTGAGCCTACTAAAAAAGAGTGGGGGGGACAAACCCGTCAAGTAGGAATAGACATTCAAATTTAGCCCATCCTACGAAGGTGGTGGGTTGGCAAGCTTTTTCGCCTATTTTTTATTTTTATTTTTAAATAGATTAATAAACTTTTTTTTAGATTTCAATTAAAATTTTCACTTATTTTTTATAAAACGTTTTTTTTAACAAATTTTACTTAAAATAATATTGCATATACCATTGAGAGTTAAAATTATTAAAATTAACTAAAAATTGACGAACTTAGGGCGGAACGGGCTGAACAAATAGGTGGTGCAAGCTTTGACAAACGACGGGTTTTGGAGGGACATTGATAGACTTAAGGTGAAACGAGATGAATGAATAGATGGTGCAAGCTTTGAGAACGACAGGTTTTGGCGGGGCAGACTTTGGATGGGCAGCGGACCGAAAATTCCAACCCAACCCGCCATTTTCTAACGGGTGTTCAGATTGATCCGGCGAGCCACAGTCCATTTTGGCACCCCTATATGTGGAGAATTTTTCTTGCCACTCCCCAAATTCAACCAGGAACCCCCCCTAATTTTTTTATTTCAACTTTACCCTGATGCAATACAAAGAATTTCCGGATAAAATTTCCGATATACTCAAATTTCCGGAAGTCTATTTAAGAAATCTAATATCCGGTACAACAAAATTTTTGAAAGTGATTTTAAAAAATCCAGTATACCGGAAAATACAAGTTTTTGGTATACCGTAAATTACGCTTTTCCGGTATACCAGAAATTTCCTTTATAACTGAAATTTTCGGTATGTTTAAATATTACATTTTTTTCAACGGTTGAGATTTTGTCGACACTTTGGAGGGTTCTAATTGCACCGACACATGTGTGGTCTAGAATACATCATCATTTACATAAATAGGGGTCTTACGGTTATTGGATAACACATATCAACAAAATGTCTCTTTCTCAATTTCTTATTAAGGTAGAAGTGTATTATAACGGTGGAAAACCTCCTGTTGAATTCAAGCTCCCAGATGGATCTGAGTCCTTTGCCACCTTGAAAGAAACATTGAACGGTTTACTGCCCGATTCCGAGAATAAAAGGGTGACAAAGATCGAGTTTCAGGAGGATTACATTGGTACAGATGGTTGGGTGAAATACAATCTAATAGAGTTAAAGAGTGATAAATATGTGAAATCCATGTGGAAATCATTTCGTCGTAGGATAACCAAAGGTCCAATTGAGTTGGACACGGAGATTGACGACATCATGAAGTGTCTGAAGCATCCAGATGAATCTGGCAATTCCTAGGTTTTCATGTATCAGAGTACTGTTTATGTTTATTGTTTGTCATTTGATGTTTGTTAACTTACTCGAGTTTATTATTTGTGTTATTTTTTTTCTTTATGTAATCGAAAGAAAAAGTATTAGCCAACAAATCTTATGCAATAAACTAGAAGTCTGTTTGTCACAACATATAATACAATCATAAAAATAAAAATATACAAAGGCCCTCCACGGGCAATGTCGGCCAACCTAGATAACCCAGTATAATCCTCACCATCAGGGTTCACTAACCCCATGATGTTATCTAAGGTAACGACAATGAGTTATAGGCGGTTGTCCTGGTCATCTGCGGGAGGAGGTGGTGGTGGTGGTAGGGGATCAGATGAATCTCTAGTACTTGAAGGCCTTGGGACGTCAGATGCTGAAGCCGGTTGTATGACCCAAGGGTGTGACACACTAAGGAACCACTCAAGGTATCCATCTTCGCAATTCCCAAGCTCCAGAACCCCGATGGCAGCATCAATGATCTCACGGGGGAGCTGATGATGTGACTCTAAAACCATCGATCAATGCCACCAGCCGAGGCTTATGTGACCGGGCGTGGGATGCCCTGTACATAACCATACTGGTGTATACACCTCTCAGGCAAGTGTCTAGCCACATAGCCCTCCCATCTGACATACCGTAAATATAAAGTAGATACCTCAAAAGGACGATGAGGGTGATGGGCTGTATACGGTGTCCAGATGACATCATCCAGGGTCAGAGCATCCAGCCTCCTCCTACACTCCATCAACCCTCTTGGAACGGCTTGTTTGGCCTTCCACCTCTTTGCATATGGGTCTATAGCCTCAACACGCTGGATCTTCCGCTCACAGATGTGAGGAAAATGCTCGTATATCCAACACTGCATAAATAAAAACCATGAAATTATTATACTAATACCTAATAATTATAAAAATTCATCTAATGAATTATAATATACCTGTAACAAGCTCAGATATCTAGCAGGTTGTTTGGTCTCAGGACATGATGCAACATCGAGTGTCGTGTAAAGCATCGTCAAGGCTACCACTCCCTAAGCTCAACATGGAGCGTCAAGGGTACTGAATAAATACAAGTATCGAACATTAATGCAAACTTCAGACTTGTTCACAAAGAGAGTGCATGCCACCATATGTAGCATGTACGCCCTAGCGGCAGCCTCATACCTCTCTAACTCCACTAGCTCCGCATAAGTAGTCCTCAACCAAGACATGCGTATGTGAAATCCTGAGGCTCACCAAACTAACTGATCACATCCACCTTATTGACCTCCAAAGCATCCACAACCATGCGCATTGTCGTCGCCTGATCCCAATATAATGGTGTGAAAAACGTACCAGCAATCGAAAGGTGAAAGGGGGCATCCACATCATCCAAAGTCACCGTCATCTCCCTAAATGAAAGATGAAAGGGTGATGTCTCCGGGTGCCACATCTCAATAAAAGTTGATAGCATGGAGGCATCCAACATCGTCAAGGAGAATCCAACAAAGTCCTCCAGATGGAAATCCTCAACTATGTTCCTCACCCGCTCAAGCATCAGACTCTCGGGGAAGTTCTTCAACTTCAACTCATGAGAAACGACCTTCAACATTGGACGCTCCTGTAACAAAACAGCACAATTAAAATAAATTAGTATACATCAAACCGTGTAATACAAATAAAAATTAAGCATTTAAGCGAAACCAATATTACATACCTCGCCCTACCTTATCCTATATGCGACATCGTCAACATATCCCGTCAACACGAACCTGTCAGAATGTCCTCTGGGGAAACCTCCATCAGTACACACTGATGGCTCCGTAGATGCAACAATGGTGGTGTTTGTATCAACACGGGACTCCACGTCAACTCCCTCCTAAATCGGCTCCTGAACCGGCTGATCCTGTAAAACTGGCTCCTGAACAACCGACTTTTAAACCACCGACTGCTCCTCAACTACCTACTCTATTGTAGGAACATGAGCCTGGTCCTCCACCACATGAGGCTGATCCTCGACCGCTGTAGAAGTTCAAGCAGTCCGTCGACGGGGTACACGGAACCCCGTCACCTCCTGCTCAGTCATCCGTTTTCGGTGAGAACCGGTCGAACGACGGCGTTCTGCACGCAACTCTGAGGCATGGGTCTCATCAGCAGCTCGAGTCACAACATCGTCTCTATATGTAGTCCGACCAGCAATAGACTCATCTCTGACTCTAGTCCTCACTGCAAGCAAAATTAAAAAATATAAGAAACATAGCTATTTAAAAAATATATATAGAAAATACCGAAAATTTTGAAATTTGCGATATGGATATTGTATTGGAAATTTCAAAATTTTCGGAATAATTATCAAATGGTAATATCAGAAATTTTGAAATTTCCGTATGAAAATACCAGATATTTCATAATTTCCGGTAGGCAATGCCGGAAATTATAAAATATCTGGTACAATATACCGGAAATTTCTCTAAATATACCGTAAATCTTGATTTTGCCAAATTTCCGGTATCCCCTCGAAATTCTCGTTATCGTCTGAGAATTTGAAAATTTTGATTTATACCGTAAATTTTGTATCGTCTGAGAATTTGAAAAATTCGATTTATACCGTAAATTTTATAAAATGTGATAATGAAAAATAGTTGGACAATATAGTCTTTTTATTAGTTTGGGGGTGCCAGGTTAAATCTCGGGATGGTGGGAAAAATATTCTTATATGTGCATATATATATATATATATATATATATATATATATATATATATATATATATATATATATATATATTTGGGGTGCAGTTAAATCTCAGGATGGTGGGAAAAATATTCTTATATGTGCATATATATATATATATATATATATATATATATATATATAACCATAATCTCAATAGTTAAAAATCATTAAAAAAAATTAACTTTTTTTCTGTCAATGATTTAATATTGATTTTTCACTTTATCCTGAAAATTAGTTCTCTTTATTAAGAGTCAAATCCATTAAAATTAACACACTCCAGAAGCTATGCGGAGTTTTCTTTTCTTAAGGAATGTGAATTTGTTTTTAATGACAATATAGCTATGTGTAAGTGTGTCCATACAATTATGATATTTACATAATCTGGTTACTGAGAATGTAGAAAAATACACTGTAAAATCATTTTTCATGAATTCAGTCTGAAACATCAAGAATTGATTGTCAGATATCCAGGCATCAAGTTCTTGAAGCACACCCAGTTAAAGGAAGATGGAAAAAGAAATCAATTAATTACAAACTTAAATCTACACATAACTTCAGAAATTAGTGTTCACACAAGCCACACCAAACATGAATAAGGAGTCAGCTAAAAAATTCCATCCCAAGTGGCTATTACAAAATGCTTTATTGATGAAGAATTTGAAAAAGCACTTAGAATGGACACCACCATCTTCGGTGTCTAGTCTCCCCTCGGTTTCGAGAACCATGAAAAGCTTGCTGATTTTGCACAGCCAAGCGAGTATTCGAATGTCTAGTCCCTTCACTCCGAGAGTTTCTACCTAGCCACAGTACAATAACCATACCTACTAGACTAACAATCGGAGCTGCAGCAAGAAACAACCATCTTCCCCTACCAGCTTCTATCGCAGAATTCAGGGTATGATTATGAATAGTGGTTTCATCGTCTTCACTCTCTTCAGCTCCATCGGAAATATCAGAGAAACTATCATCCATAACGTGTAGTAGCTGCTGTCTCTCATTGATCACATTTCTACCATCGTTGTTCTGTTTTCCCTCTTCGTAATCCTTGTCGTCGGTTGGAAGCTCATAACGACAAAGAGGGCAAGAATTACGTGTCCTCAACCACGGCAAAATGCAATGACAATGGTAAAGGTGAGAACAAGGGAGCTGATTTACTTTGGTTCCAAGGGCCAAAACATCCTTGCAGATAGCACAAACTAGTTCGTCGTGTTTCTCGTGTTCCTTGCTAATGACTACACGAGGTAAATTATTTACAAAAGACGCAGAAGCAGGAGGTGCTCCTCGTCTTGATGGGTCATTGTCAGCGAGATGATCAAGCAGATCATTGAAGCGTCTGGTATCCAGGAAATCTCCATAATTAGCTTCATTAGGTAATTCAGCATCGTCCAAAGCTAACCAAGTTTCCCTGATTATCTGGCTAAATATCCCTTCAGTTTCAGTGGCATTAAACCTTTGTTCCCAATTAATGCGGCTTCGGCTCTCATTGGGACTTGCAGTTAAAAGAACTTGAAGGCGAGCGGACGCAGATTCATCAACCTCGGGTAGTTCCCATTCTCTTTCCTCCCTGCCCTCCTCTTCGCCGTCCTCCTCTTCGTCGTCTTCTGTATTGTCCGAGTTCCATTGCCCAAGGCCAGCATGCATTGGATCGATGTCAGTGTCAGTATCAAACTCATCTCCCTCGTCTAGTAAATCAAAAATTCCAGTACCTACAAAACTCTGTCTATCCATAGAGATATCCGAGTCACCTCCATAAGCACTGAAAGAAAAAGAATCAGTCTCACTTTGGGGAACCATATACTGTCTAAAACTCGCATTTGATTCATTTTCACCATAATGAGAACGCCAATTATCAAAACCATCGCTATCAGTATCTGAGAGAACATGCCTCCAGCTTCTAGAATGACTAGGAGTGGTATTTGCACTAGCATTCTGCAATGACCATGCAGGGTTGTCACCATCTACAAGCTGATCTTCCTCTACAGATACAGTGGAATGGTTTTGTCCACCAATATTCGAAACTGATTCAGAGCTACTGTGTCTGAATCTTCCTCTCAGCCTCCTTTGAGAGCTTTGAGAAACAGTATGATTCCCAAAGTCTTCAAGCAATAGAAATTTACAGTCACCGCATACACCACCCATTGTAAGATCGCCTGTCATCTCGTCATCAGGCAATAAGGCCTTGCGGCAAAGTGAACATAGTGGAACACATAGAGAATCAGCGCAGTCACTGCATACACCACCAGTTGCAAGATCACCTGTTATCTCAGCATCAAGCGGTAAGACCTTGTGGCAAAGAGAACACAGTGGAATACATAAGGAATCATCGCCCCCATGGACTTCTGAATTAGACCGCAACGACAAGGACAATCTATTCTCAGAATTTGCAGCCATCTATCTGAAACCAAACAAATCCCAAATTACCACAACACACTAATATAATGTACTGAAAAAAAACAATTCGATGAGTTAGATCTTAACGATTTATAAGCAAAGAAACATACTCTTTCTTGTTACAATTTATAAGCAAAAAACATCAATTTAATACAAAATGCATCTTTTCCAATGTAAAATCAAATGTAAACTACTCTCTCTCATCTTTTTTATAAACAACAACCAATTGAAATTGTTTTTACACTTTCCCATAAAACAAATTTCAAAAAACACAAACATTCAAATTTTCTTAATAAGTGTGAAAATTTGACTTATGCTTATAAACCGTTACGGAGGGAGTAGTTAATAACAAAATACTCAAATCATGCAGTAACCAACATATAGTAGTAACACCTATATAGCAACAACACTTGAGATTTGAAACACATCTAGTACCGGTGCTTCAATCATGGACACCAAACGCGCCAGTGACACTATAGTTTACATTCAATCACTTACCATCAGTCCATCACAAACAATCTACTTCTTAAAGTCACACAAAAACAAACACGCCATCCATTTACCATCACTAACAAAATACTCAAATCATGTAGTAACAAGCATATAATAGTAACACCTAAGTAGCAACAAACAACACTTTAGATTGAAAGCGTGTCTATTAACAATGCTTCTCATGGACATCAGACGCAACACTGACACATGTAGTTTACATTCAATCACTTACCATCAATCAAGTAACAAATGTGATTGCATGCACAAGGAATTTCTCAGAGGCAAAAAGTTGTTAACTAGTTAAATTTCCATTTTTTTCAGATCTCTCTCACACACTAACACAAACACAAACACACATGAATTCTCCCCCCATTAAATATATATATATGATCTGTAACTTGTAAGTAACATGTGTAAATTCTAAGAAAATGGTGCACGTGGGTGGTGAAGTACCCAATTAAAAACAATTAAAAGATACCCAGAAGATGAAAAGCATGAATCAGAATGTGGGTAATGAAGAAACTGAATAAAAAACGAATTTTTAACAGTAAAATGAAAATTGCGTATTGACCTGAAATGAACGAGGAATGAGCTGAAAGAGGGATCTACAAAGGAAGAAGGGTTAGATCAGATTTGAAGGAATCACAAAAAAATGAAAAATTGAAAGAGTGAGAGGAATGAAAGGAAGAACCTTTTTTTGTTTTGTATCAAAACATCGTTAGACGACGACTCTGTCTCGTCAACAGACCAAACTTCACGACGATGTTTTCGGATTTAGTGTCACCTCTTTTTATTTTGTCTTAAACTATTCTCTTTTTTTTTTATTTTTTATTATTATTAAATTATAATTATAATTTTTTGTTTTTAAATTATAAATTATTTTCATAATTAATAAATATCAAAATAATTCTAAAACTAAATAAACTATGCATTTATTTAATTAATATTTAAATACAAGTTAATACTAGAAATTTTAGTATTGTTTGTTCGTATTATTAATTATAAAAATCTTGATCAATATTATTAAAATTATTTTTAGTCAAATATTTAATAAAATAATATAAAAAGAAGACCTTGGCATTTCATTTGGTGAGGTCCTTTATTGTAGTAAGATATTGTCTTTTAGTTCTTGAAAATATTAATTTTAAAATAAAGTATTTTGTAAAATGGTACTCCCTCTATCTCAATTTATATGGAAAAAGATACAATTTTCTTGTCTCAAAATGTAAAATAAAAAATTATTTTTCATCTCTTTCAAGATAAAATCAAATATAAATTATATTTAATTTATCTTCTCTTTCTTCATTTTTATAACTAATAATTATTTGAAATTGTTTTATATTTTTTTAAACATTTTATTTTAAAAATATATAAATGATTATGTATTTATTTTTTTTAATAAATGTAATTTTTATTTTTATTTTTATTAACGAATAGAGTTTCATATAATGAAGAAATGAAAAAATTAAATAGACATCAATACTTATATCGACACTTCGTTTGATAACAGAATTTAATAATATTATTTATTAAAAATACATACATTTAAGAAGTCATTAATGTCCTTGTGGATATAAAAAAAAATCATTTCCAGGACATCATTGATGTCCTCGGAGATATAAAAGACATGCATTTAAAGTTTCTTACTCCCTCAGTTCCTTATTTAACAGAGTAAAATTAACTTTTTTTTAATTATGAATCAAAAGTTCAATACAAGGAGGAACAAGATGAATAAGATTACGTCTAGCGTGGGAATTGGATGGCTTCGCTAACGAATGGACAACCATATTCGCTTGACTTTTGATAAACTCAATCTTAAAGTTAAGAATATTAAGCAACAACAAAATTTAATAACTCTAATAATAGCATAAAACTCATAATTGCCAATGATTATGAAACGTAAGGCTTGCACCACTAAAAGATAATCACTTCCAAAAATAACTCGATCAAGTTGCATAATAATAGCGCTTTGTATTGCTTTTTTGAATGCTAAGGCTTCCACTTCAATGTTGGATAGACTAGCGACATCTCAAGCCACGCCTGCAGTAAGAAAATTACTCGAGCTATCCTGAATACACCAACCTCTATTTGATGTACCACAATTCTTATTAAAGCTTGCATCCACATTAGACTTGAGCCAACCGAGAGGTGGCGGATTCCATGTTAAAACCTATTGGCGATCATGATCTTCATCATGGGTATGTTAGGCTAAAAATCATTCATGTCACTTATGGAACGCAAGCCAACCAAACTTCGAATCCTTCTCCCGCTCATTATTCCAAGATAAAGTCATTCCTATTCTTCCACATAACATCCATCATAATTGCAACGCTACCAGCAGTTTTCCTATCCTCTATGTTCCATATATAAAAATATCGACTTTACACCATGTAAAGTGATCTAGACTGCTGATCAGAATCTAGAGTATCCAAGAAAATGATGTCTACTGGTCTGGGTTTGTTGGAAAGGATGGGTTGTACCTGCAAGGCACTCTGATGTTAAAGTGAGAAAGAGCGCAATGAGATACAAGAAAGTGATTAGTTTCTTTAGAGTGAATATTGGATACTTGGTCTTCAAAAGTGTGAGGGTTTATATAATGCCCCCGACACTTGGCAATTGGTTCCAATTTTTAGGCCTAGATATTCGGGTCCCCAAAAATACGTAACCCGTTTGGACTTGGCCAAAAAGTGCAGTCGTACATGTAACTAGTCGTTGCTCCGAGCACGAAAGGGATTACGGGCAAATGCATTTTGGATATTTCTTGGTTGTCTACTCCATGTGTGTCGAGCAGATCGGGAGGAAGTTGTCGATGCAGGCAGGTGCATGGCTCGAGGTGTCGTTGGTATTGTTGTCTCTAGGGTGTAATCGACCAGGAATTCCCGCAAAAGGGGCCAAGGCTAGTGGGTCAAAGTTGTTGGGCCACGTTGGAGGTAGAAGTGGATTAGGCCAATTCTAGCCATTGGGTCAGTCTAGAACAAAAGCCTCTAAAGTCGTTGCCTCTGGGCATAAGGGAAATGATTTAAGACGTGCTCGTGGTATTTCCGAGGAACCGCCTCACCCGAGGATTTTGAGCGTTGCTCTTTGGGTTCGACTCGCGGGGAAAGGAACAGTTAATTGGAATTAGGGAGTTTGTGTGTCACTCCTACCTCGAGCCACTGATCGCGACTTTATGTGTCTTAAAAAATCTAGACCGCAAGTATACAGACCTATCGCGTGTAGCTTTAAAGGTTATCGAATCCCAAGGGACTAAATGTCGACCTATCGTTATCTAAGGTTACTATGTAAATCTAAGGCTAATAATGTAAATAATTGAGTTTGGGGAACCTAACTGATTATAATCTAGTTTAGATTCAAATGGGGAATATCGGTATGTAATGGTAAGACTTCGGGGATTTAACAACTCACCGACTTAAACTCGTATTATCAAAACAATTTCAGTAGGAAGTATTTATTTGAAAACCCTCTTCTCACACTCTTGTGTTTATTGATTCAGATCCTATAATCAAACCTAAGTGAGTGTTCTCGCTGTTTCAATTAGAGTTTAAAAATAGTTTTTGAAAATAAATAAAACCTAATCAACTTAAAAGCGCTCTCGCTCTATTTTAAGTTGATGCACAATTACTAATGTCCAATTATTATCTCAAACTCTCGTTTTGTTGATCCTAACTTCTAATCTGTATTTTACTCTCATAACAAAACAATTTGCATTAAGAACTAGTAATTGAAACCAGAAAATTAATCTTTTTAAAACGGAATAGGTCGAATGGCGTTGCTAAACCTCGTCGGCCATATGAACTTACATACCGATAACTAAACTTAGCCTAGCATGTTATACGATTCAGTTATAGTGCAATGGTAATAAACAATATCAGACAGTTCGGATAGCACATGCATTTCAGATCATTTAGGCATAAAATAAATAAACAATTAAAATAAGCCAATAAATAAATAAACAATTAAAATAAACCAACAATTAAATTAAACAGTTAAAATAAATCGGAAAATAAAAGGCAGAATATTTGACAAACTTCAGGTGTCTCCCACAGGCCGGTGAGATCTGCCATCCGTTGCTTCAAAAATTAAATACGATGAAGGAAATTAAAAGGCGCAATTCCAACGTAAGGTTAGAATCGGCAAAGGTTTGTAGCAATCCTGATGTGGAAATTGCTACGAGAAAAGAAAGCAGATACTAGACTAAATAAACCGAAACCGGTAAAATAAAACTAAACTGAAAAATAGTTTTGGAAGAGTAACACTAAAGAGTGCAGAAGAAAAGTGCTTTGAAAAGTGTAGACTGACGACCTATTTATAGAAGTAGGGTTGCGCTTGGTAGCTGAGTTGGTTGCATTTTTCTCGCCTCCGATATCTCTTCCGTAGTGGTCGCTACGGACTTGCTGAGTGACGTGTAACGGTCGTTACGCTTTTGCCTTGGTGAGGAAGACTCGCCTCCTACTCCGTCGCGGTCACTACAGCTCCAGGGTTAGCGTGTAACGGTCGTTACACGTTGTTGTGTTGTGGGCTTAGCTTGCTCGTTGGAAGTGGGTTGGGCCTGCTTGAATTCCTTTTTTAATTTGCAAGACATTTTTACTTGTCATACATCCTCTTCTTTTCATACACCCCACATTTTCATAAATGCTATTATTTTGTGGATTTTGAGTACAATTTATCCGACTTTTCTCAACTTTCTTCGCACATGCCTTATAATTAGTAAAAACCTAAAAACATAGAAAATATCGGCATAATACAGATAAAGAGTAATTTAATTAACCAAAATCCGGATAAAATTCATGTAAATTGATCCAGATAATCGATACATTCCAAGTTATCAAACTCCCCTACACTTGAACCTTTGTTTGTCCTCAAGCAAATAATAGAATAAAAATCGTTTAGCGCAAAGTTTCTAACACAATCGCACGATACAACTCGAATCGTGCTTGGTTGAGGGGCGTTACATTTAGAAAGATGGAACTGGATTCCAACACTAATGATACAGAAGTGACACGAAACCATAGAACATGGTCAAAATATCCTTCCTATGCAAACCAGTCTTAATCATACTATCATAGCTCAACCTAATTATCTTTGTTTGAAATCAACCGCTTTCAGTCTCGCACAATCACATTAAGCCCTTTAACTTTCGCACGCACATAGTAGAGTAACCGGTTAGTGATTCTGGTCATTTTTGCACGGGGTTCTGGTACACAAGTTGGTAACCCTCTCTCTTTCCTAGATTATAGGCCTTGGGGGATCGAACCTGGTCCGCCGTACTAAGTTCAGCACCAAATACCACTGAACAGGCTTATAACTGGTTGTTATATTAGTTTCTTGTAGGTTCCGCAATTGTTGGGTTAAATAACATGGTGAGGGTCACCTAACTTAATTAGCGCATTCCCTATTATATTTTGATGCTTAAAAATTTTCTGATTAGGACCAGTCACTTAAATTCATCATCTCCCTACGTAGTTTGTGGATAAGACGGTGTTGACTGCTTGTATAAACTACTCGGGGTTGATCTAAAACTTAAAACTTAAGGTCTCGGTATCATAACTACTCAAACTGATCTGCATGATCTGGAAGATTTAGGTGTCCAGGCAGTATCATTTTTGTTGAATCTTGTTCAAAAGTTCTAACGAAGCCTAATTGAGCAACCTATATACTTTTCGAATGTAACGAGCTAATGCGTCAAAAATAAAAAAAAAAATTGTTATGGTTCAAGAAAAATGTGGAAGTAAGAATAACTTACAGAAATGAATACCGATCTGATAAGAATTTTTTTATTGAATGAAAAAGGAAATAACAGAAATTCAAAACTAACTTACTAAAAATTGAAGATAAGTGAGGTCTGGTTCCTCTCTTTCTTCTTGAGCTCTTCTGGCCATTTTTGTGAAAGGGTTTGGAAATGGAAACATATAGAAGGCAGAAGAGTTGTTGAAGAAAGTTGATGTAATGATGATGTTCTTCTCAAGAGTTTATATAGGAGTAAGGTTTTAATGGTGGAGAGAAGGTTTGTGACGGAATTGAATGGATATTAAGGGTAATGTTTATAATAGAAATGAAAGGGGTGGAAGTTTGAAATGGTTTGAATGGAAATGAATGAAGAATGAATGGGTTGTTGGCCGAGTTATAATGTTTGGGTGGTCTAGGGTTTGTAACGGTCGTTACACATGGCTTCTTTTTGCAAGCCAAGCATGCCACCCTTGTAACGGTCGTTACAAGGTGTTGACTCCTAGAATTTCGCGTGCCTGCAACGGTCGGGACATGGCAGCATGCATGAGATTCTCTTCTCTTGTAGACCGTGGCATGACAAGGTTGTGTCATTTCAGTGTCTTAATTGGAAAAATAAATTGAGCATGAGAGACAATGAAGTGACTATTTAGGTGTGTCATAGGTGTATCATTCAAAGATAATTATATACTAGGTCTACTAGATAAATATGCATGCATTTTTATTTTTTAGATGAATACAATAATAACAAAATAGCATTATATTATAATAATAACAGAGCACAATGAGAGATATATTTTGATAACACAAATAAATAGAAAATAAAATGAATATAAAATGATGAAATAAGATAACTGAAACAAATAATAAATTCAAAAAATGAATAACCGAAATAAATCTAAACTGATGCTAATGAAAAACTAAAATAAATAAAAAATACTCTAAATAGACACTTCTCCCCTACACTAAGAGTGAACAGTGCCCTCAATGTTCTAGAATCATAAGTCAGCCACCTCTAGAATTGAACTGTTGAAAAAGGTGATCTAGATTTGTCGTAACAAGGTCCATGAAACCATAGAAGTCAGTGCAGAGCGAAGTAAGATCTGAACGAATAGCAGCAAGCTCCGTCGTGAGTGCATCAATAGCAGTAGCGTAATCAGGCTATGGAATCTGGACATCGGCAACATCAGGGGCTATGGGTGGATCCCAAATTGGATGGTAGTCAAGTAGAGGCGGTGTAACAAGATCAGCCTCAATCATCTCAATCAACTCGACCATCTCTGGGTCTGACTCGTCCAATGCTACTAGAGGGTCATAATAATAGGGCGGTGTCAAGGGATCAGATTCTTCTTCCTCTATCTCATTCTCAGCTACGCCTTCTAGGTCATAAATCCAATTCTTCCTATCGTGCACACTGGATCATGCAATGTCAGGAAGTGTAAAGTGGTAGATCGGCTCATGATGAATCAGTAACTGAAACTGATTCGGCTCTAAATATCTAATCATCCCCACGTTAAAACAAAGAGACAAGTTAAGCGGGATAAATTCACCAGCGGGGGTCAGACGGGACAATGGCTCCCTCAAAAATAGGTCAGTAGCAATCATAGTCGTTAAGCCTCCAACATATATCGGGCCATGAGGAGCCTGTGCTATACTCAGCAGACGAGCAAGCATAAAAGAAGCACCAACTACCGATATGGATTGAAACACACAGAACATAATAAATAGCTCCTCCTTAGACACCAAGGTATCATTTTGAGGTTTTCCAAATAAGGTGAACGCCAGAATCATATGGAAATACCTAATAGTTGGGTTATGAATCTCGGACGAACGTCTAGGAATAGAGCTCTCCTGTCGCATATCAGATATCTCTCCCGAAACGTAGTCAAGTTGGCTGTCCATATACTCGTCATCTAGAATCTCAATGACAACATCTACACTAACCGGGAAATCCAATAGATCAGCAAATTCGCGGATGATGAACCTATGAGTAAAACCAAATAATCTGAACGAGACCACTCATCTAGCCAACCCTAAACCAACATCAGGGTTGTAGTGCAAGGAACTGAGAAACTACAACATCAGGTTGCGGTAGGTAGAATGCTGGTGATGAATAAAGTAATCCCAACCAATCTTGTTAAACATGAAGCAGACACTCTCCCTGATACCCAAGGCGGACAATGTGGGATCATGCACATAAATGGTGGGACACATCTCTCTCTGAGCAAGCATCTCATAACGTCTCTACTGAGCATCACTCACGAATGCGACACGCATAGTGTCAGAAAAATCCATAGCAAAAATCAGTGAAGAAGAAGAAATGTGAATCCTGTAAGTAAGTCAAAATATTTTTAAATCAGCATCGGCCTAATGCCTAAAAATAGAAAAGAAGGAAAGAACAGAAAATTTTATAAAAAATTTAAGAAAATCATTTAACGGAAATAAATTAAAACTTTCAATAAATAGAATTTTTAATAATAGCAAAAAAAATGGTGGGTTGCCTCTCACAAAGCGCTTTGTTTAACGTCGGAAACTCGACCAATTTTGAAAATCGAAAAACTATTTTGGTGACTCAGCCGGCAGCTGTATAAGTCTGAGACTAGCTGAGTAGTCTCTATTTTCGATACAATGGTAGTGCTTAAAACGTTGCCCGTTTATAATAAACGGATCACAAGATTTTCCTTTAATTTCAACAACGTCACTCGAGAGTACTTTAATAACTTCAAAAGGTCCTGACCATCAGGAACCGAGTTTTCCTGGAAATAGTTTAAGTCTGGATTTAAACAAGAGTACTACATCACCCTCTTTGAATTCTTTCCTAGAGATGCGTCTGTCGTGCCATTTCTTAGTTTGTTCCTTATAGATCTTGTCATTTTCATACGCATCTTGCCTAATCTCTTCCAATTCATGGATGTCTAGAATTCTCTTTTCTCCAGCGACTTTGTAATTCAAATTTAGGGTTTTAATATCCCAATAGGATTTATGTTCGAGTTCCACGGGTAAATGGCATGACTTACCATAGATTAGTTTGAAAGGTGTGGTTCTGATGGGTGTCTTGTATGTTGTTCTATATGCCCACAATGCTTCATGTAGCTTAGACGACTAATCTTTCCTAGATGTGGCAACAATTTTCTCAAGTATTTGCTTAATCTCTCTATTAGAGACTTCCACTTTCCCGCTTGTTTATGGGTGGTAAGGTGTTGTTACGCAGTGTCGGACTTCACACTTCGCTAAGATTTTATCCAAAATTTTGGAAATGAAATGAGACCCACCATCATTGATGACTAGTCTCGGCATACCAATCTCGGAAAAATTATGTTTTTGAATAATCTAATCACTACTTGTGCATCATTTGTTGGAGAGGCTACTGCCTCTATCAATTTAGATACATAATTTACTGCAACTAGTATGTAATTGTTGCCAAAAGAAGATGGGAAAGGTCCCATAAAGTCAATTAACCAGACATCAATGACCTCTACTTCTAGGATACCTTTTTGCGGCATCTCATCGCGTCTAGATATGTTGTCAGTGCGTTGACACCGGTCGCATTTTATAATTGCAGCATGAACATCTTTCCATAGACTGGGCCAATAAAGGCCAGCTTGTATAATCTTTGTGCAGGTCTTTGAAGTGCTAGCATGGCCACCATAAGGGGCTTCATGACAATGAGAAATTATGTTTTCTACTTCTCTCTGGAATGCACCGACGGAAGATACCGTCGGGACCTCGCTTGAATAGTAAGGGCTCGTCCCAATAATAGTGTTTGAGATCGTGAAAGAATTTCTTCTTTTGTTGATAAGTTATATCGGGTGGAAGAACTCTCGCTGCTAAGTAGTTGACATAGTCAGCGTACCAGGGCAATGAGATCTGAGCAGATACCGCTTCCACTTCTTCAGTTGTCTCATTATTATTGCAAAATTTAGGGCATTCTTCAGTTGAGGCTTTGGATTCTATCCGGGCTACTTGGTGTTCATATGGAAAATCGTCATTAATAGGTATCTTTTTAGGTTTAAGATTTTCCATTCTAGATAGATGGTCGGCTACCAGGTTTTCAGAACCTGGTTTGTCTTTGATTTTCAAATCAAATTCTTGCAAGAGTAAGATTCATCTTAATAATCTTGGTTTGGTATCCTGCTTAGCTAATAGTGTAATTGCAAGCTTCTCAAGTCATATCTAAAGCATTGGTTTTGATGAAGACAACATGGATATCAACATTCAAAGGATGTGCAAAAAGTATATAATCATATAAAACATCTCTACAAGTCTTGAAGATTAGAAGAAGAATTTTTAAAAGAATCAACAATGGCATAAGGTATAAATAAATCTTAAGCTTGAATATAGATGTTCACAAAAATGCATTCATAATCATATACATATACCATATGTTTAACAAAAGAAAAAAATATGTTTGAAATATTTTTCAAAAGGAATTTCTCAAAATAAACTTTCAGGAACCGGTTCCTACCATACAGGAAGGTTCCAAACTCTTTCAAAAACGCCTGGTTTTGTACCAGAACGGGTTGTACCCATAGGGAACCGGTTCCTGCGTAAAATTTGAATTCTGGTTGTAACGCTCACGGGAACCGGTTGTGTCGGAACCGGTTCCCAAAACCAATCTGATTTTATTTTGATTTTTGAACATATTTCAAATGGGATTCTTTCATGGTTGCATTGCATCTTTTCATATCAAAAGGCATGAATGGAAAGGTATTTGTGACATTATAAATTGTGCAGAATTTTCAAATTCAAATAACCTTCTTCAATTAACAATTTTCATCATTCATATTTTCATATTCTTCCAAACTTTCAAGTGTTCATACAAAGTCATAATTTTGTGAAACTTGCATTATACATTTTCAATCATTACAAGTTTCATATATGCATTGTGAACATATATAATCATTGTTTGAGAATTGTTTATTTCTTGAAGAAGAAGATCAATCAAAGATTGATAGTGCTATCCATCTATTTCAAATAAATCAGTGTATTACAAAAGAAATATATTTCCTTACTATCCAGGATTGTTGGAAGTAAGTGTTGTGATTTGAAGAGGATTGTTCTTCATTCACATTAGTGTTTGGTTTTTGACCTTAAAGGTATTAAGAACCTTTGGTCACCCTATAGGTTTAGATAGTAAGCATAGGCTGTACAATTATTCTAAACTATAGTGAAATCTCTTTCGTGTTGGAAAGGGGACTGGAGTACTCTCGGATTGTGAGGGGAACCAGGATATATCGTTGTGTTCTTTACTTTTTTGCATTTATCGCTTTCATCACCATAACCAAGAAAAGATAAGAAAGAGTCAAAAACCTCCAAACACTTAACCACAAAAATTACTACAAGTTCTCTTATAAAACCGAATAAATTTTTATATACCTAATTCACCCCCCCTCTTAGGCACTCTTAGACTTACAATTGGCATCAGAGCAAGTTATAGGTAACTTGTTCCTAAAGATCCAGAATGGCTTCCGCAAATCCAAATCCGGTTTTCAAAGATGGTGGTAGTAACAACAAGCCGCCATTGTTTTGTGGTGAATACTTTGACTTTTGGAAAATTCGCATGAAGGCTCATCTTGAAGCGCAAGGAGAAGAAATATGGAATGCTGTTGAGAATGGTCCATTCACTCCGGTGTGTGTTGTCAATGGTGTTGGGTCATCAAAGCCTAAAGCATCATGGGATGACGATGACAAAAAAAAAAGTTCTCTTCGACAAAAAGGCAATCATTCTTCAAAGTGCTCTTAGTATGGATGAATTTTTCCGAATATCAGCATGTACAACGGCAAAGGAAATTTGGGATACTCTTGTAGAAACTCATGAAGGAACCGCCGAAGTCAAAAGGTCTAGATTGAACACTTTGAGTCAAGAATATGAATTATTCGTAATGCTCGAGAATCCATCCTTGACTTGCAAAAGAGATTCGTTCACTTGACAAACCACTTGAAGGCACTTGGTAAGACTTTAACTAACGATGAATTAAATCTTAAAGTGCTTAGGTCTTTAACTAGGGAATGGCAACCAAAAGTGACGACAATATCCGAAAAGAAAAGCCTAGCAACTATGACTTCCGCAACATTATTCGGAAAGCTTCAAGAATATGAAACGGAACTAGGAAGGCTTGAAAAACATGAGAATCATGAGAAGAAATCCAAAGGCGTTGCTTTGAAAATTGATTCAAAAGAAAGTCAAGATAAAGATGCATCGGAGGAAGATGAAAACTTCTTGCTTCTTGTAAAAAGGTTAGGTAAATATTTTGGTCATAAGAATAATATTCATAATGCTAACTGTTAGTGTTTTAAGTTGGCATCAATTTTGGTAAAACTAGGCTTTAGAAATGTCTTGATAGATGTCATGACATTCAGAGATTGAAGATAAATCCTACTGGACAAGGATGGTAAAAGTACACCGTATGTGGAAGCTAAAGTTGGAAATTTAGAAAACATCGATGTCATAATGTATGTTATGACATTTGACATTCTCTCGAATCGCTTTTTCGAGATTTTTCGAAGAAGTTTGTTGAGCATTTTATTTATGTTTTCTATTATTAGAAAGCATGCTCACGTGGCTGCTAGGTTAATCTTAATTAAACCTAAATTGGTTGTTGAACAAACCATGTTTTTAGGAGAGAATTAAGTAAACCCTAGCTATCTTTATGGAAGCCCAAAACTGAAGATTCAGGACTGCTTCTATATAAAGAATTAACCCTTACTCTACAGCCACGCCCGAGTTTATTGAAGATATTGCAGTTGTAATTTGTGTCCGTTAAGGTTAGTAACATTGGTATTGTGTAATTCTAGTTTCTCTTGTGAGCCAAGCAACTATCAATTGATAAGTGCATTGGACTAGGATTTGTTGTAAGGGTAGTTTATCACTCAAAGCTTTGAAACACGAGTGTTTGTCTCTTGATTAAAGCTTTGAAGCAAGATCAAGATATTTTATTGAAGTGTGTCTTCACAATTCAATTAGTCAATAGGTTGATATCACCGCGGTGATTGAGGGGAGTGAGTAGGAACTCATATCTAAGTAGGACTTAGGTAAAAGGGTCATTGGGTAGTGATTAAGTGAGAAGGTCAACAGTGTGTTGGTGTAGAGTCTTTGAATTGATACTACTAATAGTGAACTTTATCCCGGCTTGGTAGCCTCCGCACGTAGGTTTGTTAGAACCGAACGGGTGAACAACTTATTGTGTTATTTATCGCTTTCTATATTTATCGTGTGAATTGTCAAAGCGTCGACATCGTGGTCATAACATTCTCGTGACATTAAGTAGAATTTCAATTGGCATCGCGTGCACCGCTTGTTATTTCGGGTGAGATCTAGGATAATAGTTTCGCATAATGGATAAAGAAGAGATTTGGAGGTAGACCACCTATTCGATGGGTCTAATTATGAGTTGGAAGCCTCGTATGGTTGCCTTCTTAAGGTCGGACATTAAAGCTTGAGAGCCGATAAAGGATGGAAACATCCCACCAAGCTTGAGAAAGATGGCTCTCTGTCTTGAAACCCGAGGAGGAATGGAGTAAAAGGAAGAAGAGCTAGCTCTTGGGAACTCTAAAGCATTGAATGCCTGCTCAATGGTATTGACAGAATATTTTCATCGGTTCATCAATGTGAGCTGGCCAAGGATGTTTGGGACACTCTCGTAACTACTCATGAGGGAACATCCAAGGTGAAGATGTCAAGACTTCGATGCTCACTACAAAATTTGAGAATTTGAAGATGAAGGAAGATGAGAATATTCATGAATTTCACGTGAATATTTTGGAAATTGCCAATGCCTCGAGCACTTGGTGAAAAGATGTCTCAAGAGAAGTGGTGAGAAAGATTCTCGATCCTTGCCTAAGAGATTTGCAATGAAAGTCACCGCAATAGAAGAGGCTCAAGACATCCACCTTGAAGGTTGAAGAACTTATTGGATCCCTTATGACTTTTGAGATGGGAATCGGTGCTGACAAGAAAACAAAAGCATAGCACTTGTATCCAACATCAAGAAGGATGCAAAGTGGAAGATGAAGAGAAGATATCCAAGCTATTGCCATGCTTGGAAGACAGTTCAACAAACCGATCGGAGGATTGATCCAAAGTCAAGGTCAAATGTCAAGGACATTCCATCGACATTAGCGTGTCTTATGACTCAGCAGAAGATCCAAGTCGAGGAAAAGGAAGTCAAGGCAAGAAAGTCCAATGTCATGAATGTGAAGGATTTGGACATATTAAAGTGAATGTCCCACCTTTCTAAAGAAACAAAAGAAAGGAATGGTCATCACTTGGTCCGATGGTGATTCGTGAAGTGAATCGAGGAAGAAGGTGCCAAACTTGTCCTTCTCTCTCGGAGTGTACAACTCGATATGGATTCTAGTGATGAGGAAGTGACATTTGAAGAGCTTTTGAAAACTACGGAAGTCGTGTATAAAAATGGTGAAGCATGTCAAAAATGAGGAGCGAAAAAGTCGATTGAGAAGTTGGAAGTCGAGAATGTGAAGTTGAAGGTGAGAAAGAGGAAGACACACCACTATAAATCACCTCAATAGTGATATTGTTATGTCAATTCCAAACTTGATCGATGTCTAAGTCCGTCAAAATGTTGACATCCGGCATCGATAAGTTGGAAGAAATTCTTCACGACGAATGCGGAAATAAGCATGGTCTAGGATATGTGGTCGAAAAGCAACCGTTGGTGACATTAAGAAGAAGAGACATAGGAAAACAATGTCAAAGCAGGTGTCACAACCCAAAACAGAAATGTGCTCAGCTATGTGACGCAAAGAGATTTGCAAATAACCGTGAATGGAACAAACCGGAAGTCAATGACAAAGAAGATGTCATACCACAAGCCAGTGAACAGGTCTGCCACAGGGTATATGAAGACTAAGAAGTTTGTCTATAACAAAAGGAAGAACAAACTTAATGAACCAATGTCAAAGCAGATGTCACAACATTGGATTCAACATCAAAATCATAGAAACCTGATCCAAAAGGTTCAAAGATGGAGATGTTATTATTGTGGAAGGTTTGGTCACATAAAGTCCACCTGCTATAGACTACATGGGTATCCTAATCAAGTTCCTTATGTGAAACCCAAGTCCAACAAGACATCACACTCTCACCAGTGGAAGAAGAAGAAGACTACACTAACAGTTTTCTCTTAGAGTACCTTCCAAGGAAGATTGGTACTTTGACGGTTGGGTGTTCCAAGCATATGACTGGAGACAGAAATCTTCTCAATGATGTTAAGCCTCATTCTACCAGCCTTGTTACCTTTGGGGATGGAGCTAAAGGAGAAATCAAAGGTGTTGGAAACTCAAACTAGTCTGGAGTTCCAAACCTGAATGGAGTACTGCTGGTAAAAGGTTTGACTGCAAATCTCAATAGCATAAGTCAGCTATGTGATATGGGATTCATAGTCAACTTTACTAAGACTGAATGTCTTGTGATTAATGATGAACAAGCAGTGATTATGAGAGGAGTCAGATCAAAGGACAACTGCTACTTGTGGGAATCTGACAACCCCACTCTGCCATCTATGTGCTCAACAGACAAAGATGAAGAGAAAGTGAAGTTGGGGCAAAAAGAAACTGATCAACCTCACCTCAGAGGAATGAGAAGGATTAGTTCCATAGAGGGAGTCAGAAGATTACCAAGAGTCCTCATGGGAAAAGAGAAAATCTGTGGTAATTGTAAGGCTGGACAGGAAATCAGAATGTTTCACTCAATGTCCGACATTTGATCACTCTCAAGCAAAGTACTAGGTTCGGAATGAGAGGTTGACCAAGTGTCTTCATCACAACATTACAGGAGAAAAGTCTTGGATGATATCCTCGCTGGCGTAAGAGGAAATATCATGGTGACTTTCATCTATGGTAATAACTTAGTATCTGAAGGAATCTCAGACACATTGATGGATGACTCAACACTTCTTTCACAGAGCAAGTATGCAAGGAGGATTGTCAAGAGGATTGGGATGAAGAATGTCAGCCATAAAAGAACTCTTGCTCCTACACACTTGAAGATGTCCAAGAAAATAAGTGGGGAAAGTGTTGATAAATGCTTGTGTGAAAGATATGTTGAAGGATGGTTCATATGGAGAAGCAATCTTATTTCTTGGATCAGCAAGAAACAAAACTGTGTGTTCCTATACAATGTTGGAGCTGAACACATAGCAGCTGATAGCAATTGCTATAAGATGATCTGGATGAAGCAGATACTGATTGAGTACAATGTCATACAGGATGTCATGACATTGAATGACATTGCACCGAGGCCACCAATTTAAGACCTTAAGGGACAAATTGGGTATTTGTCAATATGAGGAATTGTAGCAATTAATGGGGTAACAACAAGGGATGAAAGGGATTGTTTATTTCAATTACTTATAAGTGGGCCATTTAGGTATTTTCATCCCCATTTTAAAAAGTCCAAGAATAGGAAGAGACATCCATATATAAGAGTTTCTCCATTTGAAAGTAGCATCTCTTTTACTTCTTCTAAAAGAAACTCTGAATCCCCTTGCCATTTTCGCCTCATTCTCTCAAAACCATCAAAAATGTCTTCATCTTCCTCAACATCCCAACAATCAGATCTTCATCTCCTTCAATGGTCAAGTTAGGTCAAAATCGAAACCATGCAAGTCAAGCATTAACGCTACTCCACTGCTCGCAACCCACCCAAAGAGTCAAGAAGCTACGCACAAGAAATGCAAGAAGGGCACAGCATCCCCTTCGTAAGACTTCTATTCCATCATCCTCCTCTCCCGGACTAGGTCGCATGAGGCTATAGCTAGGATAGTGTCCGATATCCTAAATGAGAATAGGTCTGCTCGGGTTTCATTCCTCGAATCATAAGTCGCTAGCCCTTAGCAGCTTGATCCGATGTGAATGAGAATGTCAAGACATCCGTGATGATGTTGATTCCCTAAAAATGATGTAAATCCTCCCAGCTCCTCAAGGATGTAACGATGATAAAGAATCTCCTGAAAATGTGAATGAGATTTGATGAGGTTCTTGAGAAATCTTCGATCATAGTGGTTCGATAAAGCTCCTGCCTCTCCGACAACATATCTGATGGCATTCTTGAAGATTCTCCTGAGAAGAACACCAATCAAAATATGGTGCCTCACGTCATCAACCTAGATGAGGACTTCTCTGATAATGACCTCATAGCCAAGGTTAATCCCAGCATTGCTAGAAGGGTAATGAATAGGAAAGGGAAGAAAAGTGCTGCTCAAAGCCCTGTTCAGGAGAAGGTTTCTACAGCTTCTCATAAGTCTCCTAAGGCTGGGAACAAGACTGTTGATGAAACCGGTAAAGAGAAGGCTAAAACCTCCAAAGGGAAGAATAAGATGAAGAGTACAGGTGGTTCATCTAAGGCAAAGAGCACCTCAATGGTGAAGAAGAGGAAGGCACCTGAGCCCTCTGACCAGGATGATTCTGATTTTGATGTTACAGAGAATGTCTCTGACATTCATTCAAGAAAAAGGTTGTCTCTTGGGAAAATACCCTTGTCCCCAAGTGCCAATTGACAACATCTCCTTTCACCACCGAAAATGCTAATAGGTGGAAGTATGTGAGTTTGAAGAGAATTGCCTCGAGAGGAAACCGAATAAAGATGCCCGAATGCAAGGAAGTGGTTGATCCGATCAAAAAGCGGGTTGATGAGAACGTGATGAAGTTCTCAAATTGTTATGAAGGCTTGGTGAAGGAGTTTGTTATAAACCTATCCGTGGATGTGCTGATGGAAGTTCAGCAGACTTTCAAACCGTGTTTGTTAGGGAAGAAAAGTGAAGTTTTCCCAAGAGTAATCAACAAGTATTTGGGAGATCGAGGAAGCTCAACCCGAGCTTGAAGAAACCGATAATCAAGTGTGTCAAACAATTATCGCAAAACAAGTAAAACATTGGCCATCAAGGAAAACTCGCTAGCAAGTTAAGTGTCAATTTGCTATTCTCGCACAAGATAGGTGCAAGAAGGGTTCCACAAACCATAAGTCAACCATATCAATTGGTTTGGGGAGGTTCATCTTTGCTGTTGGAACAAAAGCAAAGTTTGACTATGGAAGCTACATTTTTGATCAGATCCTAAGACATGCTGACAGCTATGCTATAAAAGGACCAATAGCATTTCCTCCCTCCTGTGGTATTATCACCGATCAAGACTCGACATTCGGGGATAGAGATACAGTGTGCAAAAGAGCTCCGCCCTGGCTTCCACTACAAGCTATTTCAAGGGAAGCATGTTCCTGACATTGTCATGACATCTACTGAGACATCAACTGTCAAGCCAAACTCTTAGAGGGCAAATGTCATTGTTGTGCTAAAAGAGACATGTAGGGAACTTGAAGCAAGGAAGCAGACCATAGAAGAACTGATCTCTACTCTTGAAAAAGAAGAAGACACAGAGGGGGAGGAAGAAAGGATTGCTGATGAGGCTTCTGGTGAAAATATGGTTGTTGATGGGGATACTGATGTTGATCAAGCAACTGTTGCCAAAGAAGGATCTGAAGAAGCTTCTTTCCACAGTGCTTCCTCAGGAGAAGAGAGCACCTGAGCTGTTGCAGCTCTTTATGTTGCCCTGATTGCCTGCTGTTACTTGGTTTTTATTCTGTCAAGTTTTTCCTTCTTGTCCTGTTGTTTCCAATCTGTATGTTGGATGACTGTAATTGTGTTGACAGATATGTAACCCTTGAATATTTATGTTGTTTTCCTTCTGATACTCCTTTATGTTTATTGTTTGGGGCAATTGTATTGTTTCCTTTGGCCCTTTATGGCTAAAAAGGGGGAGAAGAACTACTGTGTACTGTGTTGACAGTAGTATGGGACTTTGGGAACTTGTATGGCATGTTGGGGGACAGTAGTATGGGACTTTGGGAACTTGTATGGCATGTTGGGGATTGTATGGCCTGAAATTTTATGGCCTGTTTGTTTAACAATTGTGTGGGCAATTGTATGTGGGAAATTGTGGGACTTGTGTATGGGTAGAATTTATCTTCTCTTAGTTCTAGTTACTTGAAGCTTAGGAAAGCTTAGGAAAACTTAGAACTAGGTTGTTAGTCTTCTGCTGCATTTTGTACTCTGATAGGTCTAGTAGTTTTAGCCAAAAATGTGCCAAAGGGGGAGTTTGTTAGTGTTTTAAGTTGGCATCAATTTTGGTAAAACTAGGCTTTAGAAATGTCTTGATAGATGTCATGACATTCGAGATTGAAGATAAATCCTCGGACAAGGATGGTAAAAGTACACGATCAGGAAGCTAAAGTCAGCCGGAAATTCTAAAACAGATGATGTCATAACAGATGTTATGACATTCAGACATTCTGCTCTCATAATCGCTTTTTCCCGAGATTTTCGAAGTTTGTTGAGCATTTTATTTATGTTTTTCGTTATTAGAAAGCATGCTCACGTGGCTGCTAGGTTAATCTTAATTAAACCTAAATTGGTTGTTGAACAAACCATGTTTTTAGGAGAGAATTAAGTAAACCCTAGCTATCTTTATGGAAGCCCAAAATCAAGATTCGGATCGCTTCTATATAAAGAATTAACCCTTACTCTACACCACGCCTCGAGTTTATTGAAGATATTGCAGGTTGTAATTTGTGTACTGTTAAGGTTAGTAACAGTTGGTATTGTGTAATTCTAGTTTCTCTTGTGAGCCAAGCAACTATCAATTGATAAGTGCATTGGACTAGGATTTGTTGTAAGGGTAGTTTATCACCAAAGCTTTAAAGCACGAGTGTTTGTCTCTTGATTAAAGCTTTGAAGCAAGATCAAGATATTTTATTGAAGTGTGTCTTCACAATTCAATTAGTCAATAGGTTGATATCACTGCGGTGATTGAGGGGGAGTGAGTAGGAACTCATATCTAAGTAGGACTTAGGTAAAAGGGTCATTGGGTAGTGATTAAGTGAGAAGGCTGTCAACAGGTGTGTTGGCTGTAGAGTCTTTGAATTGATACTACTAATAGTGAACTTTATCCCTGGCTTGGTAGCCTCGCACGTAGGTTTGTTAGAACCGAACTGGGTGAACAACTTATTGTGTTATTTACTGCTTTCTATATTTACTGTGTGAATTGTCAAAGCAGTGTCAGATACTGTGTCATAACATTCTCTGTGACATTAAGTATCTGCTGCCAGGAATTTCACTAACTTTGTCAAGAGAAAGAAATTTTATAAGCATAAAGATAAAGAAGCCTCCACATCAACACAAGATGTCACATGCTATGAATGTGGAAAGCAAGGTCACATAAAGCCGGATTGTCCAAAACTCTCCAAGAAAAATGGATTCAAAGGCAAAAAGGAGTTCAAGAACAAAAAGGCTTATGTTGCATGGGAAGATAATGAGATAAGTTCTTCATCCGATTCGGATAGTGACGAAAGTGCAAATCTAGCATTGATGGCTTCACACCACTCCGATGATGAAGAAGGCGAGGTTAGTTACGATAACTCTCTTTATGATAATGGTGCACAAGGTGCTATAGATGAACTATTAAATGAATGCAAAATTCTATACAAAACTATTTCATCTCAAAAGAAATTAATTTCATCTTTAGAAGAAAAAGTTAAAACTATTGAAAAGAACATAAAGATGAAAAGAAAAGATGATTAGTGATCAAAAAGAATTTTGTATGCAATACTTGTGAATCACTTTCCTTCCAAATTGTTCAATTAAAAGAGTCTTAGAAAGGTATGAAAAGGACAAGTTGATTGGAAAAGGTTCTTAGCACTCAAAGATACCCTAAAGATAAAAGTGGACTTGGTTTCTCAAAATTTTCTCAACCAAGTCCCAACAAAACTATCTTTGTTAAGGCTAATAACCAACCAATTCAAGAGAAAGTGAATAAGCCTAAAGTAGTTCATCATTATCCTAAAAATAAAAGAGTTATTAAGAATAAATCTTATCCTCCTAGATATATAAGTAATTTTGAACCTACTTGTTTCTATTGTGGTATAAAAGGCCACACACCTAATGCTTGCTATATAAGAAACTTTAGTGTTCCAAGTGGGCATTATGTGTGGGTAAAGAAAGGTACTAATTATGAAGGACCCAAAGCAATTTGGGTACCTAACAAAACTTAAACTTTTGTAGAGTGCTTGAAAACCACTTCAAATTTATGGTATCTTGATAGTGGTTGTTCAAAGCATATGACGGTGACATAAACCATTTTTCAAATCTTGTTCTAAAGGCCAAGGGTTATGTCACTTATGGAGATAACAACAAAGGGAGAATTCTTGGCAAAGGCAAAGTTGGTGCACCACCTTTCACATCCATTGAAGATGTTCTTTATGTTGAAGGACTAAAGCACAATCTTCTAAGCATTAGCCAACTTTGTGACAAAGGCTTCAAGATCAAATTTACAAAAGATGAATGATTAATCATTGATGAAGTCACCAATGAGGTAAAACTCAAAGGTAAAAGAGTTAATAATATATTTATGATTTCTCTTAATGATCCATCTTTGAAGGTAAAATGTCTCATGGCAAACAATGATGACTCATGGCTTTGGCACAAAAGGATTGCTCATATTCATATGGAACATTTGAATAAACTAATCAAGCATGATCTTGTCATTGGTTTGCCTAAGAGAAATTTTGTCAAAGATAGACTTTGTGATGCTTGTCAAAAAGGGAAACAAACAAAATCATATTTCAAATCCAAGAATGTGGTGTCTACTACAAGGCCACTACAATTGTTGCACATGGATCTCTTTGGTCCATCAAGAACAAAAAGCTTCGGAGGTAATGTATATGCTTTGGTTATTGTTGATGATTTTTCTAGATATTCTTGGACTTTGTTTCTTGTGCGAAAAGTGATGCTTTTAAAGCCTTTAAGAAATATGCAAAGCAAATCCAAAATGAAAAATCACTAAAGATTGTATCCATAAGAAGTGATCATGGTGGAGAATTCCAAAATGCACAATTTGAAGAATTTTGTGAAGAACATGGTATCTCTCATAATTTTTCAGCACCTAGAACTCCACAACAAAATGGAGTAGTTGAAAGAAAGAATAGGTTTCTAGTGGAACTTGCAAGAACCATGCTTAGTGATGCAAATCTTCCTAAATATTTTTGGGCGGATGCGGTTAGTACGACATGTTATGTTGGAAATCGAGTTATCATTAGACCTATAATAAAGAAAACTCCATATGAACTCTTCAAAGGAAGAAAGCCAAATATTGCTCACTTCCACATTTTTGGATGCAAGTGTTTTGTTCTCAACAATGACAAAGATAATCTCGGTAAGTTTGACGAGAACCGACGAAGGTATTTTTCTTGGCTATTCTCTCTAGTAAAGCATATAGGATTTATAATAAAAGAACTTTAACTATTGAAGAATCTATGCATGTATCTTTTGATGAAACTAACACCTCTAAAGAGGAAGTAGTTGTATGTGATGATGATGATCCTATAGATTTACCCTCAGAAGAACTTTCAAATGATCAAGTTGTGAAATCACCGGAAAATCAAGAAGACATTGTACAACAAGATTCAAACATCAATGATCTACCAAAAGAATGGAGAACTCATAGAGACCATCCTATTGACAAAATTATTGGTGAAATTAGCCAAGGAGTATCAACAAGATTAAATCTAAAAGATGCTTACTTAAACATGGAGTTTGTTTCTCAAATCGAACCTACCAAAGTTGATGAAGCTTTAGGATATGATCAATGGATCGTTGCTATGCAAGAAGAATTAAATCAATTCGAGAGAAATCAAGTTTGGGAACTTGTTCCTAGACCAAGTGGTAAACACATCATAGGTACCAGATGGGTGTTTAAGAACAAACTTGATGAGAATGGTCTAATTGTTCGAAACAAAGCAAGGTTGGTTGCCCAAGGCTACAATCAAGAGGAAGGAATCGACTTTGAAGAAACATTTGCTCCGGTTGCAAGGTTAGAAGCTATACGCTTTTACTTGCTTATGCTTGTTCATTAAATTTTCGCTTTTTCAAATGGACGCCAAAAGCGCATTCTTGAATGGATACATCAATGAAGAAGTCTATGTCAAACAACCCCGGATTTGAAGACTTCAAACATCCTACACATGTCTTTGTTGAGAAAGGCTCTTTATGGCTTAAAGCAAGCACCAAGAGCATGGTATGATAGACTTAGCAATTTTTTGTGTGAAAAAGGTTTCGAAAAGGGTAAGGTTGATAAAACTTTGTTCATTAAGAAAATCAAAAGTAACACTTTATTGGTTCAAGTCTATGTTGATGATATCATTTTTGGATCGACTAACAAAGAAATGTGTGAGGAATTTTCATTGATAATGCAAGGAGAATTCGAGATGTCTATGATGGGAAAGATGAACTACTTTCTTGGACTACAAATCAAGCAACTAAAAGATGGAATCTTCATCAACCAATCTAAGTATTGCAAAGAACTCTTGAAAAAGTTTGATATGGAAAGTTGTAAAGCAATGAATACTCCAATAGGCTCCGGTACATATGTTTATCAAGATGAATCCGGTACTCCAATTGATATTACAAAATATCGAGGTATGATTGGTTCCTTATTATATTTGACGGCAAGTCGTCCTGACATAATGTTTAGTGTGTGTCTTTGTGCTCGCTTTCAAGCAAATCCAAAGGAATCACACCTCATGGAAGTTAAAAGGATCATGAAGTATCTCAAAGGAACAACCAATGTCGGCTTATGGTATCCTAAAGGTAGTATTTGCACTTTAATTGGTTATTCTGACGCGGATTATGCAGGATGTAAAACTGATCGTAAAAGCACAAGTGGTACCTGTCATATCATGGGAAATGCATTAGTATCATGGGCTTGTAAAAAGCAAGCATGTGTTGCTCTTAGCACGGCCGAAGCAGAATACATAGCAGCAGGTAGTTGTTGTGCACAAATTCTTTGGCTCAAGCAACAACTCCGTGACTACGGACTTGATCTCGGATGCATTCCTCTTCGATGCGACAATACAAGTGCTATCAATATTACAAAGAATTCGGTCATGCATTCAAGAACCAAACATATAGATATTCGACATCATTTTCTTCGTGATCATGTACTTCAAGGAGATGTCGAAGTCACTTTTGTGGATACTCATAACCAACTCGCAGATATCTTCACAAAACCGCTTGCTCGAGAACCTTTCTTCAAAATCCGAAGAGAACTTGGTATTTTGGATGAAGGTGATCTCTAAATGTTTCTCATAAGGTGCACGTCATAATTTTTCTTCAAAAATTTATGTTTTAATACACTCTGCTTCTACTCCTTCTTTTATATGTTGTTATTTGTTAAAATATGTGTGTGTGTGTGTGTGTATTGGTTGAACAAAAACTCCTCCTTTCATAACTATTTTTCAAGTTTTTGGCATTTTTTGCACGTGGAACCCGGTTCCCATAAGGGTCGGAACCGGTTCCTGGTACATTTTCCAGAAACGCTACTTTTTACAAAAGCCAGGAACCGGGTTCCCTATGGTGCAGAACCGGTTCCCAGAGAGCGTAAATCTGCCATACGACTTGTTTTCCAGACTGAACACGTCTTTTATAAATAAATTATTATTTGTTTTAGGTTTTGTGTGTGTAAAATTATAAGGGTTTTAATAAGTCTTTATGTCATAGTCAATATTCATCTCTCATTACAACTTCATCTTCTTCCTCACAAACCCTTCCACCTCCATTAACACAATTCATAAAAGCTCCAACATCTCTTTTTCTTCACCAACATTTCAATACCCACTACTCTAAACTACTATAGAATCACCTCTCCTTCCATTTTTCATACTCAAATCTCACAAACTCTCACTATTCCGAAAATTCCCCATCAAACCCTAACTTTCAGATTTTCTCCAAATCTCCATGGGTCCAAAGAGAGCTACAAGGTCAAGCAAAGGAAAAGCTCAGGTTGAAGATGAAACTTCTAATATTCATCCTCAGACCATCAAGTCTCGAAGGCTCACCTTCAAATCCCGTAACCGGAAACTTCTTAAAGCTAAGTTCTGTAAACTTCATACATTTCCTGCTCATAGCTTTTTGTTCCCGGCTCAGTTGGCCTCTGCTGGGGTAACTAGGTTTGTTAGTGACCATGGCGAAGTATTTCCTGACCTAGTTAGAGAATTTTATCACAATTTAAAACTGACCCCTGATGAATTTGGTGATATTACTCTAACTTCTCATGTATTGTCAACAAGTATCTCTTTAACTGTTGAGGAATTCGGTGATTTGTTGAGTATTCCTCACGAAGGTTTGGTTCTGGTTAGTGGTGTTAGCCCACACGATTGGCTACCATACAATAAGGTAGAGATTTTTATCGATATGTGTAGGCCACACCAACAAAACACTGCTCGCCAACAACTCCTCTCATCATCAAATCTGTTTGGCTCAAATCTTTCTGTAAGTGACAGAATGCTACATCTCATTATTGCCTATATCTTATTTCCAAAGAATTCTAACCACTCACGCATCAATGAGTTTGAACTAATGGTCCTGAATGCTTTGAGACGTCGGTGCTCGGTTAATTGGGCACTGTCTATTATGTATCATATGCAACTGATGCAATCACTAGATGGTGGTTTACCCTATGCTCGAGCCATCTCTCATATTCTGGAACATGCTGGGGTTAACCTTCAACGGGAAGTGACTAGAATTCAAGGAGATAAGGAGTCTATCTCAGACGCAACCGCTCTTAAGAACACCGGCATCATTCTTGATGCTAGAGGTCATTTTCATTACAAGGAGGATTTTGAATCAACTGTCCAATATGTCGCTCAACCTCCCGAAGGCGGATACACCTTAGATATGTTGTTTAACCAAATGACCCTCTTCCAAAGACATGTGGATGATCGCTTTGATGTGCTCCAACAAGAAAATGCTTCCACACGTCGACAACTTCGCAATGTCCAACGAACTCAAAAACTTATTCTTGAGCACCTTGATAGGAACGAAGTTCAAGAGGAGGAGGTATCCGGGAGTGGTAGTGGTAGTGAGACTGGAAGTGAAGATAACGGTGATGAGATGAATGAAGATGAAGACTAGACTTATTTTTAAAATTTCTATGTCATTTCTTTCATTTTCGTATTTTACTTTGTTATGTTTAGACAATGTTCCATCTTATGTTTCGTGATGTTTAGGTTTATAATGTTTTATGTTCTATGTTGTATCGTACAATTTGTTTTGTTCGTACTTTACCGTGTGATTGTGTTTACATTTATTTGTGTGTTTTCAAAATCTATTTCACTCTTTTTCCCCATCCTTTTTGATGTTAACAAAGGGGGAGAAGAATATGCATATATGTTGTTTTGTTTCAAAGAAAATGCAGGCCAATAACTATCATAAAACTCACTCCAAAATTCAAAGAATCATGGACTTAGGGGGAGCATACAATTTAGGGGGAGCCTTGCATTTGCTTAACTTTCTTGCTACACAAAACAACATAAACGTTTCAAGAACTATTTTCAAAGACTTGGTTGTCATCATCAAAAAGGGGGAGAATGTAATTGCAAGCTTCTCAAGTCATATCTAAAGCATTGGTTATGATGAAGACAACATGGATATCAACATTCAAAGATGTGCAAAAAGTATATAATCATATAAAACATCTCTACAAGTCTTAAAGATTAGAAGAAGAATTTTTAAAAGAATCAACAATGGCATAAGGTATAAATAAATCTTAAGCTTGAATATAGATGTTCACAAAAATGCATTCATAATCATATACATATACCATATGTTTAACAAAAGAAAAAAATATGTTTGAAATATTTTTCAAAAGGAATTTCTCAAAATAAACTTTCAGGAACCGGTTCCTACCATACAGGGAACCGGGTTCCAAACTCTTTCAAAAAACACGCCCCTGGTTTTTGTACCAGGAACCGGGTTGTACCCATAGGGGAACCGGTTCCTGCGTGTAAAATTTGAATTTCTGGTTGTAACGTTCACTGTGAACCGGTTCATTGTCGGAACCGGTTCCCAGCGAACCAGTGCAGATTTTATTTTGATTTTTGAACATATTTCAAATGGGATTCTTTCATGGTTGCATTGCATCTTTTCATATCAAAAGGCATGAATGGAAAGGTATTTGTGACATTATAAATTGTGCAGAATTTTCAAATTCAAATAACCTTCTTCAATTAATAATTTTCATCATTCATATTTTCATATTCTTCCAAACTTTCAAGTGTTCATACAAAGTCATAATTTTGTGAAACTTGCATTATACATTTTCAATCATTACAAGTTTCATATATGCATTGTGAACATATATAATCATTGTTTGAGAATTGTTTATTTCTTGAAGAAGAAGATCAATCAAAGATTGATAGTGCTATCCATCTATTTCAAATAAATCATTGTATTACAAAAGAAATATATTTCCTTACTATCCAGGATTGTTGGAAGTAAGTGTTGTGATTTGAAGAGGATTGTTCTTCATTCACATTAGTGTTTGGTTTTTGACCTTAAAGGTATTAAGAACCTTTGGTCACCCTATAGGTTTAGATAGTAAGCATAGGCTGTACAATTATTCTAAACTATAGTGAAATCTCTTTCGTGTTGGAAAGGGGATTGGAGTACTCTCGGATTGTGAGGGGAACCAGGATATATCGCTGTGTTCTTTACTTTTCTGCATTTATCGCTTTCATCACCATAACCAAGAAAAGATAAGAAAGAGTCAAAAACCTCCAAACACTTAACCACAAAAATTACTACAAGTTCTCTTATAAAACCGAATAAATTTTTATATACCTAATTCACCCCCCTCTTAGGCACTCTTAGACTTACAAATAGGTATCTAACGGTTGTGCGTGATTAGTATAGATAATAATTTTTGCGTCTACTAGGTAAGAACGGAATTTATCTAATGCAAAAATGACTACCAAAAGTTCCTTTTCTGTAGTGGCATAATTTATCTACGTAGAATCCAAAGTTCTACTTGCATAGTATATGGCATGGATCTTTTTGTCTCTCCTTTTTCCTAGGACTGCACCTATTACGTAATCACTCGTGTCGCACATTATCTCGAATGGCAGGCTCCAATCAGGTGGTTGTATGATAGGTGCGGATATGAGAGCTGTTTTTAACCGTTCAAAAGCTTTTAGGAAATCATCATCGAAGATGAATTCAGATTCTTTCATTAAGAGGTTGGTGAGCGGTTTAGAAATATTTGAGAAATCTTTTATAAAACGTCGATAAAACTAGCATGGACTAAGAAACTTCGTATATCTCTTACGGTTTTTGGAGGTTGGAGGTTTTCTATTACTTCAATCTTAGCTTTGTCTACTTCTATCCCCTTCTCATAAACTATGTTTCCAAGCACGATTCCTTGTTTTACCATAAAATGGCATTTTTCCCAATTCAACACAAGGTTCACTTGTACGCATCTCTCCAGTACCTTCTCCAGGTTTGACAAGCATCCTTCAAAACTTTTCCCGCATACAGAGAAGTCGTCCATAAAGACTTCCATGATATCTTCTATGAAATCAGAAAAGATGGACATCATACATCTTTGGAATGTTGCAGGCGCATTACATAGTCCGAACGGCATTCGCCGATAAGCAAACGTACCATAAGGACATGTAAATGTTATCTTTTCTTGGTCGTCGGGGTGGATAGGAATTTGAAAGAATCCTGAATAACCGTCTAAATAACAGTAGTAGGAATGGTTAGCTAATCGATCAAGCATTTGGTCAATGAAGGGTATAGCGAAATGGTCTTTCCGAGTTGCTTTTTTTAGCTTCCTATAGTCAATGCACATTCTGGCTCTACTCACGGCTCTTTCTGCTATATGTTCTCTAGCTTTGTTCGTCGTGATTGTGATTCCTCCCTTCTTGGGTACGTAGTGGACCGGACTAACACATCGACTATTAGATATTGGATAAATGATTCTTGCATTTAGAAGTTTGGTTACTTCATCCTTTACTACAGTGCTCATGATCGGGTTGATTCTTCTCTGATGCTCTCTAGAATATTTACAATCGTCTTCCAGCATGATGCGATGCATGCAAATGGAAGGACTTATTCCTTTTAAATCATCAATGTTGTATCCTAGGTAAGATGGATATTTTCGTAAAACATGCAACAGTTTTTCTGTCTCAAGTTGTCCTAAGTCTGCATTGACTATCACTGGTTTTCTAAGTTTAGATTCTAGGAATTTATATCTTAGGGTTTTCGGTAAAACTTTGAGTTCTAAATTATATTTCTTCGGACAGGGCATATGATTTGGTGTCAGTGCTAGACATTCGCTTAGGTTGTCATCTCGATATTCGGGACACCAATTATCATCTTCAAAAATCAGGGGCGTTGGAATCTTTATGGTTTCAAAACGAGGCTTTTCTCCTGACTCCATCTCTTTGATACGTTCGTCTATGATATCTAAAAGATAGCATGTATCATCTATAGCTAGGGCTTGTAGAAACTGTGTCAGGATGAATTCGACTTTCTCTTCTCCATCTTCAAAAGTTAATTTTCCCTTTTATACATCTATGATAGCTCCAGTAGTTGCTAAAAATGGCCTTCCAAGTATTTTAGGGGTGACGCTGTCTTCTTTAATGTCCATAATGATAAAGTTTGTAGGGATATAGAATTGACATATGCGTACCAGAATGTTTTCAAGAATTCCTACGGGGTATTTGTTTAAACAATCCGCTAGTTATACTGACATCTTAGTCGGTCTTAATTCTCCCATATCCAACTTTTTGGATATGGATAAGGGCATAACATTGATACTAGCGCCTAAGTCACATAGAGCTTTGTCTATGACATATTACCTATATTATAGGGTATAGAGAAGCTTTTGGGGTCCTTCAGATTCTGAGGCATTTTGTTCTGAATGATTGCGCTACACTCGGCAGCGAGTGTAATTATCTCGTTATCCTCTATCTTTTCTTGTTAGACAAGATTTCATGAAGAAACTTAGCGTACGAGGGCATCTGAGTGATTGCTTCTGTGAATGGTATCGTAATATTTAGCTATTTTAGAAGTTCAACAAATTTCTTGAATTTCCATGTACTTCTAGATTTAGTGGGTCTTTGAGGATAAGGGATTGGTGGTTTGTAAGGTGGCGGAGGCACATAGGACTTTTCTTTTTCTACTGTCTCTCCATCACCTACGTTCTCTTTCTCTTTCGGTTCGCTTTCTTTCTCAGTTGTTTTTCCAAAGGTTTGGGACATGGCTGGATTCTTAAGTCTAGGATCAGTTGGTCCGTCGTATTCAGTCCCACTTCGCAATATAATAGCATGAGCATGCCCTTTTGGATTCAGTTGAGGTTGACCTGGAAATGTGCCAGCAGGTGCAGCGGTAGGTGCTTGTTATTGGGCCACTTATGAAATCTGGGATTCTAACATTTTGTTATGGGTGGCTAAAGCATCTACTTTATTCACTAACTGCTTGATTTGCTCGCTAGTGTGAATATTTTGGTTTAGGAAATCCTTGTTGGTTTGAGCTTGTGAAGCTATAAATTTTTCCATCATTAATTTGAGGTTAGATTTCCTAGGAATATTAGGAGCGACTGCATGTGCTTTTTGATATCCAGGTGTTATAGCAGGTGCTTGGCTTGGCGCATACAACACATTAGTGTTCTTGCATGAGAAATTTGGATGATTCTTCCATCCTGGGTTGTATGTGTTTGAGTACGGGTTTCCTTGAGCATAATGCACTTGGTCGATGGGAGTTCCTGCTAAGAGTTGACATTCAGTAGCAGCGTGTCTAGGTCCTCCGCATATGTCGCAGTTTGGAGTTATGGCAGCTACGGTGGCCAGAGGTATTGCAGTTAGGATTTCTATCTTCTGGACAAGAACGTCTACCTTAGCATGGACGCTGTCAAGACTGTTGATCTCGTACATACCGCCTTTCATCGGTGCCTTCTCTCTAGGAGCTTTTTCTACTTGACCTTTTTCACTCCCCTAAAGATAGTGGTTTTGAGCCATACTTTCGGTAAGTGCATAGGCTGCAAAATAGGATTTATCCATAAGTGCGCCACCTGCGGCGACATCTGTCATTAATCTCGTGTTGTACAAGAGACCATTGTAGAAGGTATGGATAATTAACCATTCTTCTAGGCCATGATGTGGACAGAGCCTCAACATGTCTTTGTATCTTTCCCAAGCGTCGAAAAGAGACTCGTTGTCTTTTTGTCGAAAATCGCTTATTTGGATCTTAGCATAACTGTCTTACTTGGTGGGAAATATCACGCAAGGAAGACTTTATTCAACTCGTTCCAAGAGGTAACTGAGTTAGCAGGTAGAGACTAGAGCCAAGTTCGGGCTCTATCTCTTAACGAAAAAGGGAAAAGACGGAGTCTTATCGCCTCTTGACTGACCCCGTTAGCTTTGACTATATCTGTGTATTGCAGAAACATCGATAGATGTAGGTTAGGGTCATCCATTGAACCACCAAAAAATTGGTTTTGTTGTACAATGGACAACAGAGAAGGTTGGAGTTTGAAGTTATTTGCCTCGATGGTAGGAGCAACAATGTTATTGTGTGGTTCTTCTTGCAAAGGAATAACATATGACTTGAGCGGACGTGGCTGATCACCCATGTCTGGTCCTTCAATTGGTTCGACAAAAATAGAAGATTGAAAAAGGGGTTGAGTTGTACGAGGTACTCGTACGTGGAATCTTCTAATAATAGAGCACTCAGGTTAGGGAATTGGTAGCCTAAGTCTTCCCCTTGAGAGCGAGTACTTGGCATATAATTGGGAATGGCGTCTTAGTCTCTACATCGTAAAAGAGTTACAATGTCGACTTGTTAGTCCCCAGCAACGACGCCAAAAACTTGATCGCGACTTTATGTGTCTTAAAGAATCTAGACCGCAAGTATACAGTCCTATCGAGTGTAGCTATAAAGATTATCGAATCTTAAGGGACTAAATGTCGACCTATCGTTATCTAAGGTTACTACGTAAATCTAAGGCTAATAATGTAAATAATTGGGTTTGGGGAACCTAACTGATTATAATCTAGTTTAGATTCAAATGGGGAATATCGGTATGTAATGGTTGGACTTCAGGGATTTAGCAACTTATTGACTTAAACTTGTATTATCAAAACAGTTTCAGTTGGAAGTATTTATTTGAAAACCCTCTTCTCACACTCTCGTGTTTATTGATTCAGATCCTATAATCAAACCTAAGTGAGTTCTCTCACTGTTTCAATTAGAGTTTAACAATAGTTTTTGAAAATAAATAAAACCTAATCAACTTAAAAGCACTCTCGTTGTATTTTAAGTTGATGCACAATTACTAATGTCCAGTTATCATCTCAAACTCTCGTTTTATTGATCCTAACTTCTAATATGTATTTTACTCTCGTAACAAAACAGTTTGCATTAAGAACTAGTAATTGAAACAAGAAAATTAATCTTTTAAAACGGAATAGATCGAATGGCGTTGCTAAATCCCATCGGCTATATGACCTTACATACCGATAACTAAACTTAGCCTAGCATGTTATACGATTCAGTTATAGTGCAACGGTAATAAACAATATCAGACAGTTCGGATAACACATGCATTTCAGATAATTTAGGCATAAAATAAATAAACAATTAAAATAAGCCAACAAATAAATAAATAATTAAAATAAACCAACAATTAAATTAAACAGTTAAAATAAACTGGAAAATAAAAGGCAAAATATTTGGCAAACTTCAGGTGTCTCCCACAGGTCGGTGAGATCTACCCTTCGTTGATCCGAAAATTAAATGCGATGAAGGAAATTAAAAGGTGCAATTCTAACGTAAGGTTAGAATCGACAAAGGTTCTCAGCAATCCCGATGTGGAAATTTCTACGAGAAAAGAAAGCAGATACTATACTAAATAAACCGAAACCGGTAAAATAAAACGAAACTGAAAATAATTTTGGCAGAGTAATAGTAAAGAGTGCAGAAGAAAAAACGTTTTGAAAAGTGTAAACTGACGGCCTATTTATAGAAGTAGGGTTGCGCTTGGTAGCTGGGTTGGTTGCGTTTTTCTCGCCTCCAATATCTCCTCCGTAACGGTCGCTACGGACTTGCTGAGTGAAGCGTAACTGTCGTTACGCTTTTGCCTTGGTGAGGAAGACTCCCCTCCTACCCCGTCGCGGTTGTAACACCCCTTTTATATCCCCAATTAATTATGGTATAAATCAGAGTAAAATAAAATGCATGCATACAAAGGGTGTCACATGTTATTTTCCATACTTAGGAAAACCAACAAACAAACATTAACATGCACCTGGTAATACTCATAACACATATTTGAATTTCATGCTTTAAAATAAAACTATGCACTTCACAGCAGAGTATTTAATATCTCAGATACTATCAATGATTACATCTCATACTATAATCATTGGATGAAACAACAATGAATTCATAACATAATCAAGTCATAAAGATTCATACATCGGCACCACGGCCACATCAACATAGTATCTCAACATACGAATACAAAATATATGAGAATACATAACAAACATCTCATAAAAGCAGAAATCCAGATAATCCCCGTGTTACATGACCAGAGCAATGACTCACTACCTAGTATAAGGAATAAATAGATAAACTCCTCAACTAGTCTCATGCGAAGCACCACATAGAGGCAACATTATAACAGAAGGGTAAGAATTCTTATTATTATCCAAATATATATATATATATATATATATATATATATATAATTGGAAGCAATATAGAAACAACCTATATTCATGAACTCCACATACATCAAGTGATATTCCAACATAATATAATTATACAAACATTCCAAGTTTAACATATTCGCATTTATTACAATTAACACAATTGTCATCAATCCAAACAATACAATTGTTCACATAATCAAGTATCACAATGCCAAAACACATAATTCATATTCATCAATGACTCATGTGACAACAATGCAATGTGACTCAATATTCATGTGGTACCATTGGGAACATTTCATTCATCCCGCTTCCGATTCATTAACTTAGAACCAAAGTCACGCTTCCGATCCGGACAAGACCAAAGCCACCATTGTGAACTCGTCGTTTCACCGCTACTTATCCATTCAAGAATCGAGTCAAATGTGAACCCAAAGTTTCACCACCTTAATTTTCAAGGTAAACCAATGGATGCGTGTGCAATTCATCAAGCAACATATGCAAATTAAGATTATCCACCAACCTCAATTATTCAAGCATATCACCATAATTTAACTCATGTGAATTATAAGCCAATTGCAAAACATCATATTTCATCAACAATAAGCAATGCACATAGCATATACAATCATCACACATCACAAATAACATATAGTATTTAAGCCAACACATGCTATTCACAATATTCCATCCAATACATACACTAATTCAAGTAGCATGTAATCGACGAAATCGCATCCAAACATGATCCAAAACTCATCAATACAATTATTAGAAATCATGTAAATTAAGGATAAATCATAAGAAAGCAATCCCCTATGCCATTCATGCATAAAACAAAATTATCATTTTTCATACAGCAATGCCCCGTCTCACCTTCACGCTTTTAAAAATCGCTACGGGACAACATTTCCCAGCCACGAAATTCCATCTCCAAAACAGTTTTAATGCTTATTAATCATCATTTAAACATCATCTAACATGTATACACTATAGGGAACCTATTCATATCATCAAATCTAGTTTTATTCATCAAAATTCCCAAATTACAACTTCAATTTGAGAATCAAAAACCTAAAATTAGAGATACCCAATCCTATAGCATGTTACTAATCACTACTCAACAACATACAAATGCATAATAATGACTATTCTTCCCCTTACCTCTTGAAGATTTTACTTCCTAGGGTTTCACCTTCTTTTCTCTTCTTCTCCTCTTCTCTTCTCTTCTTTTTCTTTCTTTTTCTCTTTTCTCCAAATGATAACACTAATTATCTTTTTCCTTCTAACCTTTACTAACTAGTAATGTCTTATTGGTCTTAATACTTAACACCTCCTTATTACTTCTATTCATAAGCTTTGGCCCAATAACCAAATAACCACAATTCTACTCATAAAACCCAATTAATTAAATAACACACATATTCAAATAATTCAATTATTCATTTAAATCTCCCAATTAAATCAATTATCACATAATATAATATATAATAATAATTAGCTATTAAAAATTGGGATGTTACAACTCTCCCCCACTTAAAAGATTTTCGCCCTCGAAAATTACCTCAAACGAACAACTCAGGATACGAATCCTTCATCTGACTCTCAAGCTCCCAAGTCACATTACCATTAGCAGGACCTCCCCAAACCACTTTCACCAAAGCGATTTCCTTACCTCGAAGTTGCTTAACTTCTCGATCCTCAATACGCATCGGTAAAGTCTCAACCGTCAAATTATCTCTAACTTGCACATCATCTAGCGGCACAACATGAGATATATCTGGAATATATTTCCTCAATTGAGATACATGGAATACATCATGAAGATTAGCAAGTGACGGCGACAAATGAATTTGATAGGCTACTTCACCAATTTTCTCAGCAATTTGATACGGACCAATAAAATGCAGAGTCAACTTCCTTGACTTCAATGCTCTACCAACACCAGTCACAGGAGTAACTCACAAAAACACATGATCCGCTTTCTCAAAGCTAAGATCCTTCTTCCTCTTATCATGATAACTCTTCTGACGACTCTGGGCAATCTTCATCTTTTCCCGAATCATCTTAATCTTATTTGTAGTCTGTTGAACTATCTCAGGTCCAACCACATCACTCTCATCAGATTCATACCAACAAAAAGGCGTCATACACCTTCTTCCATACAAAGCTTCAAATGGAGCCATTCTAATACTCGAATGAAACTATTGTTATAGGTAAACTCAATCAAAGGTAAATAACTATCCCCCAAAGAACCTTCATGCTCTAAAACAAAAGCTCTCAAAAGATCTTCCAATGATTGAATCGTCCTTTCAGTTTGACCATCAGTTTGCGGATGATACGCCGAACTCAAACACAACTTAGTACCCAAATCACTTTGCAAACCTTCCCAAAAATACGAAGTAAATCTCGAATCTCTATCCAAAACAATGCTCGACAGAACACCATGCAAACTCACAACTTTCTCAATATATAACTTTGCAAACTTTTCCATAGGGTAATCCATTAAAATAGGAATAAAGTGAGCAGATTTTGTCAATCTATCCACAATAACCCAAACAACATCATGACTACTCGGAATCCTCGAAAATCCAGAAACAAAATCCATAGAAATGTTATCCCACTTCCACTCAGGAATGGATAATGGCTGTAATAAACCAGACGGTTTCTGATGTTCAACCTTAGAATTCTGATAGATTAAACAAGAATACACAAACTCTGCAATATTCTTCTTCATACCATACCACTAAAATAACTTCCTCAAATCTTGATACATCTTAGTATCCCCAGGATAAATACTCAATCCACTACGATGTCCTTCATCAAGAATTCTCTTTCTTAAATCACTAACATCAGGAATACAAACTCTATCACGACACCTCATGATACCATTCTCATCAATCCAAAAATCACCACCGCGGCCTTGATTGATCAACAACAACTTATCTACCAAAACCAAATCAAATTTCTGACCTTCTCGAATCTCATCCAAAATACCACTAGTAAGCTTCAACATACCAAGCTTAACACACGAAGACGTCGCTTCACAAACCAAACTCAAATCTATGAATTGTTCAAGCAAATCCAATTCTCGCACCATCAACATCGATATATGCAAAGACTTCCTACTCAAAGCATCAACTACAATATTCTCTTTACCCGGATGATAATTTAAACCAAAATCATAATCTTTCAAAAATTCCAACCATCTTCTTTGCCTCATATTCAACTCTTTCTGATCAAATAGATACTTCAAACTCTTATGATCATTATACACCTCAAATCTAGAACCAAACAGATAATGCCTTCAAATCTTCAAAACAAACACAATTGCGGCAAACTCTAAATCATGCGTCAGATAATTCCTCTCATGAACTTTAAGTTGCCTTGAAGCATAAGCTACCACTTGCCTATTCTGCATTAACACACCTCATAAACCCATCAATGAAGAATCACAATACACCACAAATGGTTTTGCCGGATTAGGCAAAATCAAAATAGGAGCGGTTGTTAACCTTCGCTTATGCTCTTGAAAATTAGCTTCACACTGCAAAGTCCAAACAAAAGCTTGACCTTTCCTTGTCAACTGCGTCAACGGTAACTCCAACTTAGAAAATCCTTCAATGAACTTACAGTAATAACCAGCCAAACCAAGAAAACTTCTAATCTCAGAAATAGATTTCAGAGCTTCCCATTGAGATACAGCCTCAACCTTTGAAGGATCCACAAAAATACCACCACTCGAAATCACATGTCCATGAAACCTCACTTCCTTCAACCAAAATTCACACTTAGAAATCTTAGCATACAACTTCTTCTTTTTCAACACAGATAACACAATCCTCAAATGCTTAGCATGATCCTCTTCACTTTTAGAATAAATCAGAATATCATCAATAAACACAACAACAAATTGATCCAGATACTCATGAAAAATCTTATTCATATATTCCATAAACACACCAGGAGCATTAGTCAAACCGAGTGGCATTACAGAATACTTATAGTGACCATACCTTGTCCTAAAAGAAATCTTATGAATATCCTCAGCTTTCATACGAATCTGATGATAACCTGACCTCAAATCAATCTTACTAAAAACACAAGCACCAACCAACTGATCCAGCAAATCATCAATCGTCGGAAGTGGATACTTGTTCTTAATAGTCACCTTCTTCAGTTGTCTATAATCAACACACAGTCTCATAGAAACTTCCTTCATTTTAACCAACAAAATAGGTGCACCCCACGAAGATACACTCGGACGAATAAACTTCTTCTCAAGCAAATATTCAAGTTGACTCTTCAACTCTTTCAATTCAAAAGCAGACATCCGATACAGAGCCATCGAAACAGGACTAGTTCCAAGAATTAAATCAATCGAAAACTCAACTTCACGCTCTGGCACCAAATCACTTACATCTTCAGGAAATACCTCAGGAAAATCACAATAGGCAAGTCACCCCTAGCTTGTTTCTCACCGAGATCCAAAGATGCAACAAAGCAAACAACATAGCACCATCTTTCAAAGATTCATCCACTTGCTTAGCAGACAAAAACAAATCATTCTCGACACCAGAATCAAGAAAGATAACTGACTTGTTAAACCAGTTGATAAAAATATGATTGTATTTCAACCAGTTCATACCAAGAATCACATCCAATTGATCTAACAGAAGACAAACTAAATCCATCCAAAAATCTCTACCAAAAATACTCAACGAACAATTCAGACATGCAACAGAAGTACAAACAGAACCCATAGTAGGAGTACCAATAATCATATTTCCATGCATATCAGACAATTCAAGATTAAACCTCTTAACACAATCCACAGAAATAAAAGAATGTGTTGCACCAGTATCAATGATAGCAATCAAAGGTGTACCATTAATAAAGCACTTACCTCGGATAAGTCTATCCTCAACCGGATTCTCAGAACCAGACAATGCAAACACTTTCCCTTTAGCTTGCTCCTTCTTCGACTTCTCACACTTAGTACTAACATGACCTTGTTCACCACAGTTGTAACAAGTCACATCCACACTAAACCTACAATCAGCAATCTTGTGACCCATCTTGCCATACCTAAAGCACTTTTCACCATCCTTGCCATAATCAGAAGCACGGTGTCCTTCCACACCTTATTTGAAATACTTGATTGGATTAGAAGATCCTCCCCCACATGGATTCTTACCACCACTAGCTTTCTTCTTATCATCATACGGTTTCCCACGGAATTTACCATTTCCTTTCCTATCATTCACATTCTTTTAGTAAGAAGCACTCTCCCTACTATCCTCATCATAAATCCTACTCGTGTTCACCAATTCAGCAAAATGAGTAATTTGTTGATACCCAATAGCCTTCTTGATATCAGGCCTCAAACCACTCACAAAATTCAGACACTTAGATCTCTCAACATTCATAGTATTGTAATAAGGATAATACTTAATCAGCTCTTGAAATCTTAGATACTCACCACGCTCCATTACCCCTTCACCAAGAAATTCCACCTCTTTCTTACCACGCACATCTTCTGGAAAATATTTCTCCAAAAATGCATCACGTAAAAGAGCCCAAGAAACTTCAACACCTTCCTCATTAAATCTCTGAACAGTGTTGCTCCACCAATCTTCAGCTTCCTTCTCTAGCATATGAGTACCAAACTTCACCTTATGCGCATACAATTCATAACTCTGAAGATCTTCTCAATCTCCTTCAGCCATGCTTAAGCCTTGTCAGGTTCATGCTCACCCTCAAATATAGGAGGATTATTCCTCTTAAACTTTCCCAAAGCACAGAACTCATCTTCCTCACCTCGGTGTCCAGCATTCGCCTGTGGAATCTGCCCAAGAGATCCATCTAACAGTCTCAAGGCATCAGCAATAGTATCATCATTCCTTCCTGCAACCATTGTCCTAAGACATCCAACAAAAGACAATAGTATCGATCGTGTCAGATACACAAATCAAATACAATCGGAAATAAATCAATTAATAACCTGGCCAAATAAATCTGACTGACCATTGCTCTAATACCACTAATGTAACACCCTTTTTCTATCCCCAATTAATCATGGTATAAATCAGAGTAAAATAAAATGCACACATACAAAGGGTGTCACATGTTATTTTCCATACTTAGGAAAACCAACAAACAAACATTAACATGCACCTGGTAATACTCATAACACATATTTGAATTTCATGCTTTAAAATAAAACTATGCACTTCACAGCAGAGTATTTAATATCTCAGATACTATCAATGATTACATCCCATACTATAATCATTGGATGAAACAACAATGAATTCATAACATAATCAAGAAATAAAGATTCATACATCAGCACCACGGTCACATCAACATAGTATCTCAACATACGAATACAAAATATATGAGAATACATAACAAACATCTCATAAAAGCAGAAATCCAGATAATCCCCGGGTTACATGACCAGAGCAATGACTCACTACCTAGTATAAGGAATAAATAAATAAACTCCTCAACTAGTCTCGTGCGAAGCACCACTATCCTCGGAACCTGCACCTTACCTATATAGAGGCAATATCATAACAGAAGGGTGAGAATTCACATCATTATCCAAATATATATAATTGGAAGCAATATATAAATAACATATATTCATAAATTCCACACACTTCAAGTGATATTCCAGCATAATATGATTATACAAACATTCCAAGTATAACATATTCGCATTTATTACAATTAGCACAATTGTCATCAATCCAATTGTTCACATAATCAAGTATCACGATGTCAATACACATAATTCATATTCATCAATGACTCATGTGACAACAATGCAATGTGACTCAATATGAATGTGGTACCATTGTGAACATTTTTTTCACCCTGCTTCCAATTCATTAACTTAGAACCAAAGTCACGCTTCCGATCCGGACAAGACCAAAGCCACCATTGTGAACTCACCGTTTCACCACTACTTATCCATTCAAGAATCGAGCCAAATGTGAACCCAAAGTTTCACCACCTCAATTATCAAGGTCAACCAATGGATGCATGTGCAATTCATCAAGCAACATATGCAAATTAAGATTATCCATCAACCTCAATTATTCAAGCATATCACCATAATTTAACTCATGTGAATTATCCATCAATTGCACAACATCATGTTTCATCAACAACAAGAAATGCACATAACATATACTATCATCACATATCACAAGGTGATCCCAGGAGAAAATGGACTCCCACCTATGAGGGACCATTTGTAGTCAAAACAGTATTCTCCGGTGGAGCCATGATACTTAGCACTATGGATGGAGAAGACTTTCCACACCCTGTGAACGCAGACATAGTCAAAAGATACTACGCATAAACAAGACCCGCTAGGTTGACTGGCCTAGGCAAAAATAAGGGCATCCTGGCGGACCAAAAAGGTTCGTGCAAAAGTTAAGGATATACATACTAAAATATACACCCGGCATGTCGAAAACCTGCAAAGGCGGCTTGGGCAAAAAAGGGTATCCCGGTAGACTGAAAACCCGAAAGGGTGGTCTAGGCAAAAATTAGGGATTTAAGCGTACGACTATGTCTCTTCCATATCACCCGCTTACAGACCACGCTACTATCAGCTTCAAGATTCAAACGGCACAAATCAGTTCAATCACTTTCTTCTAATAGCAAGGAGATGAGATAGTCAAAAATATATGAGCAATACCATAGTTGAAACTCGACAAGATTATTTCCGCATAGCTTTTTACTATTCTGACAATTTCCTCTTACTAGGATATTTGTCTCTTGTATAAAAACTGCCTGACTAATAGGCCACTTTTCGAAATTAATGCAACTTCCCTTTTTACAGTGTCAATTTTATTGTTGTTTGCATAAAGTCCAATGTTTGCTTTGAATGGTTATATGCATATGACAATAAACAACCCGTTCACAAACACACGAAAAATGAACAGAAACAACTGATTACTACAAGCTCTAGGAATTGAGATGGAGACCAAAGTCACCAATGCATACCCACAGAGTCATTTTCATAGGAAATACATCCGCAGGATTATCAATCCCCACAGAGTCGTCGCTCTCCCTACAAAGACAAATCTTCTCCGACGAGGTACTAGTCTCCTCCCAACAGTGTTCCAACACTATCAACCTCATCACGTTAGTCCCCGAGCAGTGGTCCTTTCAGCCTCATCAGCTTTAATGATCCTATCAACCTCATCATGTTAGTCCCCGAGCAATGATCCTATCAGCTTCATCAGCTCCAGCCTCATCAGCTTTAATGATCCTATCAGATTCATCACCTCAAGTGATCCTATCCGATTCATCACCTCAAGTGATCCCTATCAGCCTCATCAGCTCTAATGATCCTACAAGCCTCGTCAAGCTTTAAATGACCCTATCAGCCTCGTCAAGCTTTAATGACCCCGTCGGCGTCACCGCGCCATGTTCAGATGGTAGCGGATTATGACATTTCACGTCATCCCAGCAAAGGTCTATGCACAAGATCCCTAGCCGAACAGTTCTCAACCACGGCTATTCTTTTAGGCATCATTAATATCCCGACTTGAAATTTGGTCAGATAATGCATCGGAGGAATCAGAAGCGTCTCTTTTTCTCCCCAGCCACGGTTTTCAACAACTTTATCCCTAAGCGAACGTCAGAAGTCTCCAGCAGAACGTTCCTATCTTCTTCAAGATGGATAAGTTTTGAAATACCACAACATCTATATTCATACATCTACATAAAAGGCATAACATCTGCATACATCATAGTAATATTGCCATACACTTACATGCATCATAATCTGCACAAGACTAACCATATATTGTCGAGATTTTATCTCCCCAACAGGTAAAAAGTCATTTTCCAAGAAGAAAGGTCAAAGATTAATGCCCGAAACAAGACGGGAGAACTATCTGAGAGACCACACAATTTATATCCAAGCAACAGATTATGGATTAACACCCGAAGCAAGACGGGAAAAATATCTGTATCCTACCAAGTATTCACCTCAGAAATAGCCAAGATGAAGGTTTATTCTGACTCTCTCTTATTATCAACAACCCCGGATGGCATCCTTAAGCCCATCTCCGATTATGCATCTTCATCACCCTGGATGGCATCCTTAAGCCCATCTCCGATGTCTTTTCTATTCAAAAGACAAATACAGAGTCTAGCGTATGACTCACTCTCCAGTAGCAGCGTCTCCAAATGGCATCTATAAGCCCATCCCAGCGCATTGTCAACTGACGATCCCATTCCATACAAACAGCGAGTGCAAATTTTTAGGTGTACTCGAGTGTTCAATCATCTTCTACCTTCAGGTCACGAAAGGCAAGCATGCCAATCTAACCCTTCCAGTACGAGAATATTGAACAGGGGCAACTGTTATACCCTAAAATTTTCCCTCCTACTTCTCAAGACAATTCATATCTCAATTCTCAAGGATTTCACAAGGGTTGACCAGACAAACCCTCTCCTAAGCAATCACTCCAAGCTAGGGTTTTGCTATTCTCAAGTGGTCACCATGCATCATCCTACATTCCAAGGGATCACTATGTCAAGTTTCAAGCCTCACAGGTCAAATTTGCTGATCCAATTGCTCAGATGGTTGAAAATCAGCTGTATTAGGCAAAAAGTCAACTGTGGTCAACATACAGTCAAACTCCATAATTTTTTGTCAACATTAATATTTTGAAGTAATATTCATCGTTTTATCAAGAGTTGATCATGATTCATCAAGAAAAGCCAAGATCTGATCAAAAGTCAAAGTTTCTAAATTAGGACTTCTCTAGACAAAAGTCAATAGAACTTTGACCAAGCATAACTTTCACATACTTCATCAGAAATTTCTCCACCACGGCTTATTTTGAAGAGAATTCAATTCTCTACAACTTCATGTCTCACAAGCTTGGTCAGTAAATGCTTCATTTGAAAGATATGGATCAAGACATTACAGGTCCTTCTAGAAAAGTCAACAAAAGTCATCTTTTTGCAAAGAAGTGTCCATGAGCATGGAAACTACAATGAAGATGAAACCAAAAATAATGTTTAGAACACATCTTGAGCTTTCTAAAAAGTCCAAGAACACCCAAAAATATTGAAAATTAAGCAAGATACAAATTGTGCAAGTTGAGCATTTTTGAGGAGGTGCATGAGGGAAAATACCTAGCAAAAGCCAAAAATTTCCAAATGGGCCTAGGATTTTATGATTTAAACTTGATCATGAGATTATCCATGACCGCTATGCTGCATGCCACGCCCTCTATCTTTTTATTTATTTATTTTTGAATTAAAATAGCTTAAATTCAAATTTAATTAAATAAAATGCAAAAATAAAAGATAAGGAAAGTTGGGTTGGATATTTGCATGGCTTGGGGTCCAAGATAGCTCACTACAAGCTGTCAATTTCGTGCAAGAAGATTGAGGAGGAAATTGATCAAGATTGGAAAGATTTTGTGCAAATTTTCAAATCAAATATTCTCCATTTAAGGAGAATATTTTCTCTTAATGCCTTGACCTAATTCTACTCTCCTATAAATACCTAGCACTCTTACAAGACAAAAAACCTCTGGACACAATCCTTACACGTGCAGCCAAGCTTATCACAAACCCTAAAAATTCTCAATTTTTTCTCAAAGTTAGCCAAATCGTATTCCAACTTTCAGCCGGTTTCAAGTGCTTCCAAGCATTGATTCTTATTCCTGAGGTATAGTAGGGTAAGAATGGATCATTATCCATGGCCAAAACATGCTAAATCGTGCCATTCATAAGCATCTGTTTTCATACTTTCTTAAAATTGTATTTTGCATTCTATATTGTTTTCATGACATTTAACCATGCTAATGTGTTCATGAAGTCTTTTAGAGAAGGTTTGATCCATCCTCCACAAGACTTGACGTATAAATCACTAGATGCCATTGTTAGGGCATGAACTTAGTGAAGATTTGTATTCTATGATACAGACTGTTTCAGAGCAAACAAACCTTACCATCGTGATCGTAGGGTCCTATATAGTCAATCTGGGCTTTTATTTTTCATAAATTGATGTGTTTTACAGGTTTTTGATGATTGATGCCAATCGGAGAAGATGACCGGAGCACCGTGCCGGTGCCTCTGACTTAGAAGCTTATAACCCTTACCTATTTATGGGTTCAGATGAATGAATGGATGTATCACCGCCTCAGCGGTTCACCTTGCGCGCACTATGTCATTCTCTTTATCAGGTCGTGGGTTCAAACCCCACCTTTTGCCCTTTTATTTATTTTTGCAGGTTTCCAGATCTACAGAAAGAACGCCTCCAGAAGTGCCAAATTTTGGGCATCCCCAACACTAGAAGCTCCAGCTTCTGGGCCTTGCCAACACCAAAAGTGTCAACTTCTGGTCTCCCCAGCGCGGAACACTCCAGAAGCTCCAGCTTCTGGATGGCCTCAGAAGAGAAGTCCCAGGCTCCGCCACGGGCGCTGATCGAGTCTCAGCGGCTCCGACGGACCCTTTCCAGCACTAGAAACCCCAGAAGCTCTAGCTTCTGGGTGCCTCCAGCAACGAAACCTCCAAAAGCTCCAGCTTCTGGGGATAGCTTCTGCCAGAAGCTCTCTATTTTGCTTTGTTTTGTTTTTTTATATTTTGCTTATTTTCCTTAATTAATTTAATTAGTAATTAGGTTAATTAATTTAGGGTTAATTAGATAACTTCCACTAATATTTTCTTTTATCTAAATTTGATTAATTAATTTAGGTTAGTATTCACTAATAATTCTTTTTTTAATTAATTAATTAAAATCAACTAGATCTAGGTTATTTTTACATAAACTCTAATTTCAAAAATACCAAAAATGTTAGGACTAGTTTTTTTTTCTGCTATTTATTTTCTTGCATTTTAAATTCTAGAAAGGATGTATAGGTTGCAAATTTTTTGATCATGTAATAGCGTAGGATTTTACTTTCCGCACTTTACTTTCCGCACCTCCTATTATGTATCTGCCCCAAAGCCATGTAATAGCGCAGGACCCTTTATATTTCCGCAATTTACTTTCGACACCTATTAAACTGCTAGTAACTAGGCGTGTATGGCAAGATAAAATCAACATAGACCACTAATACAAGATAAAATATCTGAAAACAATACACTTTTCTCACAGATGCACACCCTAGGGTATTCTCTCTCATTGCCTTATAAATGGTCAAGTCCCTCGAACGTGGGGGTGTCTTAGCACGGTTGCCTACAATATATCATCATAGTCCCTTCGACTTAAAAGATCATAGTCCCTCGGTGTTGCCTAACGAATACATGATCTAGTCTCTCGGTTGTTGCCTAACGAATACATGATCTAGTCTCTCGGTTGTTGCCTACGAAAAGTGATGATCATTCCTACGAATGTGCTAGGATACTCCTACAAGTTGCCTTCTATGACCATCTGATGTCCCTTCGAATGTCCCTTTGAATGTCCCTTTACATCCAACGAATAAAGTTACCTATCAACTAATGGTATGGATAGCCTTATTCTAAAGGAAAACAAAATAACACGGAAACGACCGTTCTGAGTGGGTAATAAGTCTCTTTTTCTTGCTCAATCAAAAAATACTTTTCACACCTCGCACTTTCAAAACTTTTCAAAAAAGCTTTGTATACATTCCAGCGTGAATCATTATAAAGTCCTTTTCTAAAACAAAACATTTCCAAACACTTCGTATACATTCTAGCGTGAATCATTACGAAGTCAAAGAGAAATGCCTTTTCAAAAACATTTTCAAACACACACACAAAAGCAATTTAAAGTGAGCTAAAGCAATTAAGAGCCCGTAGATAACTACGGATGGAAAGGGTGCTAATACCTTCCCTTTTCATAACTGACTCCCTTACTCAGAATCTAACAAAGGTCTTTTCTTGTTCTTTTCGCCTTCCCTTAATTGGATAAAAGAAAAGTCAGTGGCGACTCTTGCTATCCGCAACATTTGCGATCAAACGCAAAACAAACAAGTCAGTTATCCCACCGTGTTACAATGACGACCCTTAAGTTTCCCTAGGCGCGTGTCTATTCACGTGCTAGCAAGCTGCCTATAAATGGGAGAGAGGAAGCTTCATTTGCATTTTTCGCTTTCTCTCTTCTGTTCATTTCTGTTAGGCGTCGTCATTCATCCCCGGAGTTCTTGTTCGTTCCATCATTCACCACTGGAGTTTCTGCCTATTTCGCCATCATTATTCCCTAATCTATTAAGTTTCTTGACTTTTCCCTATTTTTGTTGAATATGTTTCCAGACTAGATTTTTTTCTTATTCTCCTAGAGATGCATGTGGTTAGGGTTATAGTAGTTTTAGTGCAGAAATTTATGGTTGTATGTTGGCATTTGACGGTGGTTCTACCATATGAGGACGTCGGCTCTACCGTGAATCCTTTGGAAGCGCCTGACGTTAGAGCTGTTAATAGTGAGTCGCGATGATATTTTTGGGCCGTTTTGGGTCTTGGCTACAATTTTCATACGTTTTTAATTAACCTTTAAGAGTGGCTTAACCCATTCGTTGGGGAGGTTGTTGCTCGTGTGGTTTATCTTTTAGCATGGTGGACGGGCGCCTAATGAGTTCGAGGGAGATTGTCATTGTGTCTATTCTTTGTTGTTGAGTGAGGGCTCTAGTCGTGGACAGAGTCCTTATTTCTTTGTGCGCCTTTTCACTTGATTAGCGATGGAAGGGTGGATTTGATTTTGATGTAGAATTCACTTGTGTCCTCTACTTTTCAGGTATAATAGCCAGCAGTTCCAAGGATGAATTCCTGAGCGAGCATAGTGGTTCTGCATGAAGTTCTTCCGAGCGTACATCAACTGAATGGAGTACCTCGAGATCGTGTGATTCTGCGTCGGCCGTGCTTTGAAATGATGTAGTTGGACATGGCAAGTGTCCCCTGAGGCTCCCTTGTCCTGGGTCACACCGGGTCCTAGGGAGAGTTCCTCTTATTTTGCCGAGCAACCGGAGGAAGTGTTCACATCAATGGCTCCAAGGATGGAGTTGAAGGGTGTCGAGGAGGAATATGCAATCTACGTCCTTGGTAAGACTTACCATATATGCTCAAAATTTGATGTAAATCACCTTCCATTGTACGGGATTCTCTTTCTATAATTGGTCTTCAACTCCCCTTCACTGCTCATTAGGTGGCCATTTTTTAGAACCTTTGTCTCGCTCCCTCTCAGCTTCATCTCAACTTGATTGCCTTCCTGTGGGCTTTCAAGATTGTGTGTGATTATTTGAAGATAGGGGCCACTGTCCCTCTATTTTTCTACTGCTTCCACCTTCAGTTGGGCACCGCTGGTACTTAGTAAGCTCACCATCCTTGTCTATTGTACTAGAAATTAACTTCCCTGAATACCTAGATACAGAGAAAAGTGCGTGCTCTAATACCTATTGAAAATCTAGTAATCAGATCTCAGATGTCCTAAGAGATGTCGAGACAATGAGCTATGAATAATAATATAATGAATAGTTTCAAATATAGATAAAAGTGCATAAAATAAACAACACCGTAGAATTGTTTACTCAGTTCGGTGCAACATCACCTACATCTGAAGGCTACCAAGCCAGGAAGGATATGCACTAGATATACCAATTCAAACTAAACTCCACGTTTACAACTTATCACTCGTGCTATACTTCTACCTATAAACTCCTAGATATGAGACTCCTCTCACGTCCCTTCAGTCACCAACTGTGACAATACCATAATTCAAAAGAATTAGAAGACAAACTTCAAGAACACACAATCACTCAATACTTAGAAGCTTAAGAGTAATTTAAAATAGGTACAACTAAACTAATAGTCCAACTCAAGTATCAAATAATACAATAGTGGCTCACAAATAACAATGGAACACAAACCCTAAAGGCTAAATAAAAGTTACAATATGTTCCACACATATATTAGGTTTTTAGCATTCTATTTATAACAATCTTCTGGACTGGATTGGGCTTCAAAACTACAGCATATTAGTTTCTGAAAGTTCGCAGAAACTTCTGCATAAAAATAAGACTTTAATCATATATTTCCTAGAATATCTCCATAATTAGAAACTAACAATGCTCCTTGAATTCACCTAGAATATCCTATTCCTTAACGTAAACGCCCCAAATGATAGCATAATATTCCCATAATACTCTATATTTATATTAAACAAAACTAATCCAATTGTCCAACTGATCATAGTCACGATGTCAAATGATTTTGCACGAGACATCTTTGTTTGACTTGTTTCTCTTGATGATAGAACGTCTTAGTTCAACACCTATGATTTCTTCATCATGGACACCACATATAATTACTTAATATTCTCATAATATTCTTTGATTTAAATCACATGTATCCAAACTGTAACAGACCAGTTGTCTTGCTCTTCTAGTTAGGACATTACATTCGACATGTTGAAATTGTTAGTCGAAACATCTTTTTCAACATCTTTCTGCTAAGTTAGTTTTACCAAAAATCATGCAAATCACAAAAATAGATAATTAACACCTACCAAGATTCAAGTTTAAATATTACTTAACAAATTAATCAAGCTAACAAGCACAGTAGAATATGTTATAAGTAGACATGTTATCAAGGTATCATGCAAGGAACCTAAAAATTGGATTAGCTCTTACTCTACCTTAACAAAGGTGATACATATAGCTAATATAAACATCAAAGTCAAACATTAAGTAAGATGGGCAACAAACTCAATTTAAACATTTAAATCAAGCTTCAACAACAAAAAGTAACAACTTCATAACATTACATAAACCAAAACTTATCAAATTAGTTCAAATGAACCCATGTCAGCAAGATCATCAATTAGATAGTGACTACAAAGTTTAGGCATGTAAGCAAATTGTTACATAAAGCTAACAAGAAAAGTGACTATAAATACTTCAAGAATTAACAAATGCAATTTGAACGTGAAATTCAAAACAAAGACCAAGGTTCAAAGGTAACCACCTAATGTCAAATGAAATGGGATTCATAACCAACAACAAGGTCTAATACCAAAAGAACTTATCAAGCTTCAAGTTTCAAGTTCTAAAGCATACCAAAACAAGTTCATAGCATGGAATCCATGCATGTAATAAGATATGTATCAATTTAAAAGTGTAAACAAAAACATAAATCTCAAATCCTAAAGTTCATGCATTAATATTTTCCAACCTACAACAAAAATCCTCAAAAAGTACTTGAAGAAACTATATTTTGAACATGACAATGTAAGCAAAACTTGGCATATAAATAATATCAAGCTACATAATATAAACATCTTTGTATGGCAGAAACATACTCCAAAAATATTTACCTTCAACAAATATCACAAGAAGAAGAAACATCAAAGCAAAGTAGGTGGAAAAATTAGGTCAAAGCTAATCACATATCAACTTATTCCACACACAATGATTCACTTAGAATGTAACTCAAACTTAACCAAGCTATCAAAACAAAATTAATTTATCCATGCAAACACACTTAACAAAGTTCATTCAATCAAATCTCAAAATAACACAAAAGTTCAACAAGTAATGAAATTCTGGTATCAGATATGAGATGTCGAGGGTAATTTCACGACACTTATATTTGCTTTGAACACTACTAACTAAAACATAATTTAACAGTGCAGAAATTAATAAAAACACAGAGAGTTGTTAACCTAGTTCAGTTATAACCAACCTACGTCTGGGTACTTCCAAGCCAAAGATGAAGTTCACTATCAACAATATTAGTTCAGAGCTAAACCTTCCCTATTTAATCCTCCTCACTTAATCAACCTACCCAATGACCCTTCTACCTAAGATACCACACTTAGATATGAGAATCTCTGCTCACTCCCTCAGTATCACAACTCGTGATACTAAACACAACTAAAACTGAAGACACTCTTCAAAGACACACAATCACACTTGCTTCAAAGCTTGTGGTGATTGAAAACTTACAACTCAAAACTCGTCATTCTCAAATAGAAATACTCGAGAGGCTTACAATAAACAATTAACAACCAAAATAATGAACAACAAACAATTAAAAACTAAACTCTCTAAAACTAGAACGGCCAAACTGCAAAATAGGATTTGCAGCCTTTAAATAGAGTAACAGCAACTAGGGTTGCTTTACTCACAAGTCTTCAGTGCCTCCTATCTTTTCTCCAAGAAAGTAGGACATTAAATCTCCAAGTATATTGCTGAAGGCGTTTCTCAAGCTTCCATAATCGAAGCGTACAAATAACAAACAAACTGACTTCCTAAAAATTCTACACTTCTGTCAGTTTCACATGTCAGGACATCTGTTGTGACATCTTTTACTTTAGTAAACTTCAAGGTATTTCTGAGCATAATGTTTTACCAAAATTGCTTCCAATCAATAGAACCAACAAACTCCCCCTTTGGCAAATTTTGACTAAAACATTATTTGGGGTGCAGGCCATACAATTAAAACATCACCATAATAAACATAGGAATTCAAGCACATACATCAGAGAAGCACAGTAAAAGAAGCATCACAATCAAAACAAAGATAGCAGCGGACAATTAACACAGATGTTCAAACACCACTAGAATATTCAAAGATGCAACATTTTACTGCCACTGCACACAACACACACAGAAGCACAATTGAAAAATAAAAACTTTGCTCCCCTTGCACATCAGCTTCTCTTCTTGTGGAAACACATAGTATCTTCATAGATACACAATCAACAATTAACACTTCTGAGCATAAAAAGCACAATTAACACTTCAGCTTCTCCTTTTAGCATAAGAAGCACACAGACCACATCAGCTTCTTCTCAGCATAAGAAGCACATAAATCACAATTGACACATCAACAACAACTCCCCCTCGGCATAGTCATCACATCAGCTGCACACAAGTGGAATCACACAAGAAAATAATAAAGGAAAAAACACACAATCGCTCACAACTGCAACAATTCACAGCTGCTCCCCCTCAACTTAATGTCTAATCACTCATACTCTCCCCATTTTAGCCATAATTTGGCCAAACCAAAAAGGAATTCATAGAGGATAAATACTAGATTCAACTAAGTTACTTAATATCTAATGTTAAGTACAACCCAAAGTAAAACATATGTCATGCACTTAAGTTCCAGAATTACAGAAAAGAGGGATAAACAAAAACCAGATGGAAACATAATCAACATCTTCAGCCCAATCAATGTTCTGCAGAACTTGCAGACTCTCCACTTTCTCTACTTCCTTCTTCTCCCGAGCCAGCTTCAGAAGAGCTTTGAGTTGTTGAGCTGCTTGCTTCTTCTTCTGGTGCTTCTTCAGCAGCGCTTGCAACAATATTCCTCTTCAGAGTTAGGATGGTCTCTTCAAGTTTCAGCTTCCTTGTTATGCTAATGCGTATGACCTCATCCAGTTCTCTGCAAGTTGTATTAAGTTAAACAATCACATCCCCTTTATTTTCTATTTTCAATTCAGCACCAGTAGATGTTGAGACAATGTCTGGACATGTGCTCCAGCAAACAGCTTCTGATGTAGGGACAGAGGGGTAGTTCTTTTACATTCAGCATCCAAAGTTGTAGACAGCATTCCAGGATATTGGTGAACCACTATTCCATATATGAGAGTGGGGGAAGCTATGGGAAGCTTTGTTGCATAAGTAAAAATATGCTTCAGACTCTGATCATAAATATATGTACCATAGTCAAATGGTATCTTCATTCCAGCTGCATAAATGAATTTTCCCAATCCCACTGAGATAGTTGAGGTGTGTTTTGTTGGCACCCAGTTTGTTGCATACTTCACACTCAATTTTCCAGCAGATAGCTTCTCCTTCATAGGCCAAGACTTGACTTTATTTGCAGTTATGGTTCTGCATATATGGTCATTAGTGGCTTCAATCTCACTTTCTATCTTCTCACTCCTCCCTAGATATTGGTTGATGATGGCAGGTGAGAAATTTACACACTTTCCTCTGACAAACACTTTTTGAAATTCTTGGCTTTTCTTGTCATCACAGTCTTTAGGAATGTTAACTATGAATTCCTTGACTAGGATTTCATAGCACTTTGAGAACTTGGTCACTGTCTTCATCAGCCCTACTTTAGAGATCAGTTTCATAACTTCCTTGCAAGCCAAGGCATCTTTTCCTAACTCCCTTTCTAAAGCCAGTCTCCTCTAATATAAATATATATATATATATATATATATTTCTATCTAGCAGCAAACTTGATGCTATGGAATGAGATGTTGTCAGTATGAGCATTAGGGACATTGTCATTGATTCTCTGAACTATTGACTTCTTCACTGGTGAGATGTCTGGGACATATGTCTCGACATCATAATCAGATTCAGATTCTGATCTTATCTTCCTCTTGCTGGTTGATGGAGTAGCTTTTCTCCACCCTTTTTAGGACCATACATAACCTTCTTCTTGACATGTCAGGATGGGGTGCGGGAAGCAACAACTTTGCCTTTTCTTGTTTTCAGTCTTTTTGCAATTCCAGGGTTAACATTAATAATCAGCTCATTGTCAGATAAGGTGTCTACATCTATACAGCATGAGTTACATCTTTCTCAGTCCTCTTATCAGTTAAATCAACCTGCTTTTCTTGAGGAGTTTTCTTCAGGGATGGTGTTCCAACATCAGTCGTGATTTCATCAAGAAAAGTTTCTTTTTCAAGATTCTCTTGAGGAGTCTCTTTTTCCCTCGTGGATGATTCAGTGTGATCTTTTGGAGCACCTTCACCAGGAATTTGGGCAAGAGGGATTGTGATCCCTTCAACAGGTAAACCCACACTTAGGGTATCGGCAACTAACCTTCTTATTACCCTGTCTACATCAGCAGCATTTTGAATATCATCATCAATGGGTTCAGATACATTACCTCCAACTGATATATGAGTTTTCCTTGGTTGTCTTGCATGACGTGTGCGAAGCTTTGTAGGTCTTGCATCCGACCAAGGAATCTTGGAAAGTGGAATGATGTTTAGGGCTTCTTATGTTGGAATACTTTCGTCTTTGTTGCTTAATCCTGGTGCAGTATGTTGAGACATCTCGATGATCAAGTGTGAAGGATTTATTTTTTGAGGATTGAAGGTGGATATTTTGAAGTATGCAGAAGTAGTATAGCGTGTGGTGAAATTGTGAGATATTTGAACTTCGGTTGGCCCTTTTATATGTTGCGCCTTATGTTGTAATATCGTTGATTGATATTTTGAAAAATTAGGCCACTTAATGACGTTCCCACACGTTTTTAATTGCTATAAATTCTTTAGCAAACAGACCCCTTACTCTCTTCTTGAGCATTCGTATACACTTCATCCTCTTGAATAACCATTGACTAGCTTTAGTTCAGAGAATTTTTGAACTATATTCATGGTTCTTTTCTTTATAGATTGATCATTAACTTTGGCAAATTTGACTGATGTCAAAACATTCATTGGGATATTATGATCAGCTGACTTCAAACTTGTATTGTTCTTTAGGAAATTCTTGTCTACATATTGTTTGTCTTTCACATTTGTCTCTAGAGGGCCCCATAAATAGTAGTTGTCTTTATTTCTTCTACCCTTCATAGTGACTTCGTCATTCTTGTTTGTAATGATACATTCAGCTCTTGTGAAGTTCACATTAAATCCTTGATCACAAAGTTGACTTATGCTGATCAGGTTGGAAGTTAGCCCTTTGACAAGTAATACACCTTCAATGTTAGGAAACTTAGCACTATGTGTATTTCCTGTTCCTTTGATTTCACCCTTCATTCCATCTCAAAAATTGACATAACCATTTAGGTGATCTTGAAAGTTAACCAATAGGTTTTGGTTTCCTGTCATATGCCTTGAGCATCCACTGTCAAAATACCAGTCTCCTGTGGTCTTTACTGTGGGTGACGTGTAAGCTAAGAAACATGAGACATTTGTTTTAGGAATCCAATGTTTCTTTGGGCCAACTTGAGTCACATTTGATTGATGTGTAGAGTTGGGGTAACCATACAACTTGAGAGATAATGGTTTTATGTGACCATAACTTCCACGTTAATGACATATCCAGTGTTGATGTCTTCTGTTATACTGTCTGTAATTATTCCTTATATGATGTTGAAACATATGATTCGACATCTTAGGTTCAGCCTGATTTTGAGTAGATTCTATAGAAGACTCCCTTGTACCATTGTACCCTAGTCTACTCATGTCTCCTACAACTCTTCCAGCTTGAAATATCTTGTCTAGTGTCACAGATCCACTGTTTAGCATCTTGACAGATTTGGTTCTCTGATCAAGGTCATTTTTTAGCACAGTTACTTCACCTTCAAGCTTCTTAATCATATCCAGATGCTCCTTCTTTATGTCTTGCAGTTGTAGTATGAGCTTCTTCTGCTTCTCATTCTCCTGGAAAACTTCAACACTTTTGATGCATAGTTCTTTGTATGTAGCAGCCAGTTCCTCAAAAGTCAGTTCTTCATCACTATAATCTCCATCAGAAATATATGTACCAGTCAGGGTTGTTACATATTTGGTTGATTCCTCTTGTATCTCCTCTTTAGAGTCTTCATCTGACCATAGTAAATTTAACCCTTTGTCTTGTCTTTTGAGATAGGTTGGACAGTCCCATTTGATGTGACCAAAGCCTCCATATTCATAGCACCTTAGTTCTCTTCCTTGAGTATATCTTTCCTCAGTTTTTGCTTTCTTCCCAGAGTTACCTGTTCTCCTGATGTCGTATGGGATGTTCCTAACATTAGGTCTTGAGCTTCCCTCCATCCTTTTCAGTACTTTTTTGAATTGTCTTCCAAGGAGAACTATGGTGTTTGACATACCTTCCTCCATGTCCAGATCATATTCCTCACTCTTCTCTTTAGTGTTGGTCTTGAATGTTATGCTTTTGGGCATCTTCTCAGACCTCTCATTAATACTCAGCTCAAATGTTTGGAGTGAACCCATAAGTTCATCCACTTTCATGTTGTAGATATCCTAAGCTTCTTCAATAGCTGTTACTTTCATATCAAATCTCTTAGGTAGAGATCTGAGCATCTTCCTTACCAGCTTCTCTTCTGGAATCTTTTCACCCAAGGCACTGTAAACATCGGCAATTTCAAGAACATTCATATGAATTTCTTTAATGCTTTCCTCTTCCTTCATTCTCAGGTTCTCAAACTTAGATGTGAGCAACTGCAGTTATGACATTTTAACCTTGGAGGTCCCTTCATGAGTAGTCTTGAGTATTTTCCAAGCATCTTAGGCCACTTCACATGTATTGATTAATTTGAAGATGTTTATGTCAACTCCACTGAATATAGCATTAAATGACTTTGAATTTGCAAGAGCTAGTTCATCATATTACTTTTACCAATTTTCTTCAGGTTTCAGCTCACCAGTAGGTTGATTATCAGCTCCAATAATCACAGGATGTGTCCATCCTTTTAGAATAGTCTTCCAAGCCCTGTTGTCCAAGGACTTTATGTATGCTGCCATATGAGGCTTCCACAGATCATAGTTAGAGTCATCCAGGATGGGTGGTCTATTCAAATATATTGCCTCCTTGTCCATATTACCAAAAAATATCTTCCCTAGATCTCACCCAGAGACAGAGCATGATATCTGCTCTAATACTAATTGAAATTCCGGTATCAGATATGAGATGTCGAAGGTAATGTCACGACACTTATATCTGCTTTGAACACATCTAACTAAAACAGAATTTAACAGTGCAGAAAGTAATAAAAACACAGAGAGTTGTTAACCCAGTTCGGTTCTAACCAACCTTCGTTTGGGGGCTTCCAAGTCAGGGAAGAAGTTCACTATCAACAATATTAGTTCGGAGCTAAACCTTCCCTTTTTACACCTCCTCACTTAATCAAACTACCCAATGATCCTTCTACCTAAGATACCACACTTAGATATGAGAACCTCCGCTCACTCCCTCAGTATCACAACCCGTGATACTAAACACAACTAAAACTGAAGACACTCTTCAAAAATACACAATCACACTTGCTTCAAATCTTGTGGTGATTGAAAACTTACAACTCAAAAGTCGTCCTTATCAAGTAGAAATACTCGAGACGATCACAATAAACAATTAATAACTAAAACAATGAACAACCAATAATTAAAAACTACACTCTAAAACTGAATGGCTAAAGAAAGCGGTTTGCGACCTTTAAATAGAATAAGAACTAGGGTTGCTTTACTCACAAGTCTTCAGCGCCTCTTGTCTTTTCTCCATGAAATAAGGACATTAAATCTCCAAGTATATTGTTGAAGGCGTTTCTCAAGCTTCCTTAGTTGAAGCATACAAATAACAAACAAACTGACTTCCTAAAAATTCTGCACTTCTGTCAGTTTCACATGTTTGGACATCTGCTGTGACATCTGCTACTTCAATAAACTTCAAGGTATTTTTGAGTAGAATGTTTTACCAAAATTATTGCCAATCAATAGAACCAACAAATAAGAAGTCTCCTAATTAGGTCAAAAGCTACCAAAGCATCCACAATTTATAACCACAAAAGATTACTCAAAACATGGCCTAAAAGTAATAAAATAATAAAGGAATTAATTCCCAAATTAGGTTAGAGGATCATTATAAGTGTCAAGAAAAATCCTCTCGAAAATTGCACAAGTGCATGCCTCAAAACATTTGATTAATCAAGCAATAAATGACAATTTGAGCAAGAATCGAGGCTCAAAATATGCACATTAGCCCTCAAATACACTTAAATTAGGCACCAAAACATCATGAATGCACCCATAAATTAGGTGTCTTAATATGCCTAAAAACTTGGCTCAAAAATGTTTCAAACTTGCATCAAACAAAAAGCCCCAAGATAGCATCGGAGTGTCTTGTGGGTAGACCCCCTCCTCCGTGATTCCGGTTTATTGACGCAGATATCGACCCATTAAAGGTTCTAATCACCGGTAAGATAAAATACAATATTAAAAAGTTCATACATGTGTTTATCATGTTTTCTTGATAAATTGGGTTTTTTATTAGTTGATTACAAAATAAGATAAGCAGTGCCTGTGTATTTTACCTGAGCTCGATTACTCCATCCTTAATTTGGTCTCTAAGAAAGTGAAATCTAACATCAATGTGATTGCGTCTTCTATGAATGACGAGATTATTTGATAGATTGATTGAGGAACTATTTTCATTGAAAATTATAGAGATTTCCTTCTTATTTAAAATTATTTATGTTTAAGTGGCATAGAAAATTTCTTAACCAAACTCATTGATAGGTACAAGATACAATTGCTACAAACTCTATTTATGTGGTGGATAGGGCTAATATGAGTTCCCTCTTTGATTACCATAAGATTTCACCAGAACCTACTTTTAAAACATGCCCTAATGTGCTATTTCTATCACCACTATCACCTGGATAATTTGAGTCATTCCATCCTTGTAATTATAAATTACTCGCATTTTTACTCTTGTATTGAATGAAAAAGGCTCAAAGTGCCTTTTAAGTAGCTTAGGCATCTTTTGATGGCTGCAACATGTATTTTAGTAGGTATTTATATGTATATATCCAACAAGCACATTTAAAATTTCATATGAGGTATTATAGCTAGAAGATACAATCATTTTCTTGTAGTAAATATTGTCCGAAGCTTTTGGATTTTCATATTTCATAGTTTAGTGCACCATTCCATTACAAACCTGGAAAAAAATATTTGTAGCATACTTTTCTTGATGTGTGAAAATCCCATGTTTACTTTAATTCACCGACATTCTAAGAAAAAATACATAATTATTCCTAAAATAGACATATAAAATTATCCCTTCATAAATTGTTTGAATTCATCAATCATTTAGGTCAATAATAGTGTAAATGAGATCATCCACATACATACTGACAATGATAATTGTGTCTTCTCTACCATGTTTGAGAAACGATGTATATTCATAGGGATACTTTTTAAATTTAGCAACACAAAATTAAGAGTTTATCTTGCTATGCCAAGCTCTTGGAGTTTGTCTCAAACCATATTGGGTCTTTCTCAATTTGTACACCATGACAGACTTTTCTTTATGATAACTGGAAAGTTGGTTGATGTATACAAAATATAGAAAACACATCATCTGTTTCTAGATGCGAATACCAAGATATTTCTTATGGTATCCCACTTAGCAATAGGTGCAAACACTTCATTGTAGTCAATACCATATTTTTTTATAGTACCCTTTTCCATTAATATAACCTTATGCTTCTCAAAATCTCCTCTTTCATTCTATTTTGTTTTGTAGATCCAGTTAAATCCAATGGTCTCCAAGCCTGCATGAAGAATAGTGAGCTCCTAAGTGCCATTTATTTATATGGATTATATCTTAAAGTTTATTGCTTTTCTCCAAATCTCTAACTTGATATCTTATTTATAGATGTTGGGATCTTCGCTTGCAGTGAACACTAAAATATTATGCAATTGATCTTCTTCACCAGTCTCCAATCTAGAAACATAGTTATTAAGATGGCTTGAGGCTTTATATCCCTCTAATTTTACTATTTAGAATCATCATTTTTATCTTCACTTTGATTTCTTGTTTCTCCTGGACTTCCTTTATTTGCATATTTTTTCACTTGATCATTAGTCTTAACAAAATTAGGCATCTCTTATGGAGAAGCTGCACTTTCATCATCTATATTGATATGGAGTTCTTATAGACTTATATCTTCGTACATGTTCTAATCTCATCATCTTTATTTATCAAACTGAACATCTTTGTTGACCAAGTGACTCCAAACACAAAATGGAGGTCAATTATGATATTCGAATTTCCAAAAAAAAATGAGCTTGTAAAAATTTTTGATTTAAAATTGTTTATGTTAGATGAATAAATAAATAGAGAAACATCATCATAATAATAAAATTGAGAACAAATGGAGAAATAAGCATCAAAAAATATAAATAATAGAAGTAAAATAGATAAGAAATAGAAAGATCACGCTAAAGATTTATCCTGTTTCGACCTGAACCACTTGACCTACTTCAATCCCCAAGAGTTTCTCCTTGAGATGTACACTAAATAAATATTGAGCTTTTACATCAATAACTCCAAACAACCTTACAAAATAACTTGATTATTTGCACAAGATCTACCCAAAACCTTCTACAAACACCTAGAGCTTTTACACGAACTTGGCTCAATAAACTTAAATAACCAAATATTTTACTCATGTGCAACTTAATAACCTTCACCCAAGATTTATACAAGTTTATCTTACAAAATTCAAATCTATTACAAAGAGATCGCAAGAGAATTATGTTCTTAAATTAACAATTACGACACAAGGCTAGTACAACATAACTCTCAGATGAAACTTTTCACTCTTTTGGCACTAAGGCAACTCAAGTGGAAAAATAATTTAACAAACAATGACGGGAGGAAAGATAGTAGAGATTTTATATTTATAATATTGGTGTATTTTTGAAATGAGGAGAAACCTCATTTATATAGAAAAAATATAGCTAAAAAAAGGAAACCATGCATGGACATTTTTTATGATTTAATTAATTAAGAGCATAAGTTAATCTATTAACCAATCCAAAAAAGGAAATTTTAACTTTCTACGTCACTTAATCGATTACCAATCTCCTTAATCGATTAGGAGGCGTTACACTTTGGTTTAATCTATTAAAAGGGCCTATCAATCGATTAACCAATGCATTTCCCTTTCCTAATTGATTAAACATGTTTTTAATTTGTTAAACACTTGCCTGGATTGGTTTTAAGAAGTTTTCTCAAAAGATGCGAAAGGTTTGGAATAATTTTGTAAGTGTGCATTGTCTTAGTACCTCGAGACTTACTCTTGTTCCATTTACAATTAATGGATAAAAATACAATAAAATGATAAATGCATGACCAAATGAGCTTTCACACTTTCACATCTTCAAGTTCACAAACTTCAAGATCACAACTCCATAACTTTAAGATCACAACTTTAAGACTTCAAGTTCATTAGCTTGAATCAACCTTGTCTAGAACTTTCCACTGGAACTCGATATATTTTATTGATGAGGCTTGTGATGTCCCTTTCATGTTCAGGTTCCATCATTAAGAACTATTAGAAGAGTGGTAGTGATCAAAAACCAATTGACAATTGTCATCAATAAAATCACTTGACAGTGGTCATCATAAAAACCAAAATCTTTTGACAACATTACCTACACAAATTGAGTAAAGAGCTATTAAGATTCAACTATTTGTAAATCCAATTGTCTAGGTGGTGTAGACCATCATTACTTGACCTTAGACTCTCATCTACTAGCAGTTAGCATAACATCCACTACCCAGGATCGACGCATGCAAATGATCAAGAGCTCACATCAACTGCACGATCTCGAGACAAACTAATCATGACTAAGCATTTAATACCTCGTGTGCTCCCCACGCTTGACGCTTGAAGGGCTTGCGTCCAAGTCTTACTTGAGGGACTCGCCCCCCAAGTCTCGCTTGAAGGACTCTCTAGAGAATTGTAAATGGAGTCATGTTGTCAATGGTTAATCAATTTGTCATTACCAGGCTTTATGTTTGAGAAATTATGGATTGGGATAAATTCATTGAGTCCTATAGAAGAAAACAACCCATGGATTTGATCATACCAAAAAATCCAAAAAAAAAAGACCATAAGGTGAATCAGGTGAGTTAGTGTTTTGATCACTTTACTATAACATGGGCCGCTCGATTTGAGCTTCGGTCGTCTGACTTGAGTTCATTACTACCCATCCACACCCAAATGTGTCTATGAGATGTCTTTGAAAGGATCGATTTGGTTAAAGCTAAAAGATAGAAAATTGCTCTTTTAGTCCAAGAAAATAATTTGTCTCCTACCCCACATGCTCTCTAGGAGTTAAGGAAATATTATTCCCCCCATGATCCGGCCCACAGCTCATGTTAATAAATATCTCCACCCGTATGTTTGGAGGATTCACTCACTACCTCCCACAAATCAACATATACCACCTATTTGTAATCGCTTTCCAAATAAGGATATCTTCATTATACTTTCAGCCATTACAAATATCAATATGGATGTTAACCTAAAGCTTTGTTGGAATTTCATCACTTCACATCAACACTGAGAAATTCTTTTGAGAAATACATATGTGAGATAGAAATGTCATTTCTTATTAGGTGAACACTTCAGTACCTTAGAACTTAGTTGGCTACCACTATCCTTGTCCAATCGAATATTATTATTGTAATGCCACATCACTTTTATAATTATTCTAATTTGAAATAAATCAAATTTGAAACCAAATTACACCGAAGGTACAACTACCTAATTACTTATTATGGGTACCTAAGAATTTACCTTCTTATTATTATTGTTTCATCTATTTGGAATGTTTTGTTCTGGACTGGTCCAATGGTTATTAGGCCCCTCCCATGCCTACTCTCGAGACGACCCGAATGACGTTGGCCAACTGCACTTTGGCTCAATGTCAGGCAACGTGGTCGGATATCCCCAAAGGGCACCTGAATCATAACGGCCCCGAAGCAGGCTTTTGCCACCAGCCGCAACCTCATTTCGTCTGCTCGACAAAAGTTGAGAAGACAATCGAAACTCATCCCAAACGTTTCTTCCCGATAACACCTTATTGGCCGACATAACGGCTAGTTACGGACACGACTGCTCGTTTTGACCCAATCTTGGCAATTACCTATTTTCACGGATCCTAATATCTAGGTCCAAAATAGGAATCAATGGCTACGCGTCGGAGAAAACTATATAATCCCACACACTTGTGAGGGTCAGGTATCCAATATTCACTCTATACACCCTAATACTTTTTTGTATCTCATTGTGCTCTTTCTTACTTCAACATCGGAGTGTATTGCAGGTACACCCCCTCTTCTCCATCAATTGCAGCTCGACGGATCATCATCTCTTCGATTCATCATTCTGATCAATACAACAGATAAGTATCCTACAAAGATGTCACGGTTGCTGTTTTTATCAACATTATGGACATAATTTGGTTTCATTAAAATAACATATATTTTGATAATAAAAATGTCACCCATTTTTTCGACTCTCTTAGAAAAAAACATGAGAAGCAATACCAATATGTGAAAAATGTTTGTACATTAATAATCCATTCAATATATGTGATTGAAACAGCTTTGCTTAGCTGGGGTCTTTTCGGTTGAGTTGTCACCAAAACTTTTAGTACCCTCCCTCTCTCCTTCAACATCTATACTTGACCTTATTTTTTTCTTTCTTAAAAGTATTATGTCAGTCCATAATTATCTTCTATAGAGAAAGAAAAAGAAAAGGATACACAGCCTTTTACAATAAACATTATCAATAGAAATAATCATATACATAGAATTATGAAAAGAAAAAGAAAAGTGATCCTTGCGTGAACACTATCATGAAATACTATGCATACAAATAGGACCGTTTTGAAGCCTGTCTTATTCTTATACCAAGTATTTCACAATCTACATACAAAATTTACATTTTAATCAATGTACTTTATTAACATTATGGTTGATATTTCATTTCATGCCCTTCAAAAAAACGATAAAAACGGAAAAAGTTGGTTAGGTGGAAGTTGAATGATAATCAGAAACTTTTGCTTGTTTTTGTGATCTCTCTTTCTCTTTCTCTTTCTCTTTCTCTGGTTGTGGAAGCAAAAAAGAGAAGATGGCGTATAGAAGAAGGCAAGGCATATCAAGAGCTTCAACATTCAAAGAAGAAATCCATTCATCATTGGATGATGATCCTAAAGATTCTCATCAACTAAATGGTTCTACACCTTCCCTCTCTTCTTCTAACTCTCCTACGCTCGCCGCTCAAGCCATTAAAGCCTCCGCTGCTCGTCGTCAGCCTGCTCTTTCGTTTGCCTTTGACTCCTCTCATCCTGATCATCAACGATCCACGGTATTCGATAAATTTATCATATCTACAATCTATAATATTATCGTTAATGAATATGAATAGACAGATAGATAGATAGATCGGTCTTAAATTGAATATAATTGTTTGGATGAATGCGTTGATGTAGAGTTTTGATGCTTATGGAAATGATAACAACAAATCTGGTTTTTGGGGTGTTTTGGCTCATAAGGCCAAATCAATTCTGGATGAGAACAATTCAGATCCACCACAACATGATACCAAGCCACAAACAGTTAAATCACACTCATTTAATACATATTCTAGCCCTTTTTCAACTCAGGTGATTACCTTATAATGCTTGCATAAATATATGTTTGTCATTTGTATTAGTTGAATATGAATCAACTTATTTGTGTGAGTTTTTGGTATGGCATGGTTATTGAAGCCATTTTATCAACCTCCTGACTCTAATAAAAGAATGGACAATGCTTCGATTCGGAAGGGATTGGATGCGATCACTACTTCCCTCAATCATCTAGGTGATACCTTTGAGAAGGCTTATGAGGTAACTCTGTCTATTTATCTGTTGATGAGTTTATCTGAATTTCATGTGTTTGAATTTCAATGTAACTTCTTAGATTTCCTCAGGATGGAAAAACAATGGTGGAAAGTAAGACAGCAGACCTGAGATCTCAAATCAGGCGAAAAGGTGACACAAACCAAGCTTCAATTATAAGGAATCCATGGCAGCAATCAGATCAGACACAGTCTCATTCTAATCATGAAACACAACTTAAGCAATCCCGAGACGTAAGGTGCCAACTGTGTAATCAAGTATAACGGTTGCAGTCATGATAGAACATCTTATAATGATTTTGGAATTGTAAATAGATTTTAACTTAGTAGAATATTTTCTTAGTCCCTCTCATGTGATTAATTTGAATTTAGTTCACATATGGAACATACATATTCTACTATCCAAGTTCTGTTAAATTCTTATGTAACCAAACAAGCTACATTTCCTTTTGCTTTGATTTCAGGTGGCGTTGGCAACAGCAGCAAAAGCAAAATTACTTCTTCGTGAGCTAAAAACCGTTAAAGCGGATTTAGCATTTGCTAAAGCGCGTTGTGCTCAACTTGAAGAAGAAAATAAATTACTCAGGGAACGAGAAGGAAGCGACAAGGGACTTATACGTGATGATGATGATCTGGTATTAGTTTGTTTGCTGTTAACCAATGTGAAAATTGTTTTTAAAAGCCAAAGAAATTTTAAGTGCCTCTGTGTTTTCTTAGTAATAAGTATCTAAAATGTAGCCTCTTTCTTTTGATGCAACTATGCTACATTATAAGGTAGATGCATGTATAAAAGTAAGATCATATATATGCATAATGCACTATTATTACTACTACTATTTGAATTTGAGGTCTGATACTAAATTTGTGATGTCTTCAGATTCGGCATCAAATGGAAACACTTTTAGCTGAAAAGTCTCGTTTGGCTAATGAGAATGAGACATATTCAAGGGAAAACCGTTTCTTGAGGGAGATTGTGGAGTATCATCAGCTGACAATGCAGGATGTGGTGCAACTTGATGAGGGAATGGAGGACGTTGCAGAACTTTATCCAATGCCTGTGAATGGAATCACTAGGTTGTTATCTGGCTCACCACACTCGTTATCACCTACACCGACATCGCCTGATGAGGTTTCTCTAGGGTCAACAAAAGTAATGTTTCCTGTGCCAGAAGGAGATGATGATGAGAGTACATCAGAAGAAAATGAGACTCCTACTAGTGTCTCGGCATCTCAAAATGCAGCAACATGATCACACTTTTTTTGTTTATAGGGTTAGAGTTTTAGATGAGATTCTCTTGTTTTGAGAAATATATGCATGTTTTGTAATGTATATTCATTTATTTATTCTACCTGATTGCAATGTGAGGACTGAGGAATTAAGAACATTGGAGTATTTGATACTCATGTCTGTTTTGTGTGTACCTTTCCTGTCACTGTGTCCTTTATGTTTTTCATGTGTATTGGCTGATCAAATTTTGTTGGACAGTCTATTACAAATATTAGAGGTTTTATTAACATTTCAAATGTATCAAATCCAAATATAATTGACACTAAAATTTATTATTCAGCTTTCTGAAATGTCAATATATCTAAATAGAAATTACTTTACATTTGACTCACTATTAATCACAATCAATTTTGTATGATTAATCATTTAAAAATAATTTTTGTGAAGACAAAATCAAACACATGCTGAATGAATCAAATCAGACAGATTTAATGACAATTCTGCAATCACTTCTAATGGTCATTTTGATCCAAGTTGAAGGTCGAGAAGTCGTTCATATGTGACTTGATTGAGCTTTAATGAGAAATGAGAAATTTAAGTATCAAGAATATCACAGATTTATTAAATTTACTGAAATGTGAGATTTCTATAACCTGCAAGTCTCACAAACATGTTAGTCTCGCAAACAACATTCAAACAAATACAAAAAAAAAATATTTAATTTGCTATTTGATTCACAATATATGACAGAAAGAAGTTTGGAGAAAGAGACCTTCATTCCTTTTGTAGATGAAGACTCGCATTTAATTATACATTCAATAAACTTCTAGTTACAGGGTCATATAATACACTTAACCTCTTACAAGTACATTATATGAATAATAGGTGACAGGTTAATTCCTATTTAGCTGCATTCATCTTTTCTCAGAGTATCTCCAAAATGCCTCCAGTGAATTTTACATGTGTTGATGTGTATTTGATCAGGATTGCTGCTTTAAAAATAAAGCTTCAAAGCAGAAAAATCTTCCTGGCTTGTATCATATGAGTTTAGAATAACTGGAAAAACAAACTAGTAGAGCCATCACCAAATGACCTGAGGTCTGCAGGTTTTACCAAAGCCCTGCACAATGGGCAGGTCCTTTCCCTCTCAAACCTGCCAAATAAGGTAATCAGGAGTCAAAAATATCATATGTTTTTAATAGCTATAAATTTATATTTACTTTATTCAGTTGATTTTTGAAAAATGTCTTTTTAACTTGATTTTTCACGTTGTGTAAACTACCCATGCAGTACTTTGCTAGTTTGCTTTATAAGCATAGTACTTGCTAGTTTAATGGAAATGTAAATGAAAATTGTATATTCTTATGCAGACCATTACACAAGATAACAGCAAAGCAAGTCTCACCACTCTGATACACAGTCTTCACAGAAAATGTGTTTACAACGAAGTAAGATTGGGGCATGCATCTTCTCTTGACAAATAGCACAAAGATCACCGGCTGCAACAACCTGCCATCAGACAATTACTTGCATGAACAACTTGCTGCTCCCATATTGCATATAGAATGACAGAAAGTGTGATATACGACTAAATATTAGACCTCGTAATGGACAGGATGCAGTGAAACTTAAAAAGCAAGTGTTAATTTCAAATAAGTTTTATCTCAACCCAACAGCCATTGGACAAAACTAAAACATTCTTCTGCTCATTTCAAAATTATGATGATATTTAAATCTTTGATTGATATGCTGGCCAAAATGGCATCTTAATAATAGTAGAGGCTTATGCTAAAGTGAACGAGTGGCTCAAGTGTTTCACTCCATTGTGCACAATTCATTTATTTTTTGACTATTTGGGTTGAGCTGCAACACAGGCTTTATCGCTTCAGTTGTAGTTACTAGTTATACCTAAAACACACTAGGGTTTATAAAATAGTACATACTAGAGAAAAGTTAACTGAACTCACTCTTGATAACAGAAAAGACAACCGCCAAACCAAATTAGGAAAAAAACATAACAGGACAGCAATTCATATATTAGCAAATTGTCATTTAACAACTAAAAACGGTAATTTGAAGAGATAATGAATAAACATTGAAACTTTAACAATTGATTGGCCAACAGCAAAATAAAATGAAGGCATCCATAGTACCTGTTCTGATGTTGCATGAGCCCCATAGTGTACTTCTTTACGTGACAATGCCTTCACTGCGGCAAAGAAAGATTGCACCTGAAAAGTGAAAACCACTAAACAGTTGAGAGAAGAACCACCAGATGTCAATCAACCCATGATATACACATACAGTACTTTAATTATATACAAAAAAACTAGTTTACTATGTACATAAGAACTTAATGAACACTTCATTGTAACCCATCTGATAACCTCATAGTTTGAATCATTACCATAAATGATTAAACAATGAGTAAATTAACATGTCCATGAGGGGTCACAGCTTAAGGGAAGAGATAACCTTGAAACCTCAATTAAATAGATAACAAAACAGAAAAAGCTCTCCCAAACTGCTCACTTATCTAGAAAAGGCTCTTTTATTTCGGGGAACCTATAATGCAAAAGGATGTTACAAAATTTAGGATTTTTAACAAATGTGCATGAATCACTCCCTTCTCTAGAGAGATTCTCAGAATCTCAAATTACATTTCCCTTCTCTATATTTAGAAAAGTTCCCCAAAAGATTAATATTAGCTACATTTATATAGGCACAAAATTGGTCGGCACCAATTACTTACATCAAATCTGATGGTGTAAGGGAATTAAAATATTGAATTCATGTTCTAAAACCCCAAAGTCAGTAGTAGCCTAGTAGGAATGTTAAAAAATAGTTGTTGGCGACACTAATGTCAATAAAAGAGAGGGGGGAGCTTTTGAGAGACTTATTTTTAACTACTCATCATCAATGAGATTTGTTTACATCATAAAGACAAAAGAGTAGCAAATCTTAATGTCTGATGAGAGGGGAGTGTAATAATAATATTATTCACACATAAAAAAGTTAGTAACTTTCAAATCTTTTTTTACTAAAGATGACCTTATTTTTGACAAAGGCCTATTTCTACAAATAAATTATATTTTTTGCTTGAACCAAACACAAATATAAACAGAAGTAAAATTACACAGTTTAGTTTAACAAACAAAGAAAGCTAGTAAAAAAAGGTTTAAATAATAGAAGTATGCACAACCTGAACATTTGTTTATAATTAGGCGAGAGAGATTAGAAGTAGAAGGCTACTCTTCACATGCTACACTCATACAAACATAAATTTTGAAAGAATATCTCACCTTTTCAACAACAGATGTGAGCTTAAATGTTAGATACAATCCTGTCATCAGTGATGAAAAGAGGCTTCCATATTCTTTGTTCAGGAAGAAACGATACCAAACGGGTGTTGGCAATAAAGCTCGGTAAAGCAGGAGTAGGTATTCAACTAAAGTCAGCATTTGCCCCTAACAGATAAATTATGGTATAATCAGAAATGTAATGTACAAGATACAGATTCTGAACTCATCAAAACTCTTTGGCATCTTAAAAGAAATAATGCATCTTAAAAGAAATTGCAGACATGTTGGTAATAATATAATTTAAAAAGAAAAAAACCGCCTTCAAATATTCTTCTATTCCCGAAACATTAAACACTTGCACTAAATTCCCTAGTGCTTCATAACGTATCACCTCACCTGCTTACGATAATTGCGGCCTCTGCTATTCTTGTAATACATTAACAATATACACTTGAATATCATTGCAGCCTGGCGCGCCAAAGTATCTGAAATTTAAAAACAAATTTTGTATATCAATGGAATTAATTATCCACTCATTGAATTTCAAACAGAGAATAACATTAACAGCAGGTTAGTTGTAAGTTGAAATGAAAAAGCAAATAACACGAGATTACTAGAACAAAACACAAGCTTAAAATGCAGTTAGAAACATGGCCAGTAATTAGGATGGAGAAACACACCATTCACCATGATGATGAAAATAGCATGCCAGAAAGGCGGTATTTCTTTGGGAGGAAGCATGACTAACGGATACATTAGATCATCATTCTGATACCACCAATAAACACCAACCACATGAAGTGCAAAAGCAACAGAAATTCCAATCAAAACGGGCATTTTCCTCTCTCCCTGCAGCCACCAAAATAAAAATAAAAAGTGTATCAAACAGCATAAATTGGCCTACATTAACATCACTTTTTCACATCTCATTGACAAAGAACACATAAGCACAAAGGCTCACCTTCAAGGCCGTTTGTTTCCGCAGAATGTCATTTGACTTGAAAAGGACGGCAGCAATCCAAATGGTAACAAAAAAACCTGCAACCATATAAAAATCACAAAACCAAGAGGTAAAAATCCAAGTTTCTTAAACAAAAAGTTAATGATAATAGTGAACAAAGTAGTGAATTGAGAATGAACCTTGCAAATGTTGACGAATGAAAACCACCAAAAGAAGCAAAGAAAAGGGCAAGACTTGCTCAATCCACCTAGCAGCATGCTGAATATCATATCTCTGGTAAGAAGAATCTCTTCCATTAGCACCAACACCATCACCACCGCCACCACCTGCTTCTGCATCAACATTACCACTCCCGGACCGCGAAACACCCTCAACATCACCATTTGAAGGGGATGACGCCATTCCAGCCGAAGCAGCAGAACCATCGTTCGTCACCAGTGGGGTACCCTCCTCATCTCTGTGATGATCTTGCTCAGCAGCACCGATGATCCTGATCGAAACCTCGCCTTCATTGGGGACAGAATCAGGGTTAGGTTGATGTTGATGCTGGTTCGACCTAGGCGGAAGAATACCAGAATATTCCAGAAGCGCTGATAACGGTGCTTGAATGATGCTGGCTGCCGACGGGAATCCGTATCTTCGCGAACTCAACGATGAAGAAGAAGATGATCCGGCAACCGGAGAGCCTCTGAACATGTCGCCACTCCCTTCCATTGACGTGAAATCCCTAACCCTAACTCTAAATCATAAAACAATGAGAATCGGAAAATAGCGTTGACGTTGACGTTGACGACGACGACGCTGATGATGGAATGAAAGGGGAAGATGATCGAAGAAATAGAGGGAAAGTGAAAGGGATTGAAGTGTGAAGAGGATTGACGGAATAGAATCAGTGGGAAAAAGGGGTTAGGGTTTTGGGTTTGAAAGGGTGAAGAATGATGATAGAGAAATTGAGGGTTGAAATTGGGGGTTATGGAGATTGGAGTAATGGGGAATTGGTGAAAGGTGTTTCTCGCAGGCGCTCGCTCGCTCTCTGGTGTGATGTGCGGAGAATGGCGCCAGAGAGAGAGCTAAGAGACAAAGCGCGAGAGATGAAAGAAAAGAGAAGCAACCATTTCGGATACTATACTTGCTTTGTTTTCTCATCCCCAAATTCATATTTTTCCATTTTCATTTTTTTACAAATCGTATGTATCACGACATACATGTATGTACATTACATTCAAATGGATTTTTTAAATGAAAACAAAGAGAATACAAATGTCTGTCTTCTGTTTTTGAACTATTGTCACCCAGAGAAATTGGAACGAGGAGCGTACTTTGTCGTTTTCTTTAAGATGTTTTATCGTAATTTTAATAAGTATGTAAAGCATGTTTTCGATTATCACTTATACGAAAATGAATCCTTCGAAAATATACACTTTCAGATGGTGTTTAAGCCACTCGTTGATGGCACAAGAAGTCACTCGAAAAATCAGAAAAGAAAAAGTAATTTTAAATGAAGAGAATGAGAGAGAAAAAAGAGATTTTGAAAGGTTCAAAAATCTAGAGTGATTTCCAACTGAACCGGGAAAATTTATTTAAAGGCAAAGGATCCTATTCAATGGAGAAAAAACCGTGGGAAGAAGACATGGGAGAGAGTAAAACTGGCCCAATCAAAACTAGTCATTTTTACTGGGCCAAAAAGTCACACATTTGACTCTTGGAGGGCAAGCAAACCAGTCAAAACTAGGCACGGCCTCAACAGTGAGATTATTATGCACTTATAGATCATCCATCGGGATCACATGCGACGGATCTGAAATATACTTTTGGAGTTGCGACACATGGAACGCATCATACAAATTCGATATATTATGTGGCAAGGTCACTCTATAAGCAATATTCCCCACTTTTTTTGAAATTTGATACGAACCAATAAACTGAGGAGTCAGCTTCCTTGACTTCAAAGCACGACCTACATCGGTTACCGAAGATACCCTCAAGAATACATGGTCTCCCTCTTGAAACTTAAGATCATTCTTCCTCTTATCATGGTAACTCATTTGCCTACTCTGCGAAGTCTTCATCTTTTTGGCTCACTTTCTTCGTAGTTTCTCGAATAATTTCGGTTTCAACCACTACACGTTCACCAGATTCATACCAACACAAAGGTGTTATGCACCTCCGACCATACAATTCCTCAAAGGGTGTCATACCAATACTAGCATGAAAACTATTATTATAAGTGAACTCAATAGTGGAAGATAATTATCACATGTACCTCCATGCTCCAGAACACAAGCTCTCAACAAATCCTCTAATGATTGAATCGTTCTCTCCGTCTGACCAACTGTCTCTAGATGATAAACGAAACTCAGCCTCAACTTAGAACCCAATGCCTTTAGTAAACTCTTCCAAAAATCTAATGTAAACCTCATATCTCAATCTGAAACAATACACAGAGGTATATCATGAAACTTCACAATCATACTGATGTAAATCTCCACCAACTTCGACACAGGAAAACTAATATTAATCGAGATAAAGTAAGCTGATTTCGTTAGTTTATCAACTATCACCCAAATTGAATCATGTCCCTTCAGAGTATTTGGCAATCCTGACACAAAATTCATAGATAAACTACCCCACTTACATTCTGAAACTTACAATGGTTGCATCAATCTTGTCGGTTTCTGATGTTCGACTTTCAACTTCTGGCAAGTCAAACACGCATACACTCGCCACATCTTGTTTCAACCCTGACCACCAAAATAACTTTTTAAAGTCTTGATACATTTTAGTCACCCCCGGATGAATACTCACATTACTTTTGTGACTTTCCTCCAAAATCATCTTTTTCAACTCAAAATCATCGGGAACACAAATTCTATTATGGAATCTCAACACACCTAGCACGTCTACTTTAAAATTGTTATCTTCAACTTGATTACTCTCAACCATCAAATCTACCAATTTTACATCCATCTTATGTGCCTCTTTAATATTATCTAAGAAATCGCTGTTAATCTTCAACATTCCCAACTTCACACTCTATGGTGTCACTTCACAAACTAAACTCATGTCTCAGAATTTTGCGATCAATTTTAACTCCTGAACCATCATAGCAGACATATGTAACAATTTCTTACTTAAAGCATCTGCCACAACATTAGCTTTACTAGGGTGGTAATTTAAGCTAGAGTCATAGTCTTTCAATAATTCTAACCACCTTCTTTGCCTCATGTTCATTTCCTTCTGATCAAATAAATACTTTAAGCTCATGTTATCACTAAACACTTCAAATTTGGAACCATAAAGGTAATGCCTCCAAATATTTATTACAAACACCACTGTCGCTAATTCAAGATCGTGAGTAGGATAGTTTCTTTCATGAATCCTCAATTGTCTCAACTCATAAGCTACTACCTTATCATTCTGCATAAGCACACCACCTAAACCCATTTTAGAAGCATCATAATACACCACAAACGGTTTTTCAGAATTAAGTAATATTAAAATCGGAGTCGTCGTCAATTTCTTCTTTAACTCAACAAAACTTTATTCACATTAGATATCCCACACAAATGCCCTACCTTTACGATTTAGTTGAGTTAACGGAAGTGCTAACTTAGAAAAGCCTTCAATAAACCTTCTATAATAATCAGCCAAGCCCAAAAAGCTTATGATCTCTGTAACTGACTTTGGAGCTTCCCACTGCAACACTACATCTACTTTGGACGGATCCATAGAAATTATATCACCTAAAATAACGTGACCAAGAAAACTAACCTTCTCCAACCATAATTCACATTTGGACAGTTTTGCATACAACTTCTTCTCTTTCAATAATTGAAATACAACCCGCAAATTCTCAGCATGTTCCTCTTCTGATTAGGAATATATCAAAATATCATCAATGAATACTACCATGAACCGGTCCAAGTAAGTGCGAAAGATACGATTCATATACTCCATAAACACTTTTGGCGTGTTAGTGACACCAAATGACATCATTGAATACTCATAATGTCCATAATGAGTTCTAAAAGTTATCTTTTGAATGTCATAATTCTTGACTCGAATACGGTGACAACCCAATCTCAAGTGAATCTTACTAAACATCTGCGCCCCCACTAATTGATCCATCATGTCATATATCCTCGAAAGCGGATACTTGATTTTTATTGTCACTTTATTCAACCGTCGGTAATCAACACAAAGCCTCATACTACCATCTTTCTTTTTCGCTAGTAACATTGGAGCTCCCCACGGTGATACGGTTGGCCTTACAAAAAAAAATTCGAGTAAGTCTTCCAACTGCTTCTGTAACTTTGATAATTCAGATGCTGATATTCTGTATGGCACCATAGAAATAGGTCTGGTTCTAGGGATAAGATCTATAGAAAACTCCACTTCTCTTTTCGGTGGCACGTTTGGAATATTGTTTGGAAAAACTTCAGGAAAATCACATACTACCTGAAACTCATCAATCACATCATAATTTTCAATAGATAAGGACGCCATCATCGAAAACACCTGAGTTTCATCCAAAATCAACTCATTCAGTTGCCTAGAAGATAAAAACTCGGATTCCTCCTCTTTGTTAGGAGCACAAAACCGAACGGATTTGTTGTAGCAGTTGATATGAATAAAATTATATTCCAACCAGTTCATACCCAAAATTACATCCAAACCACTTAGAAGTAAACAAACTAGATCAATAACAAAGTCTCTATCATAGATTGATAAAGGGCACTTCAAACATACTAGAGAAGCATTCACTGATCCCTTAGCTGAAGTATTGATAATCATCTCTTCATTTATAAAAGATAACACAAGACCCAACTTTTTCACACACGGCATCAATAAAACAATATGTAGCACAAGTATCAATAATAGTAATTAAATGAGTATTATTAATGAAACATATACCTTTGATCAAGCGATCTTCATTGGATGTCTGAGTCCCAACTAAAGCAAACACCTTTCCACCGGATTGAGCTTGCTTCGGTTTCTGACACTAAGCACTGATATGTCCTTCTTCACCACAGTAGAAACAAATTACTTTTTTGTGTCTACATTCAACTACCCCATGCCCAATTTTGCCACAACTAAAACACCTATTCAATTCAGTAGTACATTCATTACTCGGATGATCAGGTTTTCCACATCTGAAACACACGATACCAGCAGAAGCTTATCTCCCACTTGGTCTTTTACCATTAGCAACTTTCTATTTTCCTTTGTCAATCAGAGCATTGTAAGGCTTTCCACGATTCTGTTGTTGCCCCCATCTCATATCATTCATAATCATGTAGTGAGCCTTACCGTCTACTTCATAAATTCTGCGACTATTCACCAAATCTGGAAACTTACGGATCCGCTTATAACCAATTTCCTTCTTGATTTCAGGACGAAAGACATTTTCAAACTTTATACACTTTGGAAATTTAGTAATTGCCTCGTTGTAATGAGGGTATAACTTCTCCAACTCCACAAACTTAGCAGCATAATTAGTTACTGACAAGTCTCCATGTTTCAACTCTAGAAATTCGATTTCTTTCTTCTTGCGAACATCTTCCGAAAAGTACTTTCTCAAAAATTCTCTAATGAACACAGCCCATGTGTTAACTGGAAATTTGTAAAGTATGCTTGAGGGTATTGCTCAAAGGTAAATGCTCCTATAAGTTAAGGGCTAACGTTAAATGAAGATAGTTTTGAGGAAAAAGCTTTATAAAGTTAAGTTGGAAGTGCCATAAAACACATGTCGGCTGAGAAGCTAAATTAGAAAACCAACCTAGTCGACCAATGCAGCCAGAACAAAATTGCGTCGAAAATAAAACTAGATCGACAAAATGATGTGTTGGTCGATTCGACATAAGTTTGGGTCGAATGAAGGCGTCAATCGAAATGGTCGTGCTGTCGAAGATGTAGGCCAAGGGACTTATGAGATATTATTACTCCTTAAGAGTATATCAAAACTGAAAGCAGTTTCCTTCTGAAGTCATGAAGCGGGAAAAAGTCAGAATAAGGAGATTGTGGGTAGTTATCTCAGAAGATCATGGGCTCGAAGCGTTAAACGGATGGTGAAATCGTGTGCAGCAGTTATCTCTAGTTTGAATCTCGTCCATTGATTACTTTTAACAGTTACCTTGTAAAGTACTATAAATAAGTTAGTATGGTAGAATTTTAGGTGTGTTCATTTGTATCTTCAAACTGCTTGCCAAAACTCTTCCCAATTTCGCGCTAAAGGAAGAAAGAGTCACCCAAGCCTTTGATGTACGTAAATCACCATATTTCTTTTTCAATGCAATTGATTTACATTTAAGTTTATCTTTAATGTTCATTTACTTCTACTTCCTTTATCAAAAATACTTCAAACGTCAACTATTGGTCACAAGTCACCAATTAGTGTTCCGTTGAGTTTTGTTCCTAGCGCCTGCAGTCGATTTGCAGGCAGTCAAAATTATGTATGTGTGGGAAGCCATTGTGTTGTTTCCCTTAGGCTCTGAAAACCGTTTCTTAGCCAAGGTCCTTTTTCTGCAGAATCAGTACAATTTACCAAAACCTTAGCACGTGTCTTAAGATCAACTGGTCGATCTTGCAAGTAACTCTTAGTTTTAGGACTCAGGGAGGACCAGCGGTTGTTTACCATTTTCCGCAGTAAACAAATTGGCACGCCTAGTGGGATCTTGTGCTAAATGTTAGAGTGTGTCTTAGAAGTGCATGAAACTTAAAAGTGGAAATTCAGCAAGTAAGAAACCACCACCCACTAGGAAACATACACCTAAGATAACAAATAATACTCCCGCGTCGAACGCGGATGAAGTTCCATCGCGAACGCTGGGTATTACCGACCCAGTTGTTTCGCCACTTGCATCATTTCCTCCTTCAAGTAGCACAAATACCTCAGGGCCAATTGCTCCAGTATCAATTCCAATTCCCCAGACCACACCGGTGAGTCTGAGGCCTGTGGTGGCCACGAGCGCCATTCCAAACATGGCGATACCTCGATTTACTGCTAATCCCCTTTATGGAATGTCGTATTCCTTAATGACGGGATACCAATCGACCCTAAGTGTAGCAATAGCGTCTGATAACATGCAGAATACAAACGCCCATTTGCAAGGATCTGCGATAGGGGCAAATAGGGAAATGTCTGCGTAACATTTAAATACTACCTCTGTGGCAGTATTGAGGCAACAAATAGATGATAGCAACCATGAATTAGTTAATATGTTAACTAACCAAATGGGCAATGTGTTTAACCCTATAGTGCAAGAATCAGTCGAGACTAATAGGCATTCCGCTGAAACAAACCGACAGGTTATTGCACAACTAACACGCCAGGTAACTCTTAGAGTTTCCAATGATAGGGCACCCGCTCGATAACCCATACATGTTCATGGAGACATGGGGGCAGTAGAAGAAGAAACCGTGTATCAAGGTCAAGCCGCAACGCCTCAAAGAAATGTCGTTGTCAACCCACCTAGGGTTCTGGTGCACAGACATCAAGAGGCTGACCAAGTCCTTGACCAAGTTCGACAGGAGGATTTAGTTGTTGAGAATAACTTAACCAACATTGTTGAGAGAATTATGGCCCGAAATGGTATGAATACAATGCCAAGGCCAACATACTCTTCCCCATTATCAGAGTACATTTTACAGTCCGAAAACCCTAGAGGATGGAAAATTCCTAAATACACCAAGTTTGGAGGAGAAACGGGTGAGTCAATGGTCGAACACATCGTTAGATACTTGACGGAGTCGGGAGATATGGCAAACAAATAAGGGTGAAACATTTCCCTTTGTCCCTTACTAAGGCAGCCTTTACATGGTTTACTACCTAGCCCCCTAATTTTATCGACTCATGGGCGAAGTTAGAGAAACTTTTCCACGAGCAGTTTTACGAGGGGCATTCGAAAATAAGTTTAGTCGAGTTGTCAAGCATTAAGAGAAAGTTTGTTGAGACAATAGATGATTATCTAAATAGGTTTAGATCGTTGAAATCAATGTGCTTTACCCAAGTGCCTGAACATGAACTTGTTCAAATGGCTGCTGGAGGTTTGGACTACTCTATTAGGAAGAAAATAGATCCAACCTTCATTAAGAGCATGTCACAATTGGCTGATATAGCTTGTCACCTTGAGCGCCTTCGACTAGAGAAAGTTAGACATACTAAGGCTAAGTCTAAGAAAGAGAAGGTAGCCTATGTCGACTTCGATGATACAGATTCTATATACGAGGCTAATTACATGTTGCCGACGGAGGCAGACGTGGATGTGGCTTAATTAAAATCAGGGCCAGCATACGAATGCAAATTGTTGTTTCCTGCCAAAGGAAAAGGCCCTATTGTCAAAACTAGTTCGAAAATCCCTGCAAAAACTTATATTGTTGTCGTTAGTAAATGCGAGGAGATTTTTGATTTACTAGTCAAAGATGGTCAAATTTTAGTACCCCGGGATGCTAAATTACCGCCATTAGAACAAAGACAGAAAAGAGGTTTTTGTAAATATCATAATTATCTTGGTCACACAACCTCTCAATGTTTTCTTTTCAGGGATCTAGTTCAGAAGTCACTCCAGGAGAGTCGTTTGAAATTTGCTGCAAGAAAGCAGAAGATTGATAATGATCCTCTGAGGCAAGAAGAAGCCTTCTTTGCTGAGCCTGTGGACATCAACATGGTCGACATCACTGAGGTGCCCGACAACACCATGTTGGAGGAAAGCACTGATGAGAGTCCAAACGTCAAATTAACTGACGTCTATCCAAGAGACGATGAAGACTTGCTGAGTTTTCTTTATCGTTGCAAAAACAAGGGCACTCAAGTCGGTTTGTGCCCCAAATGTAGCGCGCTAACTGACAGAATCGCTGCCAAGAATTTCCAAAAACTACAACTAGAAAGGGGAAGGGTCTAGTGGAATAGAAGGGACCCAAGGCAGTCATCCCAATTTAGGCCAAAGACTTTTGTTCCGTCGGCCACTGCACCCAAGGGGACATGGATCAGGCCTCAAATGGTCGTTGGGCCATCAAATACTGCTGGTGTTATAAGAGAGGCAAAAGGAAAAACGCCCATGAGCTATCGACTAGAGGTACATTTTGAGAAGAAAAGCCATGTGTCTGAGAACTACATGGGGAAAAATCCAATGAGTCGAACTCAATGGAGACGTTTCCAGAGAAAGAAGCAGGCTGAAAGACAAGCTGCTATTGCCGCTAGGCAGAATACTGTCAATAAAGGAAAGAATCCACTGCATTACAAGTCAAAGATCGACTCTGCTGTCAATCAGCAGATTAAGAAATGCGTCAACAAGCTTGTTGACAATGGTTCTGATGAGGCAACTGATGACTTTGCCTCTGATTCAAAAGAGAGCTTAGATATCCTGGTCAATGTTGTTTTGATACTCCTAGAGGAGTATAATATTTTGATAGAAGTAGAGAATACTAATGATCTGGATACTGCTGAAATGGCTTTACATAAGCCAACTTGCTACTTTGTGATGAATAATGGCTCCATTGAGAGTCAAGATGCCTTTTTTGAGAGGCCCGATATGGCTATGAGGAGCCATTTGAAGCCCTTGCTGATCAAAGCAAAGGTCGAAGAAACTGCCATTAACAAGGTGTTAGTGGATTGTGGCGTTACTGTTAACATAATGCCACATCATATTCTGAAGAGGATCGGTAAGTTCGACACCGATATAAGGCCTCATAATGTGGTCATATCAGACTATGAAGGGAGAACCAAAACTACCATGAGGGTAATCCAGGCAGATATCACCGTCGACTCAGTCACCAGGCCGACAATATTCATGGTCATCCAAGGTCGACCAAGTTATAATCTGCTAGTGGGCAGGGAATGGCTACATGGAGTCGGTGTTGTACCATCCTTCATGCATCAACGCCTGATCATATGGCGAGAAGATGGCATCGTAGAAAACATCGAAGCTGATCAAGGTTACTTCATGATGGATATCAATGCTGTCGGCCAAAATCAGTTCGATAGGAAGTTGGTCAATATCGCTCCTTGCCAACCAGCAGAAGAAGTGTATGCCAACTTAAACGAGGCATTCGTTTCTTTAAAGCTGCATGAAACCCACAGATTTGTGTGGGATGTTGAACCTCTAGAGGATCCCTATGCAGAGGAACTCGTGCCAACAGGCTGGGGAAATCATCACGACATTGATGTCTGAGCTGGAGGCTTTGGGAAGGATTTCGGCGTACATTGTTGAAAACAAGATAAATTCGGCTCTAGAAGCTGAAGAAGAGAAACCGGCCACAGAAGCTGGTAAATTTCCCCTCCCAGAGGAAGTAATTCTGGCTGTCGATCCATAACCACCAGATAAAACCAAGCTGGTCAACAAAAGCGTCGATGAGCAGCGTCTAGATTGCATATATGACGACGAACCTCTAGGTTTCGAAAAGGATCCCATGGCACCAGAAAAATGCAGCCACAAGATCCTTTGGAAGAAATCAACCTTAGCGCAAAGGGTGATAAAAAACCAACCTAAATTAGCGCCAACATCGATCAAAAATTTAGATCTGAGGTAATATCTTTACTAAAAGAGTTTAAAGACTGTTTTGCTTGGGACTATAATGAAATGCCAGGTTTGAACAGGGAATTGGTCGAATTAAAGTTACCAATAAAAGTTGGAAAAAAGCCAGTGAAACAAATACCTCGACGATTTGCGCTTGTAGTTATGTCGAAGATCAAAGAGGAGATAGAAAGACTCCTCTAAAGCAAGTTCATCAGAACTGCAAGGTATGTCGAATGGTTGGCTAATATTGTGCCAGTTATTAAGAAAAATGGAAAACTAAGAGTGTGCATTGATTTTAGAGATTTAACTGATGCCACTCCTAAAGATGAATATGTTATGCCAGTAGTTGAGATGCTAGTCGATTCGGATGCTGGTTTTAAATACTTAAGTATGCTTGATGGTTATGCTGATTATAACCAAATTTTTATTGCAAATGATGATGTGCCGAAGACGGAGTTTCGTTGCCCAGGGGCATTAGGCACCTATGAATTGGTAGTCATGCCGTTCGGCTTAAAGAACGCTGGAGCAACGTATTAGAGGGTAACGAATACTATGTTTCATGATTTCATTGAAAATTTCATGCAGGTTTACATCGACGATATTGTAATCAAGTCGAATAGTAAATTAACACACTTAGAACATCTTCAGAGATCTTTCGAAAGAATGCAAAAATATGGATTGAAAATGAATCCATTAAAGTGTGCTTTTTGTGTGCAGGCAGGAGATTTCATTGGTTTTGTTGTGCATAAGAAAGACATCGAAGTTGATCAAAGCAAGACCAAAGCCATCATGGACGTCAAACCTCCGTCGACCAAAAAGGAGCTTCAGTCTTTGTTGGGCAAAATAAATTTCTTAAGGAGATTCATTTCCAACTTAAGTGGCAAAACTAAGGCATTTTCACCACTACTTTGACTGAAAAACAAGGAGTTTATCTGGCATGAGGAGCATCAAGAGGATTTCGACAAAATAAAAGAGTATCTGGTGAAGCCTCCTATATTAGCACCTCCACTTAGAAATAAGCCTACGAGGTTGTATATAGCAGCATCAGAATCGACCATAGGTAGTCTGTTAGTTCAAGAGGACGACAATCATGTCGAACGACATGTGTATTACCTTAGTCGTATGTTAAATGGTCTTGAAACTTGGTATAGTGACATAGAAAAGCTATGCTTGTGTTTATGGGAGACTCTGAATTGGTAGTCAAACAAGTATCAAAAGAGTATAGATGCGTCAAAGAGAATTTAATCATGTACTTCGTGATTGCCATAAGGTTGTTAAAACGGTTCGAACAAGCAACCCTTCGACACAATCCTTGATGGGAAAACCAAGAAGCTAATGACCTGACACAAGAAGCCTCAGGATACAAGAAGAATGAAGACGAAGAGCCTATTCAAGTAAAGAAAAAGGTTAGAGCTACTTTGTTGTCCCCTTCGGAATTATTAATTATAAAATTAGGTGCAATAGATACTGAAAATTTTGAAATTTTAGCAATTGACAATGGGAAAGACAATGACTGGCGCAAACCCCTGGTAGACTACTTGCGTTCGCCCACGGGTTCGACAGATCGTAAAATAAAATATCATGCCTTGAATTTTGTTTTGATTGAAAATGAATTATTTAAGAAAACTGTCGAAGGGGTATTACTTAAGTGCCTATGAGAAAGTGAGACATACGTAGCAGTGTCGAGCGTGCATAGTAGAGCATGTGGTGCACACCAAGCTGGACACAAGATGAAATGGTTGCTGATGCGAACAGGTATTTATTGGCCCTCGATGTTGAAAGATTGTGTCGAATATGCTAGAGGATGCCAAGAATGCCAAATGCATGGGGGCATCCAGCACGTGCCAGCAAGCAAATTGCATGCCATAATAAAACCTTGGCCATTTAGAGGATGAGCCTTAGATGTGATTGGTGAAATAAAACCAACATAATCAAAACAGCAGAGGTACATTTTAGTCGATATTGATTATTTCACAAAGTGGGTCGAAGTCTTAGCTTTAAAAAATGTCGACCAAGAGGATGTGATTGATTTTATACAAAATAATATTATGTGTCGGTTTGGAATTCCTGAGACAATTACAACTGACCAAGGTACAGTGTTCACGGGGCAGAAAATGCAAGAATTTATGAAGGAAGTTGGAATAAAACTATTAACTTCTACCCCTTATTATGCTCAAGCAAATGGCCAAGTCGAAGCTGCCAATAAAGTGATAATTGGTTTGATCAAGAAGCATGTGGGCAAGAAACCAAGAAATTGACATCAAACGCTAGACCAAGCTCTGTGGGCATGTAGAACGTCTCCTAAAGAGGCAACGGGGGCAACCCCATTTTGATTGACATATGGACATGATGATGTGTTGCTAGTCGAAATACATGTGCAATCTGTAAGGATTCAATGACAACATGAAATACCATCTGAAGATTATTGGAATATGATGACTGATGAGTTAGTCGATGTAGATGAAGAAAGGATGTTGGCCCTCGATGCCTTGAGGAGGCAAAAAGATATAATGGCTAAAGCCTATAATAAAAAGGTAAAGGACAAAGTATTTCATGTTGATGATTTAGTTTGGAAAGTGATATTGCCTATGGACAGAAACGATAGAGTTTCAGGATAAATGGTCCTCTAATTGGGAAGGACCGTTCAAAATAATCCAAGTTTTTTTCAATAACGTATATGAACTTGAAGAATTGGCTCCAGATCGACGCATTCTAAGGGTGAATGGTAAATACTTGAAGAAATATAAACCCATTCTTCAAGAAATCTCAATTACGACCGCGTAAAGTGTGTGTCGAACTAAGCTGGAACATAGTAATAACGGAGCCAACATATTAAATGTACAGAATGAGAAAATAAGAATACCAAAGGGATGGTATTTCATAAAATTGATTAGAATTCATATTACAAAAGATAGGACGAATCACAAAACAAATACATCAAAACAGTTACATTAATCAAAAGTTGCCGAATTTTCTCTGGAAGTTGCCCAAATCACCCTGGAGGCGAACAACAGTACTATTTAGCCCATCAACTCTTATCCTAAGAGTGCACAATTCCTCTTCGACTCGGGTTGTGGCAGTATTGACGATAAGGGCATCTTTGGTTAATTGGAGCATCTCGGTTTGATCAGGAGTGTTAGCCTGCTCAAGTTCGTTATCTTGTTTTACAACAAGCTCCAATTCTGCGTTTAAAGCTTCCAGTTCCTTCGTCAACTCGGCAATTCGACTGCGTATTTCAACAGCTCTTTTCCTTTTAGGACCTTGCTCTTGCCTTCTCTGACTAATGCGAGCTTTCAGCCCTTTGACCACCATTTTGATCTTCTTCACCGTGTCCACATTCCTCTTCACCATCACTTGTTTAGCTTCGACCAACTGCTCAGCCTCCTTCATTTGAGTAACATTTGCTAGCAAGGGAGAGAGGATGTCTTCAAACGCTGCTATCCTAAGCTTTGAGAATTCAGAAATCTCAAGACCCTTTAATTGAACGATAGCATCCATAATCTTTAGTCCAAGGGTTGAATCCTCATGCAGCAGATGAGGCAAGTCAGGATTAAAAACATAGGTACGGACGGTGTCTTCCATTTTCTTGACCTTAGTCGCTTCAGGCTCTAGCTTATCGCCATAGACCTGGGAACGGTCAGAGTCTGAAGACGAAACATACCGACTTACAAATTAGTCCAATCTTGCCAAAGTGGCATCGACATCCATGTCGACCGAAACATCTTTCGCTCCGGAGGGGCCAGCTGAATCATCCCTTTTAGAAAGACTCTGAACTCAGGAGGGAACGATGAAAGTTTGAGGAGTCTCCGAATCCTGCAGGGAATCTGAAAGACTAGAGTCAGAGCTAGTCAAACAATAACCTTCAGGCCTGGCAGGACTAGTGACCAAATCAGAGTCACTAAGAGAAGCCCAAACGGCGAGTTCAACAAACTCACCAGCGGCCACGGTGAGAGCCTGTCGGTGATGAGGTGAAGAAGCTTCTGAAAGCGGAGTGTAATCTGGAATGCTACGTTGTGGTTCAAAAGCTTCAACCTAAAAGAGAATATAAACATCAGACAAGTATAATTCACAAACACCAGACAAGTATAATTCAGTAGTCGAAACACATTAGAGAATATGATGAATACCTGTGGTGGTGGATAGGGAATCTTTGTTTCGGTTCTTCCAATGGAAGCAGTAGCAGCATCCTCTTCTGTGGCTTTGATATTTTCATACACGAGCATAGGGTCGGGTGAAGATGATTGTATGTATTATGATATCACTATCAGCATGTGAAAGTAAGGCAGCATCATGACAAGTAGTCAGGAACACTTTACCTCACCGCCTAGTAATGAGTGGTTGATCGTCGACCATTGTTGGCTCCGCCTTATTGTCGACCCTCGCTCCAAGGTCTTCGGCCGTGGGGGGCTTTCTTTTTCTTCTTTGTTGCCTTTTCACCAGGCGAGGACGCGTGCGTCCTTTTATGATCTTTGGATTTGCGGGAGTGGGGAGATTGAGCATCAGGCGATGGCTGTAGAAATAAAGAATATATCAGGAGAAATCATAACCTTTTTCAAAGCAGTCAAAAGTATTAAGATGCATACCTCAGTCTTCCCACTATGGTGAGACTTTTTGTCCCTCTTGGACTTTTTGGATATGTTGGAGGGAGCAGCCGAATCAACTGAGCATTTTCGACTCTGCTACATGAGAAATAGAAACGTTAGTGATTGGTAAAATAAGATGTCAAGGCGTAGACATTGATACTTACAAAAGAATCAACCTTCTTGATAGAGGTAGAAATGGGTTCGTCATTAGAAAGGGTATGAGTGGGTGTGAACTGCAAGGCATCATACATGAGAAAGGTGTCGAATAGAAGACATATGAACACAAGTATGAGCAAAACATACTTTCGACTGTGAGGGACCTCCTTTGGTGCCGGTTTTGATAGGTTCGATCGACGGTCCTCCTTGGCTTTCAATAGCAGCAGGTTTCTGCCTAGGAGCAACTACATGTGGCAGAGGTACAGCTAGAAAAGAATCTAAGTCAAATAAAGATGTGAGTTAAATTGTGAAATGAAACGAAATTTTCCAAAAGTGGTTACCCTTGGGTACTACAACAAGCTCTCTCACATATTCAAGGTCGATATGCATAAAACTTGGATAGTTATGCAACCAATGCTTCGTCAGAAGCACCCGGTCGGCTTTCTTTTTGTAAGCATTTTTAATATTCGACCAAGAGCTATACCACTAATCTGGGATAGGCGGTCGAAAAGCCAGAGCCAATGGGCTAGTCGGCAAAGGAGGAAATTTGATTTTTCCAAAGTGAAGTGCGTAAAGATATTTGTCTTTCACGTAACTAGGGATCTTAAGTCGAGGAATCCTCTCAGTTACCTTCTCCTTTAGCTCTTGGGCCGCGTCTTGGATGGTTCGACGAAGATTGCTTGGCAAATATACCACTCTGAAAAAATTCTGAAAAGCTTGAATTTCTCTGATATGGATTGCCTTACATTTTGTTGTCTTCCCCTGAAAAGTATTGAAAGAAATAGTCAGTTCATTCATCTTGCCAGCAACATCATTTATGAAAGTAACGAGATACGACTGCCACCAACTTTCAAACTCTTGGGTACAGAAGAACGCTGGTTTGAATGGAATAAATGTAAGTTTGGCTTGTCGAGCCCATAGAGTATCAATATTTTCCCTAACTGCCTCCCAGCTTCGGTCATCTAAGACATCAGTGAGTAATTCATAATTTATATAGAACGACTTAGGCACAATCTGACAGAGTCCAAACTGTCTAGCCACCAAGTTAGGTTGGTAAGCTGTCAAGCAAAAACTCATGTGAGTAATAACGTAGGTAAGAAATTGGGGAGTCAAAAAACGCCTCCAGAAGATCAAAGGCCTCTGTTGATTTTTTGCTTCGACAGGTGGAAAAGATTCGGTAAGCCACAATGGCCCACTCCTACCGTCAGCAAATGGAGCCATTGAGGGTTTGAAATCTTCCCGCGTCAGCATAATGTCGAAAAAGCATTCTGAAGACTTCGTCATGTGGAGAAGTTTTGTCCATGGGAGTTAAGGGCAAATAACACGGCCACATGGCCCCGCTCCTATCTTGAGAGGTTGAAACCTTTTTATGTTGAAGGTTTCACGTCTTCAGAAAAATTGGCATTTAACCACAACTGTAGGAGACAGAAGGGACCATGGACTAATACACTCTTCTTCTTTGGATTATTAGGGCCGAAGCTCTTTATTTGGTTGACCACGTCGGTCATAGAGGCGTATAAGGAGGCCAAAATTAATTGGCCTAAGGAAATGTTTTCACCCCTATGCAACAGAGTGGCCAAATGAACGAATTGTTTGGATATCTACATCGATTTTGAGCAAAACACAAAATAAGACAGCCAAAGAGTCAGAAAAGCGACATGCTCTTCATCAGAAATGTCCTTAGAGTCACTGTGATGGTGGTTGATAAAGTTGGCGTAGGTTGGATGTTTGGATTCGCCAACGTCGAATTTGATGTGAATGGGTTCGTGGTCGGTGTGGTTGAAGATTGTTCCAGCAGACTTTATGCCTGTTAAAGCAGCCACATCCAACAATGTGGGGGTCATCATGCCGCATTTTGTATGGAAAGTGTTGGTGGATCCTTCCAAAAAATGTAAGGCAGCCAATAGCATGCCGCCAAAATAAGGCTGGCCAACACGAGAGAGTTCTAATAGGTCGTAAATACCCATTTATCTCCATTGTTGGCCCTTACTAGGTTCCAACCTTTCCATCCAAGCCCTAAACTTAGGGCAATTCAAGGGTGGAGCGGTGCGAAAGTTTCTGTCAACAAACTGTAGAGAAATAGGGTTTGTCGAGGTAATCAAAGGACGACTGAGCTGACTGGTGGGAAAGAATGTACCTTCGTCATATACGTAGATTTTAGAAGGTACGTCCACTGGTAATGGACCTAGACAGGCGAGAGGTTCATCATATAACCGAAAAGGGATAAGTACTTGAGATTGCCAAATCTTAGCTTTTCTTCGGAAAATGGAGGTTCCGGTACACAGGGTTTACCGTCAACGTGGCGGAGATGAAGAGTTTCAGCGGGAGCTGTTGAAATGTGTTTGCCTGCCATTTTAGGGAAAAGATGAAGATGGTGAAAATAGAGAGGTTGTTAAAGATCTGGTTTCAGACTGGGAGAAAAGATGAAAACGATAAAGATCGTTGTTTTTTGGTTTGAGATGAAAGCTTGAGAAATAGGAAAGACCTTTGATGTTTGGGTTATCGGGAAGATGACTGTAGTTTAGGGTTTGAGGTTCTTTCTGGGTTCTTGGTTTGAAGACTGAGAACGTAAATATGAAGTTTTTCTGGGTTCTTAGTTTGAAGACTGAGAACATAAAGATGAAGTTTTTTTGGGTTCTTGGTTTGAAGATTGGGAAAGTAAAGACGAAGTTTTCTGGTTTTTGCTTGGTTTAAGAAGTGAGAGCGTAGAGGAAAAAGAAAGAAAATAAGAAGAATGCCTATTTATAGGCGTAGAGACGAAGAAAGTGAAGAGACAAAGGAAATCGTGGTGATTCCCTATGCTGGAAATCGTGTCCGTCGAGGGACACGTGTGGCCAGATGAAGCTGCTAGCGTGGTGGGACTTAAGAGATATTATTATGCCTTAAGAGTATATCAAAATCGAAAGCAGTTTCCTTTTGAAGTCATGAAGCGGGAAAAAGTCAGAATAAGGAGATCGTGGGTAGTTATCTTAGAAGATCACGGGCTCGAAGCGTTAAACGGATGGCGAAATCGTGTGCAACAGTTGTCTCTAGTTTGAATCTCGTTCGTTGATTACTTTTAACAGTTACCTTATAAAGTACTATAAATAAGTTAGTATGGTAGAATTTTAGGTGTGTTCATTTGTATCTTCAAACTGCTTGCCAAAACTCTGCCCAATTCCGCGCTAAAGGAAGAAAGAGTCACCCAAGCCTTTGATGTACGTGAATCACCATATTTCTTTTTCAATGCAATCAATTTACATTTAAGTTTATCTTTACTATTCGTTTACTTCTGTTTCCTTTATCAAAAATACTTCAAACATCAACTATTGGTCACGAGTCACCAATTAGTGTTCCGTTGAGTTTTGTTCCCAGTGCCTGCAGTCGATTTGCAGGCAGTCGAAATTTTGTGTGAATGGAAAGTCATTGTGCTATTTCCCTTAGGCTCTGAAAACTGTTTCTTAGCCAAGGTCCTTTTTCTGCAGAATCAATACAATTTACCAAAACCTTAGCACGTATCTTAAGATCAACTGGTCGATCTTGCGAGTAACCCTTAGTTTTAGGACTCAGGGAGGACCAACGGTTACTTACCATTTTCCACGGTAAACACCATGTAATCTATTATTCTTCACCATTCAGTCGTTGGCGAATACTCACCCATCAATCATCAGCCTTCCCTTTCAACTGATGGATACCGAAGCGTACCTTCTCTATATTCATACAGTCCACAACCCAAAAAATCATCTCGATCTCCTTGAGCCAACTATGTATTTCATTGAGATCATGCTTACCCTTGAACGTAGGTGGATGGTTCCTCTGAAATGTTTCTAAGACACGGGATCAATCGTTCCCACCAACATTAGGTTTATATTGCATAGTTTGAGCCAAAGCCTACAAAGCAAACAATGGTTAGATGAAACACATCGACAATATTCTACTGTCACACTACACTATTGACTCAACAATATGGTCGGACAAACCAACTTACTCTGATACCACTAATGTAACACCTTATTTTCCCATCAGTAAATTAATAAAATTAGAATAAATTAATTAATAAAAGAAAACATCAAGAATACGATGCCACATTTTACAACATATCAAAAATCTAGTCAAACATAATTAAATTGATACATAACACATTATTCAAATGAGCCGACAACACTTCTCAACATAGTTCTCAATTTCAACTTTATTAACGCAACAGAAAAGAATTAAAGTTTGTCATTAAAACTTGCTCAACTAGCATTAAACAACATTTAACCAAGCAAAAGAGGATTTATGATACCCCAACACAAACACCAAAATAAAACAACGAAATAATAAAATAAGCAAGCGTTCATCCCCCCGATGTTATGTATCAGAGCACTGACGTCAACTCAAAAATAAGAAGAACAACCTCTTCTAGACTCCGCAACTCAGACTACTCCTAGTTATCTGCATGTTACCCACGTAGAGGCAACATTCAAACAAAAAGAGTGAGATATCATAACAATATACAAGAAAGCATAATAATAAGTATATAGCAATTCAAGTATGCATAATTATACTCATTTACCTCACACCTGCACTTAATTCATCATACCACGAGGTACATCAATATATAATCAAATGCACAAATAACACATAACATCCGTCATAATATAATGCATACTTATTCAACATCCAAAATATTAAATTGATAATAATAATGTAATGTAATGAAACCGACACTGACTCAAATGTATGTGGTACCAATAGGGCATAAACCCTCATCATAATGCCAACTTAGGGCAGCAACAGGGTATAAGCTCTCATCATCACGCCAATATAAGTCATCTCTCGCCAATACAAACTATCTTACAGAACACAAGTTCTTATCATGAATGCATGTGACACCAACATGCAACAACGTAATTTACATTGATATTCTTACTCATCAATGCCACACCAATACAGGCCATTGTCATCATTATTCTCATTTAATACATCATGCAAAACAATCGAATCACTCATACAACATCTTCTTACTTAATCGTAACATAAATCATAGCACATTACTTAGGAATATACACAAATAGACATCGATGTTTGTCAAATAAATAGCTATTGTGTTCCAATTTATTTTTATAGGATAGAAAATATTTTTTTCTTTTCATCGGTCCAAACGACGCGTCAAATAGACACCAGAGTCAAAAGTTATGAATTTTACAATTTTAAAAAAATCTCACAACTTTAGTGTTAACCGATTACTACTAGAAGGGTAACCGGTTACACCCCTATAACTCAAAATACCACACTTCTGTCCAGTTGAGTAATCGATTACCACCCAGTTAGTAGTCGATTACACATTCTCATTTTTTAATGTTTCGCCTAAATTTGCATAGAGTAACTGGTTACCTCCCAGCTAGTAACTGATTACACTTGATGTAAAGGTCAAAAATCTGAAAATGTTCTGAATACGAAAATCATTGTTTCAAAACCCCAACCCCCAATTATTTAACCAAAATAATATTTTTTCATCATACCAATTATTCACCAACATTTTCTATCAATTTCATTCAATTTGCATCATCAAATTTCACTAATTTCACACAATATGCATCAAAGGAATTCATCAATGGGTAAAATCACATAAAGCAAAATAGGGAGAAATTAAGAATACACAATCATGAAACCTAAACACTACCATAACACATCGTTATGCAACCCGTTATAGTGCTAGAATTCCACCATTACCTTGTATTTTGCCGGTTCTTGACTCTTACGATGAAACTTCTTGCCCTAGCCTCTTTCTCTTCTACTAACCATTCTCTATTTTTCTCTTCTTTATTCTCAACTCTATTTTATTCCAACCTTAACCTTAGGACCCCTAAATCATAATACAAATCTTGTTCTTCCCAATTAAATAAATAATAATTCTATTATTCTACTATATTTTTATTTAATTATTATACTATAGTATCAAAACTAATATTTTAATTCTAATAATACCAATAAACTATTTATCTATATACACCTCGTGTTTCTACACTTTTGGTCAGACACCCCCATTATCTTAACTTCAATAATTTCTAAGGCATCAAATTCCCAACAAATGCATCACAAAACAACAAAAAGATTCACTAAAGTGCACAAATATATCACATCCTCGGGCCTTCTCGTGGTGGGGGCTCGACATCCTCGGGCCGTTCGTCTTAGGAGTGTATCAAAACAAATATTTGATAGTAGGTGTCGACTACTTTACCAAATGGAAGATGCCGAAGCACTGGCCAAAATCACCGCCTAAAATATCTTGCGTTTCTATAAAAGGAACATACTAGCCCGATTCGACATTCCACAAGCTATAGTCACCAAAAATGGTACACAGTTCATCGACAAAAATTTCCAAGTCTTCGTCGCCCACCTAGGAACCGTACAACACTTCGCTTCAGTCGAATATCCACAAACTAACAGATAGGCCGAATCTGCCAATAAAGTCATATTGCAGGGAATGAGACGAAGGTTAGACGAATCAAAGAAGAAATGGGTTGAAGAACTGCACAACATGCTATGGGCCTACCGAACCACTCCCCATTCATGCTATGGGCCTACCGAACCACTCCCCATTTCGACTTGCCTATGGAACTGAGGCCGTCATCCCAATAGAGATTTCTGAACCTTCGAGAAGAACCGAATCTCCCCTCGACGCGGAGATGAATAACCAATTCTTAAGAGAGGAGCTTGACATGGTCGAAGAAATAAGAACGGGGGTTGCCCTTAGAGAAGCATCACTCAAGCAGAGAATAGCCCTCTGATACGATGCCAAAGTCATTCCTCGCAAATTCGAGGTCAGAAGCTTAGTCCTCAAACGAAATCTTAAGAGCTCCACCGAAGGAAAGCTCTCAGCGAACTGGGAAGACCCCTATCGTATTTATGCCAAAAAAGGAATGGGGGCCTACTACTTAGAAAACCTCCTAGGAGAACAACTCACTCGATCATGTAATGCTAAAAAACTAAAACAATATTATAGTTAAAACACTAACGGTTGACACACCTCAGGAAACCACCCAGGTGCTTATAGCTCGACCTCACAGGCTCGCCCCAGTACCAGCATCGTGTGACATCATGACACATAAAGAGAAACTCGCTCCATTAATCTAACAAGCTAGATCTCTGCCCCGACGTGGGGGACTCAGACGAGCCTCGTTGTCTAAGTACCTCGCCCGACAGAACATCAGACTCGCAATGGGACGTTCACGCCACCGACCTCAGACCTTTAATCAAAGCTTGAGCTTCGGACGTATCCCAACAACGAACTGGACCACTTTGACTAGTCTCCCCACACTATCAAAGACCATACATTACTAACGAGTGTTCCCCCCCGAAATATAAAGTATCACATGCTTACAGCAAATAATAAAATAATAAATGCTAAGATATTACATCCACAACCATGAAGATTGAATTTATCTAGGAGTTAAAACAAGGACTCCACCCCAACAAAACAAAAGATTCAAAACGACCGCAAGGGCCGAAAAACTGTCATTACATAAATGGGCCACGCCCAAGCAAACATAATAAAACAAGTTAAATTCATTCAGCAGGTTGAGCAAGATCATTTCCAGAGGTCGTCTGTGGGGAGTATCCTCTACGATCATATCAACAAGGAAGTCAGGCTTCTTTATCTCACCTCATTCGACAAAGAAATGAACCCCCACCCCGTCGGTCACTAGCTCCACACCAGGATTTAACACGCGCATCTTCGATACTAACATTAATAGTATTCTTTTTCCAACTTGCATCCATGATTCACAGATATCAACAATTCCAACAACTTCTACAACTTTTAAAATCAATCCCAATAGTTCTATAGCACGGCCTACTTAAACAACAACTTACTAAATTCTATCTCATAGCAACTATTCTTTTCCAATACATCCTAACTTGTCAAACAACCAAATCTTAAATTCTTACCACTTTCGAATTCGAGAAACGGCAAGGCTCCTACAACGTTTGCACCATATCCGTCAGGAACATACTAATCTGATATTTCTAAACTAAACACATCCGAGAAGCAAAGCTTCTCCCCCACTTAGCTTCAACTTAATTCCTGCAAACAGTCAATCAAAAAGCAACAAGTACCAACAGTGTTCCACACACATGTCGCGTACGAAGGAAGTAAACAACGTTAGACAACACTGGCCGGACAGACCGACCTGCTCTGATACCACTTTCTAACACCCCAATTCTACCCCGGTAATTATTATGAAAATCAGAGTTATAAAATTCTTTTCAACAAACAATTGGAGTATTACAATTCAACTAAAACAACAACACGCTAACACAGATACATAACACCTAAACTCGGATGAAACGAAACAACATGAATCAACTTTATTAATATTAAGCAGCGGAACTACATTAATCAACTTGGATGTCATAGCATATTTTCAACTTAAAACAATTTAAAGTCAACAATTACTTTTCATATATCAATATAGTTATTCAACAACAAAATCAAAATAGCAAAACAACTAGCGTTCATCCCCGAGTGTTACGATCGGGCGACAACCCGACTCGAACTAAAACAACTAAACCTTTGTTCTTCATTACCCGCACGTTACCCACGAGGTAACATCACAACAAGGGTGAGATATCTAAAAATCTAATAAATCGTATGATAAATAATATATTAGAATTCAGATAAGGTAAATCAATGCTTCAGTAATTATTCATACAACCAACAAACAACTAAATAATAACAAGAAGACATTTTATTTAATCAACGTAACAACTTAAATCAACACAACCTAATAAAAACATCAACTTATAACAACAACAACTTATAACCACAACAACTTATAACAACATCACAATGACAATCAACAAATAACGAATAATACCAACAACTTTAACACGCGACTCAATATGTGACTCAACTATGCAAATGCATGTGGTACCATTTGGAGCAGAACTCCCAACTTAAAATCATGCCAGGTTATCGAGGCATTCGACAAGGCATAAGCCTTCAACGTGGTGCCATCAAGGCCAAGGCATAAGCCTTCAACTTTCAACGTGGTGCCAATCCAGGCCAACTTAATCATGCAATATATGCCATGCGACCTCAACTTCAACAACAAATACACAAAGATGCAACAACAACAACAACATACAACAATAACAACTAGATCAACACTGGTCATTCGACCTACAACTCAAGCATGTCCATAAATTAGAACAATTCAACTTATTCAATATTGACCATAGGCCTACATCTTTATCAACTGCAAAACAACTTATCAACATTGGTCATACGACCTACAACTTCATCAACGTATCAACAACAATAATAGTTTATCAATAAAATTAATACGAGCAAACAACAACCAATTTCTTCACAATCTACAACTTCGCAATTTATTAACAACATCAATACCAACAAACAATAACAATTACTACACCATTCACAACTTTGCAATTTATTAACAACATCAATACCACCAAACAACAACAACTATTCAACGGAAACAACACGACACAATTTATCACCTGCAATTATATAACTTATTCTATACTCTTAACTCATAAAAATGTCATAATAATATATAATTATAACTTGACATAATTCTCAATAAATTATAAATCACTCTACCACGATCCCTACAATTCTAAAATAACTCTAAGGTGCTCAAAATTTCTCTACCGACAACTCTTGTATGTAAAATAATATTTATGAAAATAATTGGTTAATGGTCTGACTCAAGTAATAGTAAAACAACTCTAAAGGGTCAAATACCTTTACCTTTAATTCTACGGCTTATTAGGTTTAATTTTAAACAACTCGAAAACAATGCTGATAACTCTAGACATGTCAGAATCACCCAAAACCATTAAAGTATGACTCTTAATAACTCAAAACAACTCTGATAATTTTATTGACAATTCTAACAACTCTATTGACAACTTTAATAACTCTAATAGAATCGAAATAATTTAAATTAATCAATTAACCAAATAATCGTCTCTTACTCAAAACTCTTAATTTATCATATTAATAACACTAAAACTATTATAATTATAAAAGCTAATAGTTAAATAGCAATATTATTCTCATAAACAAAACTTTATGTTATCAATATATTAAAATTGTAAATTAACAATTCTAAGGTTAGACTTTATCAAACATTAACCAATCAGATAAACTAATGCTACAATGTATGAAACATTAACTTAGATTTTCTACACTCTAATATCTTATCAGAACGTGATACTCTCAATTATCTACCCAATTGTGATGTCTACCAAAATAATTAAATTAATGAAAAGTTACGACACCGTGCATATAAATATATTTGATAAAGTTTCGGTACATATGTGGATAAACATGGTTATACACTACACATATATAAATATTATAACGAAATAATATATACATATTCAACCTACAAAATCAATTTAGCAACTTAAAACTCAAGACAAATTTCATCATATTCAAGAATAATTTCAACACACTGACATCAAATAATTTCTCACCAAATAGAACAATCATAAATACATAGCAAAATTCTCCATTATCCTAATTTCCATATACTACTCATCATACAACTCATTAGAAAGTCAGAACCCCACCCTTACCTTGGATTAACGGTCTCTCTAATTTCCGGTCGAATTTCTACTTTCCGGTTCCGATTGTGCACTTCCGGTATCCTCTCCTAACCTTTGTGCCTCCTCCTTCTTCAATTTGGTTTCTTTTCTCACGTACAAACCCTATTCCTATTATTTTCTTCCTTTAAATACTCCTTTATATTCTACTCTATTATTAATTAAATTAATTATTCTACTCCTTTAATAATTCAAGTATTATTCTATCATATATTTTATTGGCCAATTAAATAATACTTCTCATTTTATTTCTCACATTATAATAAAACTCACTAAATATTTTAGTCAATTAATTTCTACTCATAATATTAATTCTCCGACTAAACTGGTTATTCACTTAATCCTATTTTCTTTCTCCCACATACAACCTTTTCCCAAAAATCTTCACTAAACCCTTATAATTCTCCTTTTATATCTCTTATAATTAAATCCAACTTATAATAATAATAATAATAATAATAATAATAATAATAATAATAATAATAATAATAATAATAATAATAATTCTATTATTTCTATTTGGCTTAATTTTCACACCTCATTTCTACTACTTCTAACACCAATTAAATAACTCTATTAATCCACACTTATTTCTAATATTATTTCTAATAATATTCTATAATAAAATTAATTCATCATTAATTAATCTCAACTTCCGATAATTCACTTAATCATCTTAAATCAACCTATAAATTAATTAGTGCTCCTTATAATTCTACTAATAAATCCAACTTCGACTAAATTCCAATAAATAATTCCTTATATAATTTAATTAAATAATTTTCGGGTGTTACAGACGACTTCCCCGATCTAGTCGCACCAACCGTCCCCGGCTCAGTCGAAAAGGATCCAACCTCTTTTCCTTTCTACCTCATAGCTTGCTGGGCCACACGCTCCATAGCCGAATTCATCCTATCTGCAAAACAAAGGAGCAAACACAGATTAGCATAAAATTAAACACGCTTATGACAAAGCAAGATAATATAGACAAAACATCTACCAAAATATTCCCGAGGATCCCCGCAGGCAAAGAGCTTTCTGACGTTTATAAGACCAGGCTCGAAGATCTCCTCCCCGTCTTTATCTAGGAGCGACTTCCCCCCTTTCCCATATGCTGAACGCGAGGGAAGCCCGCGACAAACGTCGACAGCCTCTCAAAACCGGCCAAATCCTCTTCGCACAGTTCACCTCGAACCCAGACATAGAAATCGAGAGTCTTATTAAAATGCTTCTTCGACCACCAAAATTTGAACTTCCTAACAAGCGCATACTTTCGACCCCCTTGTTCGTTAAAGCAGGGGGTCTCGTCCTTTTTTAGGCCCAGGACTATCCAAAACACGTTGTGCATTGCCCGATCGGATATCGACCGAATAAACATAAATTTGTCCTTAGAGAAATGAACGAACTCTTGATACGCCTTGAAAAGCATCCCATTCTGATGCTTCAACGACACAGACCCCACCGGACCTTCCCGTCCACTTTCTTCGAGTTCCTCTGAAGACAAAAAATATAAAAGAACAGCTCGAGGGTGGCCCCCACCTCCAAATATTCATAGATGATCTCAAATGCTCGTATGAAGCCTATGGCATTGAGATGAAGTTGCGATGGGGCCAAATGAAGATGATGAAAGACACCCACCTAGAACTCGGTGAAGGGTACCCGGAAACTTAATTCTCGAAACCATACGCTGTAAACCGAAATATAACGGGCCTCATACCTCGAGCAGATTCGACCGTCTTCGGCCGGAATATACACTGACCAATCTTCCTCGGTCGCCTAATCCTCCATAGGAGCTTCGTCCGTAATATACGAGCTCACCTAGTATAATACCTCGTATAGGTTGCCCAAAAACTGTGTAGCTCAGTCCCATACGTCAGAAGACGCCCAAACTTCCAGGTCATCCTCATTAGTCTCATCGACCCTAGCCGCAGAGGGACTCTCTTCGACCTTAGGCACTGGAAAACTCTCACCACTACGCTTTGTAGAAGTAAACCCATAAGGTGTTTGCCCCGATCCTTTAGGATCCTCGCAAATATCCTTGCTAATACTCACCATGACACCTGAAAAGCAGAGGGCATAAGTGAGCTCGACATTAACGTCAAAACCACCCTTCCACCACTAATCAAGTGAAAGAGCTTGGATGAACAAGGATCATATCCCTAACCAAAAACCCTCCTTAGACAAGGAACATTCAGACCCAAATCACCAAAATCAGGAGTGAGCAGATGATCCAGGTGGCATAGAGTGTTGGAAAGAAGCGGAGCAACCGCTTACCACCAGAGAAAATTCCAAAAACATAAACACTAACCACATACATTTCTATATGCAAGCAAAATCTCAAACTTAAACAGCCAAATTCCTATAGAAAAGTCAGAAACACACTGTTTGTAGATGGAATAAACTGAAGAAATAAGCAAATCGTGAATCTGAAACGGCGGAGGAAGGCAAAGATGACATCGACCACCGTGAAATAGCTCTACAGATTGATAGATGATAAAGTCGCGCGAGAACAAACGAAGATAATCAGAATAAATGAAAATGAAAAGTAATGAATGAGAAAATCCTCTAGCTTATATATCCCCCTCTGCACGCGTGGGTCTACGCCTATCTAGGGACCTAGGAAAATCATCATTACCCCCTAGTCCCTAGGTTTTCCAGCAGTTACTTCACGCGGCTCGAGGCCACGTCGGCAAAACCATATAAATTCTCCAACTTCTCGCTTCCTCGACAACTCCTCGTATCCTCGGACATAACGACTTTGACTTCTCCCTTGGGATCAAGTCATCGCATCCACGAGCAGACGCGACGACTTGGAGGCTACTATTCTGGACTACCGAGAGCTTTCGGGCAGGTCATTCCTCCTCAAAGTACGACGACCTACTAGGTCCCAACGACGTGCTTAGGGCTCTCAGCTACCCGTGCCGCGTATCCTCTGCTCGACACAGGTCAAGCTGGTCCACGACTTTTAACATTGTGAATTGTGCCCGTTATGTCGCCCATGCTCGACACAACAACTAATTACGACCATATCTGTTTAGTCTTGACCTAGTCAGCTCGAACAACTATATTTGCGGAACCACATATCTCGGCCCAAATATAGCTACCAATGAAAATCCTCCTAAGATCGTTATATAAACCCTCATATCTTTAAGGGCAATGTATCACTTTCTTACACTCAAAACCCTAATATTTTCTATCCTTTTCCTACATTTGCTTACTTTAGCATCAGAGTGCCTTGTAGGTACACCACCCCCCTCAACATCAACTTGCTCGAAGGATCACCAACCGTTTCGGCCATCTTCCATTCTGATCACTTGTTCAGATCAAATATAACTATAGAAGAAAATCCCAATTATTTTGCACTATAATAATTTAGACATTTATTATATTAAAAAGAAAAGTGAGATTTCTTTAGATAAAAGAGTCAGTGTTTTAAAAATCGAACTGAACATCAAATCGATGAGAGTATTGAGTCACTGTTTTTCGGTCGAACTATTGGGTCACTGATTGAACCACGTAACTAAATCGAGTTGAATCAGATAACTCGGTTGAACAGACCGATCATTATAACAAAACTATGTAAATATAAAAGTTGTCGAATCAGACGATTCAGTCTCTACAAAATATAATTAGCACTTAATTTTTTTGAAAATATCATATCATAAATAAATTACAAATTCATAATTAAATTCAAATTTTAAAAATAAGGATCAGATATAATAAAATAGTACAAAATTATAAAATCTAAATGCAAATAAAACTTAATTGCAACATAATCTAATTGAATAGTTTATAACAAAATCACTCTATTGTCTGTTATATTTAGTTTAAAGGAGGACAATCTATTTACTTGAGATCTCCTTACTCAATATCAAAACCATCAATAATAAAACCAACCGCATTTGCAACATTTTCTCTATAATATCGTCACTTTATTTATTTTTATTAAAATGATTAAAACGAAATAGTTTTAATTTTTTAAAATAAAAAAAGTAAAAAAAAATAAAACAAAAATGCAATTAAATCACCAATTTAGAAAAATCGCCGATTTTTCCAATTTTAACGATTTACACCAGTTTTCATTGATTCACACCGATTCAATGGTAAATCCGATTCAATAATTAAATCAGATCGATTATTTAGACAATTTTCGATTTAACTGATCCGACGATCAATTTGATCCAATTTTTAAAACACTAAAAAAAAACACATGCATTGAGTAAAATATTTTACTCTGTGAACTTAGGTTTATGTATTTTACCATGTGATATATCTGATTAATGAATTTCTATTAAATAGAATATCAGTGTACACTTATTTTTCATACATTATATTTAACCTCTTTCTTTTATATTTATGATCAATTTGTTTTACATACCTAATAATTTTGTCGGTATATGCACACTTAATAAAAGCCACTTAAATGTACTTGAATATAATGTAATTTGTTTTTAACCATTTTTAATAACACCAAAACTTGAAAACAAATCATTTTATAGTAAGAAACAAAAACACTTTCTTTCTGTTTCCCATTTCACTTTCTCTCTTTTTTTCACACATGGCCTTTCTGTCTTTTATTATCACCATCTCTATTTCCTTGCTGTGTTTGGTTGGTGAGCCCCCACAGTGTCCTTCTAAACCTCTAAACTAATAACCTATCTCTCTTTTCTCTCTTTCATTCACTCACTTTCACATCAAAAAGTCACAAAAAACAGCTTTCATTTTTACACAAAATATCTATTTTTGCTCTCTTCCATTACAAAACATTAACTAGGATTTGACTTTTAATGTCTGTCTCAGTCATTGTCCACTAGATTTCTCTTGGCCACAAGGAGTTGGGAGATGATTTTCTTGAAGATTATTGGTGTCTACACTAAGAAGCTTTCTTGTTTTGTTGGTTTGAGACTCAAAGTTTGAAGCTTTGGTGGTGTTTGTGTTTTTTCAGTTCAAGTAAATTTGTGACAGCTGTTGAAATTCCTCAAATAAAGACAGGTTTTTTAAGGTAATAATTGTCTTTGTTAGTCTTGTTTCTTGGTGAATATCAATTGAAATCCAAAAGGGTCATGGATCTACCTCTTAGAATTTCAATTTGATCTTAGGTTTGTTGTTAGCAAGATTTGTTGGTTGAGAGTGTGAGAGAGAGAGGGGTGAGAGAATGAAATGCATAGAAGGTTAGAGCTAGAAGAAGATTGCCAAGTTTTGAGTGAGTTTTTACCATTTTGGCCTTGTTGCTTTTTGCAAGGATTCTTGAGAGAAAAGATTGTCATTTTGCAACGGTTGAAATCTTCAAAGCTGCTTTAATAATACCAAAACCCCAAGTGAATATTTTTCTTTAACAAAGCCAAACGTGCCTCCAAGTTTCAATTTTTATAGAGACCCTTTTGAAGAATTTTATTGCATTTCCTTCCGTTGCAATTTGTGGTATGATATATTGAGCTGAATTCTCAAAATTTCCCAAGTGTGTCTATCCATGAAGGTTCCTTTTCCAAGCATAGTGATGCTTGTTTTGCTTCTTCTTTGCTTTGTATCACTTCCTCATGTTAGAGCTCAATCTTCTTCAAATAGTGAAGCAAAGGCTTTGGATGTTGTTCTCCAACAATATGCATACAAGTCATTGGTGAATCCAAAAACAGGTACTATTTACAATGCAACTCAGCTTCCTTCAAATTTAACAGGAGTTAAGGTTTCAGCATTAAGATTAAGGAGTGGAAGTTTAAGGAGAAAAGGTTTTCACATGTACAATGAATTCGATATTCCAAATGGACTAATTGTGAAACCTTATGTTGAAAGATTGGTTTTGGTGTATCAAAATCTAGGTAATTGGTCTAAAAAGTATTACCCTTTGCCTGATTACACTTACTTGACACCAGTTTTAGGACTATTAGCTTACGACGCTTTAAATTTGTCGGCTACAAATTTATCAGAACTCGAAATAAATCCTTCTGGTGACCCTATTTCGGTCAAGTTCCAAGATGTTGAATCACCTCCTCTTGGAAGTGTTGCGAAATGTGTTTGGTTTGATTTGAAGGGTGATTCCAATTTCAGCAATGTAAAAGAAGGTAACACATGTTCTACTTCGCAACAAGGTCATTTTTCGATAGTGGTTAAGTCTATTGTTCCTCTAGGACCGAAAGATCGAGGAGAGGGTGGGAAGAAGAGTAGTAAAAAGGTGTGGATTATTGTTGGTTCTGTTGTTGGAGGACTAGTATTGTTGGTGTTGTTTTTAGTTCTAGCTTTGTGTATAAAGAAATACAAACAGAAGAAGAAAATGCAAGGTATGGAAAGAGCTGCGGATTCGGGAGAAACTCTTCAAATGGCTTCTGTTGGAGATACTAAAGCGCCGGCTGCAACGGTTACACGAACACAACCAACGCTTGAACACGAATATGCTCCTTGACATTGTATTTTTTGTACAATCTTTAGTTGCTGGTTCATTCATATTCAAGTTAATTGACCGCAATCAGCAATTCTTCTAATCACCATTTTCTTAGATTTGGATTGTCCACGGTCACAATCTTATGCATTCGCGCAGTCATCTCACCGGAGGACATTGGATCGAGATCAAGTGCTGCATAAAGCAAACAGATTTTATTTGTTCTTAGACTCAAAATCTACAACGTCGAATCTCGATCCAATGACCACCAATGTGCTGACTGCGTGAAATTGTTGGCTCGAGGTAATCCATATCCTTTTTCTTTTGGTATAACTTTCTGTCCTTGTTTGCTTCACATAGGAATTTTTGTGTACATCTGTAATGCTTTTAGTTTGTTTCATGATTCATTGTGATGGTAATTTAGCAGTCAAAAAAAGTGTTGATAATGCCATGAATTCAGTCATGCTCCATTGAAAATGAATAAAAACTTCAACAACTACTAGTGATTATTTAATTTGTTTTTACTTTCTGTGTTCACATGGTTGAAAACTTAATAGCTTGATATAAATGTTGTTGTGGTACACTGGCTTTCAGTTCACATCACTTCTGTTCACACTGGCTTTTTAGTGTTTACATTTAATCATACATACAACATATCAAACCAAAAAAAAAAATACAATTTTCGCATACTGCTTTGAGACCGACTAATCTAAAGGGATCAATCCCACCATCCACAAACGGGCCAGAGTCTATTTAAAGTCAGTAAAATTTTGTTTGGACTGATACATCACAAAAATTGTAAATTGTTAGCACCTAGTTGTATTCAAACATAATGATTAGAGGAGCATACAAAAAATATTTACTTCTAGTCGCCACTTTATCAATAACCTCTTAGGACATAACGTGCCCAAGAGTTAGAAATCGATCTCGCGAACTCTTGGTTAAGGTGTCGGAGTCTCTTAGCACTCTGGCCGACCACATGTTGCCAATAATTGAGAAGGTAAGGATTAATGGCCTAGAATTACAATAGAGTTATAAAGTACTTATTCAAGGAGCCTCTCTTAATCATTGCTTACATTTGTTTATATTTAGTTTCCAAACACAAAGACAAAAGGAAGTATATAAACAAATCACAAGACTTTGTGCTGTTGTGTGCTGGCAATTCAGTGGTCATCTATCTACAACTGAAAAGTGAAAAGGACATTGTAATTATAATTATAATGCAGGCAACAATGTAAGGACAGAAAGTAAAACTTCATAGTTTTGACAGCAAATACTTCAAATTTGATACTCTACTACTATCACTACTAGCACAAATATTGCAATTTCTTCTCTTCTAGACATTGGATTCTCTAGAGAAAGAAAAAAAAAAAACTTTTTCTCAGCACATGGGAAAGAATACTATTCTAGTGCCATATAACTTTTCAGCTGTTAAGCCATTAAAACACTCTCAAATGCAAAGAATATTTAATACTAATTCTTCTTTTTCAACTAATAAATATCATATGAAGTTTGTAGAGTATGCAATTATGCAGCTTAATAATGATATAGACTTCTAAGCTACTACATTCCTTTAATAAAATACAACTAAAGTTACTATTTAATTATTTGTATGAGTCAACTACTCAATCTTTATAAATAATAGTAATAAAGAAACAAAACAAAGATGATAAATGTTTTTAGCTGCACGGGTGAGGTAAGTGATGAAGTGAGACATCACATTCACAGCTCAATGCCACCAACTCTAGTCAATAATTTTTTATGTCTTTTAGCTCAAGTAAGTATACAAAAGCTTTTATCCTAAATTTTTATTTATTTCTATTCATTCTATATTGCTTAAGTTTTGAGGACATAAATCCATCCATTCTTCAAAGGTATACAATGAGTAAAATATAAAAATATAAAAATATAAAAATTATATAAGAGACCACTTTTCTTTCTTTGGTTTCCTCTAATGGTTTCCTCTGATTTAAGTGTTCGTAATATGTCAAATCAAAATTCAAGAAGTTATATGTGTTGTCATTCTAATTTGCAAAGTTGAAGCTTTCCTCTATTTATTTGATCCTTAACAAAATAATATCTCATCTCTATGTAATTACTTTTTTCTTGACATACATGATGATTTGCTAGGTCAATAGCTGATTTGTTATCGACAAACAATTTTGTTTTCTTAGGTTATATGACTTTGAGCTCTTCAAGCAGCATCTCTATTCATATTGCTTGACATGCTGCACCCGATGCAACCACGTACTTAACTTCACAAGATGACAAAGCCACAATGCTTTGCCTTCTTGACAACCCGACACTTTGACAAATAACTGACATGGTGTTGCATAGATACCTTAAGGATCCAATGATTTTCTTGTACAATGTTTCACTTACAACTCATCGTTTGTATCCTTTCTTAATTTTGCCCCAGTCTCATATGGTGTGACAATTGCATTACAATTGCTTATCCTGAACATTTTAAAGATATCTTGGGCATACTTCTTCTAGTGCAAAAACTCTCATTCCCTTGTGTCTTTAAACTCCACCCTTAAGAAATATGAAAAGTTCCTTAGATCGGACATTTCAAACTCTTGCATCAGTTCCGACTAGACCCTTTTTTATTTTTTCTTCATCTGCACCTGTAATAAGCAAGTCATCCACATACAAGCATATAATGACTCGAATGAGCATGCTTGTATTGTCGACTTACACTTCATGCTCTGAGACACATTTTGTGAAACTTGCCTTGATCAGGAATCCATATATTCAATTGTTCAGAGCTCTCAGGGCTTGCTTTAAACCATATAGAGGCTTCCTTAATCTGTACACCTTCTGCTTCTGCACTTTGATTTCGAATCTTAGTGGTTAATTGTCATAGACTTCTTCTTCCAACAGTCCATTAAAAAAAGACGATTTTTCATCTAATTGATGTATCTTCCATCCTTTGTATACCACCGCCGACACAACAATTATAATGGTTTCTAGCCTTGCAACTAGGTGCATAAATTTCGTCAAAGTTGATACCAATTTTTTATAGAAAACCTCTCGCCACTAGTCTTACCTTTTGTAAGTTCTTGATTTGTATGGATTAACTTAATTTTAATAAAACAAATAATAGCAGCAACAATGTATTAAACAATAGGATATTTTAACTTGTCGTAATCCTATTGGAATGTCTAAACATGCTGTGTTGAACTTTTTCAACATCTGGAACAACATGTCAAATGAGATGTCGAGACACCAAACATCAGGCATCACACTACTGAACTGTTAAGTTTATTACAGTTCTGGTTTTAAATTGTGAAGAATATTCTGGGAATATTATGCAATATATGTGGCGTGAAATTGAAGGCATTTGTGGAGGTCCGGAAGCTAAGGAGAAAAATCAGCAAGGACCTTGATTGTAGAAGAAGTTATCTACTTGTTTATTTTTATGCAGAAGTTTGTTACTACAATTTGTTACAGCTTATGCGGTTTTAGAAAGATGTAGTCTTTAGCCATGTAAGTGAACCACCTGGATTGTGGGATGGTTACTGATTTGTACCTCGAAGTCTGTAGGCAAGAGGATTATTTTAGTCACTCAGAAGTTGTGAAGCAATGAGTGCAGTTGTGTTCTTAGAGGAAACTGTGAAGTAACTTCAAGTATTTGTGTCAAAGAGTTTTTGACTGTCTTTGTGTTTGGAGTGATGTTCTCTAAACTGGTTGTGTGTGTTGCAGGGGTTTGCAGCAGGTTTTGGTACCACTAGATAGTGAGCGGAGGTTCTTTTGTCTTAGATGAGTTTCTAAGATAAATGTTTCATTGGGTAGTGATTAGGTAGCCGGAGGTTATTACCTGTAAACCGGAGGTTGTTTACATAAAATAATACTACTGATAGTGGAGTCTTCTTCCCGACTTGGTAGCCCTCAGATGTAGGTTGGTTGAACCGAACTGGGTTAACAATTCTGTTGTGTTTTTATTGCTTTCCTGCACTGTTCTTTTATTCCTACCTTGTCTATTTTATAATGTCAGATCAGATGTCAAGACATCCTTATATGACATCTGAGTCTGCTGTTGCACTAGAATTCAATTGGTATCAGAGCAGGCATCCTGTCTATTTTTGGATGAGATCCATGAGGGATACTTTCGGGTTGTGTACAAGGTAGAAGATTGTTTGAACAAGGCGTGTTCATATTGTATGGTCCCTTGAAGTGCATGATGGACCTATTTGTGGAAGACTAGACCAACCTAACCAGAGCTACAGTCCCATATTGATGAAAGAAAATGATGAAGCTAGAACAAAGAGAATTTAAAGACTTCATGCGGGAGTGAAGAATTTGGATAAAATTGTTCAGCTTATTTTTAGCACAGAAAAGAAAATTGTCAAAACCTTCATGCGGGAGTGAAGATATTGATAAGGTAACTCTTGTGCTTATGTGTTTTGTAACACCCCAATATTACCCAAGGTTTTATATGCAAAAATCAGAGTAATTTAAAATTTCATAAATTCAATACTGAGGCGTCACACCTTCAAAACCAAATTACTTTAAACAGTTTGCTTTAAAGTATAAATCTCGGATACATAGCATCGTCGGAAATCATAAATTGATTCTTAAAAATCAAAACATCTTCTTTATTAAACTTCCTCATCAAATCATGTTTTCATAAAGTATGATTCTTATTCACAAGGAGTTAACAACAAAAGAACAACAACAAGACAACACAAATATTCCCCCCGAGTGCTACGTATCAGAGCGACACCGACTCGACTAACAACAGCTATAAACTCCGTCTTCATAACCTGCACGTTACCAGTATAAAGGTAATGGCGAAACAAGTAAAGGGTGAGATACTCCAAAACATATAATTAAATGCATGACAACATAAATATATATATATATATATATATATATATATATATATATATATATATATATATATAGTTTTGGAATCATAAAAGATATAGGTTAATAAGTGCATTCCAACACATATCCAAATCTCACTCACTTTGATCGTCATTCTAATGTGTATAAGCAACACTTTATCACCATAACCTCATCGACATAAATCATCACAATAACACATAACCTTTCATCACCACGAAATCATCACAAGTTAATATGTCATAAATCAACACGACAATCATAAACAACAACATCAAACAATGCTAATAACATAAGCAACATAAACAAAATCATCACAAATTGGCTTAAGCCCATCGTCGCTTTTGGCATAAAAATTCATCGTTACAAACATCATCACATCATATTTGCATTAAGCATTTCATCAAAGTCAAATCATCGCAAAACTCATCATTTATATTCATCGCATAGTTATCATGAAATTATCAAGTCATATTCATTTCATGTTCATTATAAAGATCATCACCAAACAAAGCATCATATATCATTGCAATTCAACATCGTCCATCAATTAAAACCCAACGCCAAACAACTCAACATAAACATAACCGACTCCATGAGACACAGCTATGTTATGCATGTGGTACCCGTCGCTTTGTCCATAATTAGAAACACTTGACATAATGCCCATTGTCGCTTGGCATAAAAGCCCTCGTCGCCAATGCAATGTATGTGACTCGACAATAAAACAACACAACAAAAACATCATCATCGCTCAATAAAATTGACATAAAGCCCACATCGCCATAATTTACCCACATCAAGATAAATATATCATCGCATCATATTTGCATTATGCAAAACATCACCAATAATTCATCATCGTCAAAAGTCATGCATTCACAAAATCGAAAGCATTTATTAACAACATCTTGTACAAAGACATATATCATCATTATTAACAAAGTCATTTAATCATGAATAAATTATCGCAAAAGTCATGTATAATCATAATCGTCAACATCGCAATCGGGTTGTCCATACGTGTCTTAAATCGACTAAAACACAATCCGATTCAATTTAACCGTAAATTGTCCTATTTTGGGTCATCTCATAAAAACTCTTAATTTCGAAAAAACTAACCTCACCACTACATTCTACACGTCGAACTTAGCTAGCACACCAATTTTCGTTGAATTCGGAGCAACTTGATATGTCGCCGAAATTACCGAAATCGGAAAATCAGAACATAATCGGGTTCCAAATTTAATCGACTAACTTATGTCCTAATTATATTTTATTAATACTAACTAGTAGTATAAGGATTTAGGAAATTTGACAGTAACAGAAGCAAAATATACATTCTGCAGACTAAGAAAATTATGCAGAACGCAAAAATACAGAACAACTTGAAAAACAGCAAATGGCACGAAGAACCCCCTAGCTACACGGGACGAACGTCCCAAGGGTGTTTATAAGAGGAGACGGGCGCCATGGTGAGTGGTACGGTCTCCCCTCACCTTGAGGTGGGCGCCTCCCACCACCTTCTTTGTCCACTTCTTTCTCCCTGTAACTCTAATGCAGTAAATTCAAAACAGACAGTGGTTTCTGGTTTTTCACAGTTCTACATTTTTTCTTACTTTCTTCATTCTATACTTCTAGTTTCTACAAGCTAGCAATAAAACACCAACAATTCATACTCCTAACCCAACCTTTCTAAGTTATTTGATCAACCATTCAACCAAAACTCATGAATCAACCTATCAATTTTCCCCCAAATCCAAAATATATCACCAAACCCTAACTATAATGAAATGGAAGATCAAACCCCTTACCTCATCTTGTTCTTGCAAAGCTTCATGATTCTCTACCACTTCCAACCATAGCTTCCTCTCTTGTTGCTCTTTCTCTTCTTCTTCCTTTCCTCTAAGACACTCTCTTCTCCTCTTATGATACAAAACCTAACTTAGAGATGTGTTTGGTTGGTGTTGGAATGGAAAGAAAATGATGAAAAGTGTTTTATAATGTGATCTTACTAGCAACCATGGGTGTAAACCCAATTCAACACAATTAGTCCTCACACCCCTAACTTAATTCATTAATTAACACCTTAATAATATCTAATAATATTATTAACTCAATTAATTAAACTAATTCCGGGGAATTAAATATCGGTCCGAATAATATTTTACCGAACCGAACGGAATAAAAACCGGACCGAATCGAAACATCTCCAAATATATTATCAGATATATCGATTAATATAAATATTTTCGTCGCAAAATAAATAATGATCGGTAACTCGAAAAATATTAATATAATATAATATTAATTAAAACGGGGCGTTACATGTTTCCTTCTGGTCATGGTATTGATTATGTCTAGTCTATTTCTTGGTGAAGAAGCAAGAGTATTGTAGGGTTGACTTATTTTCAATCCTTATATGTCATGCTTACAATTGAATTATAGAGTAAGCATTGTGTAAATTCTGTTGAAGTATGTTTATATTCCACTACATAGCCTCTGATACAAGCCTAAAGTGAAAGAAGAAGTCTAGGGCTATTTTTCTCAATAGAATATTTGGCAGATTATTAATTTATTAAAAGTGTCAAAGATACTTGAGATTTTCATCAAGTCCACTCATAAAGGAATTTATTAATAGAGTTGATGAGTATCAATTGATCAATGATCCTCATATGCATCTGCTTATTGTTTTGAAGATCTTGAAGATTATCAAGGATGATGTGTTCCAAGGAGATGAAACTGATGTTCTATGAGATGTTAGAACATTGATTCAACATGTATGCAGCTACCAGTTGAATAACAAATGTTTTGGGTGCTAAACAAATGTAGTGTGAGTACATATGTTTGGAACCTACTCTTGATCTGACAGAGGAGACATCTGCTTTGTATTAGTTGATCAGGACACGATCAACAAGGTATCTACTCCAGATGTCAGTTTATTTCTGACCTAAGCTTATAGGAGTATGAAATTGAGCTCAATGCATGTAAAAGGACTCATAAAGGTATATTCTATAGTCCCTTTATGTGAAATCAAGATGAACTTATATTTGGAATATCCTTCTGATCAAAGGAACCATAATTGTGGAATTCTGTTCATGACCACAGAACAAACTCTATTTAGAGCCAAATACTGTGATTCAACCATAATGATTAATGGTCCAAAGTGTTGACTACCCTAAATATTGTCTTGGAAGGGTATTTTCTAGAAGAATAAAGGGAAACATACTCAAATGAGAAGTCTGTACATTGTTCTGTGTCATGCCTAAGTAAGTATTTTCTAGAAACCTAGTAGAGAGAATCTCCTCTATAGGTACAGACTGTGGTATCCATCATCTCAAAGTCAGAATGAAAGTCTGAAGAAAAGTCTATTGAGATGTGGCTCATGTCATCCCCTGGTTATGTTGATTGTTTGGTTGTAAAGTTGGTGTTTATTGTGCTTCCTATGTTTCTGCCAAGCATTATGAATGAGATGTTATGGATGTTACCCATAGAACCATACTTTGATAGATGATGTCGTATCAGATGTTAGAACATCATCTTAATGTCTCCAATCATGAAAGTATGTATTGTTTCTTGGAAGTAAATGTAAGTGTGAAGAAGTAATCAGTCAGGATGATCTAGTGTGAGTAGACAATTCTAACTGACCAGCTGGTAGGTACTTTGACAAGAGACTAAGTACTTATTAGTGTGAAACCTGAACACCAAATTCATATACTCTATTGGGAAATGAGTGTTTGTCTAATGTATTCATGGTATATTATGAGCTGAATGTCAATATTAAGTTCATTTTAATCTTCACAAGTTTAGGATGTGTAGCAACATCATCTGGTGATTATATAAAGAGTGTAACATCCCGATTTTAAATAGCTAATTATATATATATATATATATATATATATATATATTATGTGATAATTAATTTAATTGGGTGTTTTAATTTAAATTTGAATTATTTGAATATATTTAAATAATTGAGTTTTATGAGTAGAGTTATTTTAGTATTGGGCCTATTTATGAGAAGGAAAGTAATAGAGAGGTGTTAAGTATTAAGCCCATTAAGACAATCCTAGTTAGTAAGGATTAGAAGAGAATCATAATTAGAATTTCATTTGGAGAAACAAGAGAAAGAAGAGAAGAGAAGAGGAGAAAGAGGAAAAGTGAAGAGGAAACCCTAGAAGAGGAATCTTCAAGAGGTAAGAGTGGAGAATCCATGTTATTGTTTGATTGTATATTATGGGTAATGATTAGGAACATGCTAGGTAGTTCAATTTTAATTTCTAGAATCTTTGAATGTTATGGTTTGAATAAAAATTGTGTTTTTCAACTTAGAATGATGACCCATGACTAGAAACATGTTAGGATACCCTTTAATGATGTTATTAGACTGATTGGAATGGGTTTTATGTGGTAATTTTGTGGGAGAAAGAATCTAGTTTGTAGCAAAAAAAGTGCAGAACCGCAGACCGCGCTTAGCACGAGAAGAAGTCCGCTTAGCGCGAAATGTTATGACTTTTGGGGTTGTTTGTTCAACGAGGTGCGCTTAGCGCGATAGGCCGAGCTTAGTGTGACCTGTAATGAAAAATGTTATTTTTAGGATCTTTTGACATGGAATCTTATATGATTATATTTATTGTAATATCTTCATATATGTGATTAATTAATCCAATTGTGATTGAATGTGTTTTAGATTGGTTTTGAATACTATTTCAATGTATGTTTGATTACTTGAGTATAGTATGTGCTAATCTTATTTGATGGAATATGTTGAATAACATTGGTGGAATGATATGTCATAATGTTATTTGTTATGTGTGATGATATGTATAAGATACATGTGATGATCTTGTTGTTGAAATATAATGTTGTGCAATTGATATATAATTTACATGAGATGAATTGTGATGATATGCTTGGATAATTGAGGTTTTGTGAATAATATTAATTTGCACATGTCGTCCTGGTGAGTTGTACGTGCATACATTTGGCTCGATCCTTGTGTGGATAAGTAGCGGTGAAACTGTGGGATCACAAATTGGCTCGATCCATGATGGATAAGTAGCGGTGAAATGTTGGGTTCACATTTGGCTCGATTCCATTGGGAATAAGTAGCGGAGGCTTTTGGTCTTTTCCGAATCGGAAGTAAGGGCTTGGATTCTATGAATGAATCGGAAGCAGGGTTAACGAAATGTTCCCAAAAACTTGGTACCACGTGCATATTGAGTCACATTCATTGTTGTCACATGAGTCATTATTGGATATGCAATATGTTGAATGAAATTGTGATGTTAAATTATATGTATTATTGGATTGTTTGGATGGAATGATAATCATGCTATGTGTTGTAGATATGAACATATTGTATTTGTAATGTTTGTACGATCATGTTATCTTGGAATATCACTTGAAGTGTGTGGAATTCATGAATAGATGTGGTTTCTTCATTATTTCCATTTATATACTTTTGAATAATGATGTGAATTCTCACCCTTCTGTTATGATGTTGCCTCTACGTGGGTAACGTGCAGGTTCTGAGGATAGTGGTGCTTCGCACGAGACTAGTTGGAGAGTCTAGCTAGTTTATCCGTTACTAGGTAGTCTAGTCATTGCTCTGATCATGTAACACGTGATTTATCTGGATTTCTGCTTTGATGAGATATTCTTTATGTATACTCATCTATTTTGATTGTATGATTGAGATACTATGCTGATGTGGTCTTGGCGCCGGTGTATGAATTCCGATGACTTGAGTATGTTATAGATTCATCGCTTTTTCATCCGATGATTATAGTATGGGATGTAATCATTGATAGTATCTGTGAATAAGAATTAATCCGCCGTGAAAATACATGAATTGTTCTAAAGCATGAGATTCAAATATGTGTTATAATTATGAACAGTGTGCATGTATTGTTTTAATTGTAAATTAAATCATGTGACACTTTCTTGTTATGCATTTTATTTACTTTGATTGTGCAATAATTATGTGGGGAATTAGAGGGGGTGTTACAAAGAGTTGATTCAATGTTAAAAGATACATACAGATGCTTACAAATATCTTGATGGGAGCTGGATATTTGTATGATAGATGTGTGGAAATTCAGAATCAGAAGTAATGAAAAATGTGATGTAAAGAAGAGAATGTTCTACATGGAGATGCAACATCACAACTGTTGAAGACACCAAAAATTGAAGTGAAGGCAAATAAGATTCAGACTTATCTTTTGAAGACGTATCTTTGGTCATACACATGGTTGATAATGAGGTTTCTTCTATTACAAGTAACAGAGTATGTCAATCTGTATCTTGTATAGCAACTAAACTAAGGATTCCTAATTTGGAAACTGTGGCAATTTCCAAATAAAGAATGCTTCTAGTATTATAAGTACCAACATCAAATATGTCCTTAATTTGTGTAACTTAGGGAGAGTAACAGTATTATGGAAAACTTTATCTTGGAAGCTAAAAGGGAGAAGTGCTAATATTAGGGGGGAGCAACTGTCTATATGTGGGAGGAGCAACCATCTATGTGTTATTTGTTAATTGTGTTTGCTTCCAAGAGTGTTGATGATATATGTGTTATTTTGTAGCAAGTATGAAAGGACACTTATATTGGTTTGAGTGGGATGTCCTGAAGAAAAATTTTGAGTTAAAATTTTGAAGAGCAGCTGAGAGAAATGAGGTCTAAAGCATTATAGTGAATGTCTTATATGATGTTGGAACATCAATATTATTGTAAATATGAAGAAGAAGTATAATCAGCTGAAAGAATTCTTAAAAACACCATAAGTATGTTGTAGTAACCCTTCCTGAAGGAGACTCATTTGGGATCACGTGAAGCTTTGATGGGGAAACTTCATAAGAAAACCGTGTGGAAAACATCACTGGGGATTCCCGGTTAATATTTTGTTGACATTAGAGTTCATTTGAAAAAGACAACTGTTTCCTGGGGAAGAAATCTCGATTGGAGAAACCATCAATTATTAAGATCCATACAAGTATACAACTTGTGTTGGAGAGAAGAGAATAAATCTGCCATCTGAGAAATAATCTTTCAACTTTGATCCTCATGAGGATATTTGCAGTTTCAGCTGGGAAAAAATCCTGCAAGAAAGAATTAGCCGAAGCCAATGTATGAATATGATATGCATGATTTTTTTTAATGCTTTAATGCAAAATGGTATCAAATTAACTTTTCGATACAGTTGGAAGAGAGAAGAAAAGTTGCACCATGAAGATAATGCACCAAACTCTGAATGTGAGTCAAACGCTAGAAATGCTTTATGGTAATCCTTGTAGAAATGGAGATAGCAATTTCTGAAATGCTTTAACTATGATGATGAATAGAGTACCCCAAGTTGGATGCAAGAGAACAGGGTCAGCAGTTTGTAGATTGGAAGTATACCTCTACGGGGATAAAATAATTCATGTTTAGCAAACAGATCAGTCATGAATGTTTCAATAGTTGACAAGCTGACATCTTGATGACAGAAGGCGGTAACAAACATATGCAGATACGTTGAACAACTTCATCATTTCCAAAACCTTATTTTGTAGCTACTGAGCTGATTGTGGATTGCGATAAGCAAGAAATAACTCCATTGGGGGTAGATGAATCAATTTCAACATCGGCGAGGGTGAATAGACATTTCCACAGTGGATAAATCTTTCATCCGCTAGTGTTATGCTGACAATGCATGGAGATAACACGTTCTGACATATTTAAACAACTTGATGTTGCAACAGATTTTTTGAAATCTTTAACCATCCCACGTGGTGGATGCATACTTCTGTTTGAATAAGCGAGGAATACACTGGGGAAATAAACACACCAGAGATTCACAGGGGATTAGCTGAGAACACCTCAGAAAATTGGATCCATAGAGGATTATTGCCACCTTAAGACTTAAGGAGAGATTGTTATATGCAAGAATCTGAACAGATCTTAGTTGATAATAAAAACATTGAGGATACCGCAATGGTAATCCTTGCTGGAGAAGGCTCAACTTAGGGAGCAGATGAAGCTTCAATGGAGAAAATTTCCAAAGATAACTCTGTGGGGAACATCATTGGGGAAATCTGAGTGGAAGATTTCGTTGACACAAGAGTTCACTTGGGATAATCAATCACTTCTCTGGGGAAGAAATCCAACTTGATAATCACTGCACTACCAATTGATTCTTGAACAAACATTCAACTTGTACTGGGGAGAAGAACTAAGTTTCCATTTGAGAAATAGTCTTCGATGCTTGCACTTGACTTATTTCGAAAGACCCCAAGTCCTGACTGAGGTTTATGCATGAATATATTATATATGATATGTATGAGTGGAGCGATGTGACTAATACATGATGATAATTTATGAATCCATGTATGGATTATTTGATATGTGCCAAATAAAATTCGGCCTTGAAGGGTGAATCGTCAGACGAGAAATGACTTTAAGTTAGATCACCAGACGAGAACCAGTGAAAAAGTTTAACAACCAGACGTGAACTGGTTACCAGACGAGAACTGGATTTAATGATAACAATCAGATGAGAACTGGATTTAAATGATAACATTCAGATGAGAACTGGAGGTATGTGAGTTTGAAGAGAATTACACTTGAAAGGGAACTGAATAAAGATGCTCTTGAATGCAAGGATGTGATTGATCTGATCAAAGAAGCTGGGTTGATGAGAATTGTGGTGAAGTTCTCAAATTGTTATGAAGGCTTGGTGAAGGAGTTCATTGTGAATATGTCAAGTGGATGTGCTGATGGAAGATCAGCAGACTTTAAGACTGTGTTTGTTAGGGGAAGAAAAGTGAAGTTTCCCCCAAGTGTAATCAACAAGTATTTGGGGAGATCAGATGATGCTCAATCTGAGCTTGAAGAAACTGATAATCAAGTGTGTCAAACGATTACTGCCAAGCAAGTAAAACATTGGCCTTAGAAGGGAAAGCTTACTGCTAGCAAATTGAGTGTCAAATTTGCTATTTTGCACAAGATAGGTGCAGCCAACTGGGTTCCCACAAACCACAAGTCAACCATCTCCATTGGTCTGGGAAGGTTCATTTTTGCTGTTGGAACAAAAGCAAAGTTTGATTATGGAAGCTACATTTTTGATCAGATCCTAAAACATGCTGACAGTTATGCTATAAAAGGACCAATAGCATTTCCCTCCCTCTTGTGTGGTATTATAACTGATCAATACCCATACATTCTGGGAAATAGAGATACAGTGTGTAAAAGAGCTCATGCCCTTGGCTTCCACTACAAACTATTTCAAGGGAAGCATGTTCCTGACATTGTCATGACATCGGCTGAGACATCAAATGTCAAGGCGAATACTCAGAAGAGAAGGCAGATGTCATTGCTGTGCTAAAAGAGACCTGTAGGGAACTTGAAGCAAGGAAGCAGACCATTGAAGAACTGATCTCTTCACTTGAAAAGGAGGAAAACACAGAGGTCGAGGAAGAAAGGCTTGATGGTGATAATTCTGCTGCTCATATGGATGAAGATGATGATGCTGACCAAGCAGCTGCTGGTGAAGAAGGCTCTGAAGATGTGTCCTTCCACAGTGCTTCTTCTGGAGAAGAAAGAACTTGAGTTGTTGCTCCTGTGCCCATTGATTGTTCTGTCAATTGTTTCCTGTTCTGTATTTTGTTTCATTTTGGATGATTGTAATCATTTTGTTGACAGTTTTGTAATCCTTGACTGAGATATCACTTTTGTGCTGGTTCTTTATGTTGATTGTTTGGGGCAAGTGTATTGTTTCCTTTGGCCCTTTATGGCTAAAAAGGGGGAGAAGAATCATTGTGGGCAACTGTGTGTGACAGTAGCTGAGAATTTTGGGGAATTGTATGGCTTGTTTAAATTTTGTATGTGGGCAATTGTGGGAATTGTGGGATTTCTGTATGGGTAGAATTTATCTTATCTCTAGGTTCTAGTTTCTTTAAGCTTAGAACTAGTTTGTCTTCTGCTGCATAGGTACTCTGATGTGTTAAAGTAGTTTTAGCCAAAAATGTGCCAAAGGGGGAGTTTGTTAGTGTTTTAAGTTGGCATCAATTTTGGTAAAACTAGGCTTTAGTAAATGTCTTGATAAATGTCATGACATTCAGAGATTGAAGATAAATCCTACTTGCTAAGGATGTTAAAGGACAGAATCGAAGCTAAAGTCAGGCTGGAAATTCGCAGAAAATCGATGTCATAATGATGTTATGACATTCAGTGACATTCTGCTCAACTGCTTTTTCCGAGACTTTTCAGGAAGTTTGTTGAGCTGCTAAATTGTGTTTTTTCTGTTATTAGAAAGCATGCTCACGTGGCTGCTAGGTTAATATTAATTAAACCTAAATTGGTTGTTGAAAAGACCATATTTTTAGGATTAAATTAAGTGAACCCTAGCTATCTTTATTGAAGATATAGCAGGTTGTTATTTGTGTACTGTTAGGAGAGTTAACAGTTGTATTGTGTAATTCTAGTTTCTCTTGTGAGCCAAGCAACTATCAATTGATAAGTGCATTGGACTAGGATTTGTTTGTAAGGGTAGTTTATCACTCAAAGCTTTGAAGCACGAGTGTTTGTCTCTTGATTCAAGCTTTGAAGCAAGATCAAGATAGTTTATTGAAGTGTGTCTTCACAATTCAATTATTCAATAGGTTGATATCACTGCTGTGATTGAGGGGAGTGAGTAGGAACTCGATCTAAGTAGGACTTAGGTTGAAGTTGCATTGGGTAGGTTTTAAGTGAAGGAGATAAACCGGTTGGTTTATTCCCGAATTAATTCTACTAATAGTGAATTTCCTCCCGGCTTGGTAGCCCCGATGTAGGTGTAGTTAGACACCGAACCGGTAAACAACTTATTGTGTTCTTTACTGCTTACATTTATTGTGAGAATTGTTAACAGAGTGTCGATAGTGTGTCATGACATTCTCTCGTGACATCACGATCCGCTACAGAATTTCAATTGGCATCGAGGTGCACCGCCGTGATTTCAGGTGAGATCTAGGGATAATAGTTTCGCGAATGGATAAGGAAGGAGGATTTGGAGGTAGACCACCTATTCGGATGGGTCTAATTATGATTACCGGAAGCATCGTATGGTTGCCTTCTTAAGATCATGGACATTAAGGCTTGGAGAGCTGCTGACAAAGGATGGAAACATCCCACCAAGATTGAAAAAGATGGGACTACTGTCTTGAAACCTGAGGAGGAATGGAGCAGAGAGGAAGAGGAGCTAGCTCTGGGGAACTCTAAAGCATTGAATGCCCTATTCAATGGTATTGATGTAAACATCTTCGATGGTCCATCAATGTGAGCTGGCCAAGGATGTTTGGGACACTCTCAAAACTACTCATGAGGGGACATCCAAGATGAAGATGTCAAGACTTCAGATGCTCATTACCAAATTTGAGAATTTGAATATGAAAGAAGAAGAGACTATTCATGAGTTTCACATGAATATTTTGGAGATTGCCAACGCCTCAGGAGCACTTGGTGAAAAGATGTCAGAAGAAAAGCTGGTGAGAAAGATTCTCAGATCCTTGCCTAAAAGATTTGCAATGAAAGTGACTGCAATAGAGGAGGCTCAGGACATCAGCACCTTGAAGGTTGAAGAACTTATAGGATCCCTTATGACTTTTGAGATGGGAATCAGTGAAACTATTGACAAAAAGAACAAGAGCATAACACTTGTATCTAATACTGAGGAAGGATGCAAGGTGGAAGATGAAGAGAAGATATCTGAAGCTATAGCTATGCTTGGAAGACAGTTCAACAGGCTTATCAAGAGGATTGATCCAAAGTCAAGGTCAAATGTCAAGGACATTTCATCTGACATCAGCAGATCCCATGACTCCAGTAGAAGATCCAAGTCAGAGGAAAAAGGAAGTCAAGGGAGTGGAATCCAATGTCATGGATGTGAAGGATTTGGACATATTAGAGCTGAATGTCCCACCTTTCTAAAGAAACAAAAGAAAGAATGGCTGTCACTTGGTCTGATGGTGATTCAGGAAGTGAAACTGAGGAAGAAGGTTCCAAACTTGTCACTGCTCTCTCTGGAGTGTACAATTCTGATATAGATTCTAGTGATGAGGAAGTAACATTTGAAGAGCTTGCTGAAACCTACAGGAAGCTGTGTATAAAAAATGGTGAAGTATGTCAGCAAAATGAGGAACAAAAAAGGCTGATTGAAAAGTTGGAAGCTGAGAATGTGAAGCTAGGGGTTGAGAAAAAGGAAAACACAGCCACTATAAATCACCTTAATAGTGATATTATAATGTTGAACTCCAAACTTGATCAGATGTCTAAATCTGTCAAAATGTTGACATCTGGTACTGATAAGTTGGAAGAAATTCTTTAGCTTGGACAAAGTGCAGGAAATAAGCATGGTCTAGGATATGTGGCTGAAAAGAAACCTGTTGGTGACATTAAGAAGAAGAGACATGGGAAACCAATGTCAAAACAATTGTCACAACATAAAACAGGAAATGTGTCTGGCTCAGGGTATGTGGTTGCAAAGAGATTTGCTAATAACCAGGAGTGGAACAAACCTGGCAAGTCAATGGCAAAGAAGATGTTACACCACAAAACAGGAAATAGGTCCGCCTCAGGATATGTGGAGGCCAAGAAATTTGTGAATAACAAAAGGAGGAATAGACCTAATGAACCAATGTCTAAACAGATGTCACAACATTGGGTTCAACATCAAAATCATAGAAACTTGAATAAAAAGTTTCAAAGATGGAGATGTCATTATTGTGGAAGGTTTGGTCACATAAAGTCCTTCTGCTATAGGCTACATGGATATCCTATCCAGATTCCCTATGCTAAGCCTAAGAACATCAAGGTACCCTACACTCAAAAGTGGAAGAAGAAGACTGTAGCTCTGATGGCTCACACTTCTCTTAGAGTGTCTACCAAGACAGATTGGTACTTTGACAGTGGGTGTTCCAAGCACATGACTGGAGATAGGAATCTTCTCAATGATGTTAAGCCTCACTCTACCAGCTTTGTTACTTTTGGAGATGGAGCTAAAGGAGAAATCAAAGGTGTTGGAAACTCAAACTGGTCTGGAGTTCCAATCCTAAATGGAGTGCTGCTGGTAAAAGGTCTGGATGCAAATCTCATTAGCATAAGTCAGCTATGTGATATGGGATTCACAGTCAACTTCACTAAGGCTGAATGTCTTGTAATCAATGATGAACAAGTAGTGATTATGAGAGGAGTCAGATCAAAGGACAACTGCTACATGTGGGAATCTGAGAACACCACTCTGCCCTCTGTGTGTTCTACAGACAAAGATGAAGAGGAAGTAAAGTTGTGGCAGCAAGAATCTGGTCATCCACATCTCAGAGGAATGAAAAGGATCAGTTCCATAGAGGGAGTCAGAAGGATACCAAGATCTTTCATGGACAAAGGGAGAATCTGTGGTAAGTATAAGGTTGGACAGGAAATCAGAATGTCACACTCAATGTCTAGACATCTGACCACTCCTAAAGTACTAAAGCAAAGTACTAGGATCTGGCATGAAAGAATAACCAAGTATCTTACTGTCAAAGGATACAGGAGAGGGGTCTTGGATGAAACCCTCTTTGTCAGAGGAGAAAAGATCATGGTGGCGTCCATCTATGTTAATAACATAGTATCTGGAGGAATGCCAGACACATTGATGGAAGGCTCAACACTTCTTTCACAGAGCAAGTATGCAAGGAATTGTGTCAAGAAGCTTGGACTGAATAAGGGCAGCCATACTAGGACTCTTACCCCTCCACATTTGAAGTTGTCCAAGAAAACAAAGGGAGAAAATGTTGATCAAAGCCTGTGTAAAAGCCCTTGTGATGGATGTTTCTTCTTGAGAAAAAATCTTATGTCTTGGATCAGCAAGAGGCAAAAATGTTTGGCTTTACATAATGTTGAAAGTGAATACATAGCAGCTGAGAGAAACTGCTTTAAGATGATTTGGATAAAGCAGATGCTGACTAAGCACAATGACATGCAGGATGTCATGACATTGTCCTGTGACATCTTTACTAAAGTTTTTGAGGCTAGTCAGTTTAAGATTCTAAGGGGCAAATGGGGTATTTGTCAACATGAAGAGTTGTAGCAATTAAATGTGCCTACAACAAGGGATGAAAGGGATTTTTTATTTCAATTATTTGTAAGTGGGTTATTTGGGTATTTCCTTCTCTATTTTAAAGGGTCCAAGAATAGGAAGGGACATCCTCAAATAATAGTTTCTTCTTTTGAAAGTAGTATCACTCTTTCTTCTCCCAAAAGAAACTCAAACTCTCTACCACTTTCACTTTCATTCTCTCAAAACATCTGAAAAATGTCTTCATCATCCTCATCATCTCAAGAATCGTGATCTTCATCTCCATCCATGGTCGGGTTAGGCAAACGCAAGCCATGCAAGTCAAGCTCGAGGGTGACACCATCGGCAATGGCCACCGACCCGTAAAAGGTCAAGAAGTTACGCACAAGAAATGCAAGAAGGGCACAAGTATCTCCTTCGTAAGACTTCAAGACCATCATCCTCTGCTTCCCGTAACTAGTAAAGAGAAGGGTCTAGGTCAGTGCATGAGGCCATAGCTAGGATAGTGACTGATATCCTAAATGAGAATAAATCTGTACCTGGGATTTCAGTTCCCCTGAATCATAAGTCTGCTAGCCCCAACTTAGTAGTTGATCCAAATGTCAATGAGAATGTCAAGACATCTGGTGATGATGTTGACTCTCCTGTCAAGGATGATGTAAATCCCGCCCAGCCTCAAGGATGTAAAGATGATAATGTAATTGGATCCCCTGCTGCTAATGTAAATGAGATTTCTGATGAGATTCTTGAGAAATTCCCAGATCATTGTACCTCTGATAAATCTCCTGCTGTCTCTACTGGTAATATCTCTGATAGCATTCTTGAAGATTCTCCTAAGAAGATCACTAATCAGAATATTGATTCTCACATCATCAATCTAGATGAAGAGTTTTCTGATAATGACCTCATAGCAAAGGTTAATCCCATCATTGCTAGGAGGGTAATGAATAGGAAAGGAAAACAAAATGCTATTCCAAGTCCTGTTCAGGAGAAGGTTACTACAGCTGCTCATAGGTCTCCTAGAGTTGTGAACAAGACTGTTGAAAAATCTGGTAAAGAGAAGGCTAAAACTTCCAAAGGGAAGAGTAAGATGAAGAGTACAGGTGGTACCTCTAAGGCAAGGAGCACCTCAATTGTGAAGAAAAGGAAAGCACCTGAGCCCTCAGAACAGGATGATTCTGATTTTGATGTTACAGAAAATGTCTCTGACATTCATTCAAGAAAGAGGTTGTCTCTTGGGAAAGTGCCTATAGTCCCTGAACTGGCAATTGACAACATTTCCTTCCACCACCCTGAGAATGCTAACAGGTGGAAATATGTGAGTTTGAAGAGAATTGCACTTGAAAGGGAACTGAATAAAGATGCTCTTGAATGCAAGGATGTGATTGATCTGATCAAAGAAGCTGGGTTGATGAGAACTGTGGTGAAGTTCTCAAATTGTTATGAAGGCTTGGTGAAGGAGTTCATTGTGAATCTATCAAGTGGATGTGCTGATGGAAGATCAGCAGACTTTAAGACTGTGTTTGTTAGGGGAAGAAAAGTGAAGTTTTCCCCAAGTGTAATCAACAAGTATTTGGGGAGATCAGATGATGCTCAACCTGAGCTTGAAGAAACTGATAATCAAGTGTGTCAAACGATTACTGCCAAGCAAGTAAAACATTGGCCTTTGAAGGGAAAGCTTACTGCTAGCAAATTGAGTGTCAAATTTGCTATTTTGCACAAGATAGGTGCAGCCAACTGGGTTCCCACAAACCACAAGTCAACCATCTCCATTGGTCTGGGAAGGTTCATTTTTGCTGTTGGAACAAAAGCAAAGTTTGATTATGGAAGCTACATTTTTGATCAGATCCTAAAACATGCTGACAGTTATGCTATAAAAGGACCAATAGCATTTCCCTCCCTCTTGTGTGGTATTATAACTGATCAATACCTGCATATTCGGGAAATAGAGATACAGTGTGTAAAAGAGCTCCTGCCCTTGGCTTCCACTACAAACTATTTCAAGGGAAGCATGTTCCTGACATTGTCATGACATCGGCTGAGACATCAAATGTCAAGGCGAATACTCAGAAGGCAGATGTCATTGCTGTGCTAAAAGAGACCTGTAGGGAACTTGAAGCAAGGAAGCAGACCATTGAAGAACCGATCTCTTCACTTGAAAAGGAGGAAAACACAGAGGTCGAGGAAGAAAGGCTTGATGGTGATAATTCTGCTGCTCATATGGATGAAGATGATGATGCTGACCAAGCAGCTGCTGGTGAAGAAGGCTCTGAAGATGTGTCCTTCCACAGTGCTTCTTCTGGAGAAGAAAGCACTTGAGTTGTTGCTCCTGTGCCCATTGATTGTTCTGTCAATTGTTTCCTGTTCTGTATTTTGTTTCATTTTGGATGATTGTAATCATTTTGTTGACAGTTTTGTAATCCTTGACTGAGATATCACTTTTGTGCTGGTTCTTTATGTTGATTGTTTGGGGCAAGTGTATTGTTTCCTTTGGCCCTTTATGGCTAAAAAGGGGGAGAAGAATCATTGTGGGCAACTGTGTGTGACAATGTAGCTGAGAATTTTGGGGAATTGTATGGCTTGTTTAAATTTTGTATGTGGGCAATTGTGGGAATTGTGGGATTTCTGTATGGGTAGAATTTATCTTATCTCTAGGTTCTAGTTTCTTTAAGCTTAGAACTAGTTTGTCTTCACGCATAGGTACTGACAAAGTAGTTTTAGCCAAAAATGTGCCAAAGGGGGAGTTTGTTAGTGTTTTAAGTTGGCATCAATTTTGGTAAAACTAGGCTTTAGTAAATGTCTTGATAAATGTCATGACATTCAGAGATTGAAGATAAATCCTACTTGCTAAGGATGTTAAAGGACAGCTCAGAACTAGAAGCTAAAGTCAGGTCGAAATTTCAGAAAATACCGATGTCATAATGATGTTATGACATTCAAGGTGACATTCGCTAACTGCTTTTTCCCGAGACTTTTCGAAGTTTGTCGAAATGCTAAATTGTGTTTTTTCTGTTATTAGAAAGCATGCTCACGTGGCTGCTAGGTTAATATTAATTAAACCTAAATTGGTTGTTGAAAAGACCATATTTTTAGGATTAAATTAAGTGAACCCTAGCTATCTTTATTGAAGATATAGCAGGTTGTTATTTGTGTACTGTTAGGAGAGTTAACAGTTGTATTGTGTAATTCTAGTTTCTCTTGTGAGCCAAGCAACTATCAATTGATAAGTGCATTGGACTAGGATTTGTTTGTAAGGGTAGTTTATCACTCAAAGCTTTGAAGCACGAGTGTTTGTCTCTTGATTCAAGCTTTGAAGCAAGATCAAGATAGTTTATTGAAGTGTGTCTTCACAATTCAATTATTCAATAGGTTGATATCACTGCTGTGATTGAGGGGGAGTGAGTAGGAACTCAGATCTAAGTAGGACTTAGGTTGAAGTTGCATTGGGTAGGTTTTAAGTGAAGGAGATAAACTGGTTGGTTTATTCCTGAATTAATTCTACTAATAGTGAATTTCCTCCCTAGCTTGGTAGCCCCCAGATGTAGGTGTAGTTAGACACTGAACTGGGTAAACAACTTATTGTGTTCTTTACTGCTGTTTACATTTATTGTGAGAATTGTTAACAGAGTGTCAGATAGTGTGTCATAACATTCTCTGTGACATCACGTATCTACTGCCAGGAATTTCAGCTGACATTTGAGAGAAAAATTTCTGAGCAGCTTGAAGATACAAAAAGGAATTATCTGTATGTGGCGTTCATTGCCCCAGTATGTTGAGGCTCTGATGATATTTACTTTGAGAGGATGCTAGAAGTAACTTACAGTACTCTGATACTGGGATGGCTTGCACCGGTGTCATACTCCAAAATTTTCCCTCCTACTTCTCAAGGCATTTCATACATCTATACTCAAGGATACCTCAAGGGTTGATCAAACAAACCCTCTCCTAGATAATCAACCCTAACTAGGGTTTTGGCAATTCTCAGATCAGGGTGGTTCCCAACATCTCCAATGGTCATCATGCCTCCTCATATGCTTCAAAGAATCTCCATGTCAAGTTTCAAGCCTTACAAGTCAAGTTTCCTTAGACAATTGCTCAGATGGTTGAAAATCAGTTGTATTGAACAAAATGTCAACCGTAGTCAACATACAGTCAAACTTCATGATTTTTGGTCAACATCCATATTTTGAAGTAACATTCATCATTTGATCAAGGGTTGATCATGATTCATCAAGAAAACTCAAGATTTGATCAAAAGTCAAACTTTCCAAATTAGGGTTTTCTAGAGAAAAGTCAACTGAACTTTGACTAAGCATAAATTTCTCATACTTTATCAGAAATTTTTCCACCACCTCTCATTTTGAAGAGAATTCAATTCTCTACAAATTCATGTCTCACAAGCATGGTCAAAAAATGCTTCATTTTGAAGATATGGATCAAAACGTTACAGGTCCTTTTCAAAGTCAACAAAAAGTCAACTTTTTGTATTGAAGTGATATTGAGCATGGAAACTCCAATTGAGATGAAACCAAAGAGGTTGTTTAGAGGACATCTAAATATTTCTAAAAAGTCCAAGAACACTCAAAAATGTTAAAAATTGAGCAAAATACACCTTGTACAAGTTGGGCATTTTGAAGAATTACAAAAGAAAAATATCGACAAAATCCAATTTTTCCAAATGGGCCTATAATTTTATGATCCAAACTTGATCATAATATTATTTGTGACCTCTTGATACCTTGCCACGACCACCTTCTATTTTTTGATTTATTTTGAATTTAAAAGCATTTAATTCAAAATTAAATTAAATAAAATATGAAAACAAGGTATAATTTAAGTTGGGTTGGTTTTTTATCAAGCTTGAGGACCAAGGAAGCCCATACAACTTGCCAAATTCGTGCTAGCTCATGCAAGGAAGTAAAAATCAAATTTTGAAAATATTTGATTTGAATTTAAAGAGAAAATATTTTTGCATTGAAGAGTGTATCTTTTTTCATTCTTTTTGCTTCAATCTTTCACTCTATAAATACACAACACATCCACAAGACCAGGGGACGAAACCCTAGCCTCTTGAAGCAACCCTAAAATTCCAATTTTTTCTCAAAAGTTGGCAAAATCGAATTCTTGTTTCCAGCCACTTTCAGCCACTCTCAATCATTCCATTGTGTTCCTGAGGTAATTTGGAGTAAGTACACATCATTATCCATGGTTAAAACTGCATGAATCGAGCCATATATGAACATACATAATCATATTTTTCTTGAATTCAAATTTTTATTATCTGTGCGTTTTAATCGAAACTAACCATTCTAATGTGATCATGAGACATCATAGACAGGATCTGGGCCATCGTTCTTAAGCTTGAACGTCTAAATCGTGATTTGCCATGTTTAGGGTTTTTCAAACTGCTAGCTTCGAACCGGCTTATCCAGGAACTTTCAGGAAAAACTAACACCACCATTGAACTCGCAATGGTCAACTTAGGGGGGTAGAGTATCCCTTTGCTTTTTATTTTGCGTATTTTGCAGGTTTGGAACTTTGGTTGGCCGGAGAAGACGACCGGAGCTAGGGCTCCGGCGTCGTTGACTGGACCTGACTCCGGCATGGCTTGCGTGGCGCGTTCATGGTTTCTGATTCGTCCATCCGTTCCAACTGGGCTTCACGCGTTTGACTGTGTTTGAAATTATAATATGTGACACGTTTACCCTTATAATCATTTGTTTCCATATGATAAACACCAAGTACACTTGGCTCAGATGGCAAGCAGGCGGCGTGTGGTTTCTCTTGGATGTCCCGGGTTCGATCCTTGATATGTCCATTCTTTTTTTTGCAACTTTGAAAACTAACATCTTTTTCTATTTTTCTTATTTTTTCTTAATATTTTCATCTTAATTTAATTAATCTTCAAACATTTTTTTTCATGCATTTAAAAATCACCAAAAATATTTTCCTTTTGCATTTTAATCAGAAAAATACTTATTTAATTTTTGACATTAAAATTAATATTTTTGCATGCATATTTTAATTAATTGTTAATTAACCATTAAATTGACTTTTAATTGTTTTTAATTATCAAAATTGATTCAGAAAATTACCAAAAAATTATCTTATCATCTTATTGTCATTACTAATCTAAAATATTTTTCCTCATTCAAAAATCATATTTTTACTAACATTTTTCTCTTATGCAATTTTCTTGTATTTTCCGATTATGTATCTGTTCACAGGTTGTAACGTTTTAGACAATTTTTCTCGCTTTTCTTTTCAATATTATGTAACTGCCTATGGGATGTAATAGTTTAATTAGGACTTTTACTTTCCGCACTCATATTATGTAACTGCCCCAAAGCCATGTAATAGCGTAGGACTTTACTTTCCGCAATTTATTTTCCGCACCCTATAAACTGCTAGTAATTAGGCGTGTATGGCAAGATAAAATTAGACATAGATCACTCATAATTTCAAGATAACATATATCTGAATTTGACACACTCTCTCACACATGCACCCCTTAGGGTAATTCTCTCTCGTTACCTTACGAATACAAATGGTCAAGTCCCTCAAGCGTAGAGGTATCCTAGCACCGTTGCCTACAAAACATATCATCATAGTCCCTTCGATACAAAGATCATAGACCCACGATGTCGCCTACGAAAACATGATCTCGTCCCTCAATTGTTGCCTACGAAAAATGATGATCGTCCCTTCTAATGTGCTAGGATACTCCTACAAGTTGCCTTCGATGACCATCCGATGTCCCTTCGAATGTCCCTTCTACATCCAATGAATAGGGTTACCTACCAACTAATGGTATGGATAACACTATTCTAAAGGAACGTAAAACAACACGAAAACGACCATTCTGAGTAGGTAATAAGACTTTTAGTTGCTAGCTCAATCAAATACTTTTCACACCACACACTTTAATCAAAGTTCAAAACTCTTTTCAAAATGAAACATTTCCGAACACTTTGTATACATTCCTACATGAATCATTACAAAGTCAAAGCGAAATGTCTTTTTAAAACATTTTTGTCAAACACACAGAAAGCAATTTTTAAAGTGTGCTAAAAAGCAACTAAGAGCCCGTAGATAACTACGGATGAAAAGGGGTGCTAATACCTTCCCTTTTCATAACCTTCTCCCTTACTCAGAATCTAACGAAGGTCTTTTCCTGTTCTTTTCACCTTTCCTTAATTGGATAAAAGAAAAGTCGGTGGTGACTCTTGCTATCCGCACATTTGCGATAAAAAGCCAAAACAATTCTCAAAGTCAGTTCACCGTATTACACCCGGAATTTGTATTCTAATGTAGGATGCCCCTGATTAACAAATGCTTTGAGAGATATTACCGTATCTCGACGTAATTGCCCCGAATTGACTGAATCTTGGAACGACGTGCCCCAGGCTAATTGATCTTTGTAAAATGCCCATATCAATAGGGTCATTGGATATTTTGCCCCTGCTTGGGTAATTGAAGGATATTTGAATTCCTTGTCGATTATTCACTGGTGATCTTCCTTGATTTTAAGTGCTGACTTGAAAATAAGTTTGATTCATTAAAAAAACTAGCAATTTTAATGCAATGTTCATGCAAAATTTTTTAAATCAACCTCATTATTGGAAATGATAAGGAAAAGAAAACAAAGAATAAATCACTTTTTAAAAAAAAAAAGTGAAAGATGACACAAAAATTTGATATCAATACAGATGATTAGCAAATATCTTTAGGAGTCAGGTTAACGCAACCTTGTTGGGTATGATTTCAAAAGAAACCTTGCTTAAATTAGGTCTTTTAAGGGTTGTAACGTGGTCTGGTTCATAGTTTTTTGAAACGAAGGATAAAGGCTCAAAATTATTTGGTGCCCACCCATTCTCCATGATGTTCTCCAGTCCTACATTCATTTAACTTGATACAAGCTCTCATCTCTTGAGAGAAGTTAATAATGGTTGAGGAACCACTGAAGTTTCTTGGGCACGACCATCACCAACATTTTTGTTCTTGGTATCTCGCGTCACACAACTTTGTCCTTTGCTCAAGATCTTTCTTTGGTAATCCTTTTCTTCCTTTTGGGCTTTTCTTTTTCTTTCTTTCTATTTTTTAATTCTTTTTTTATATATAAGTTATGTAACCTCGAGTTGTCTTTGATTAATTGGAGTAATTGTGTCTGCCTGAGTCCTTGTTGGATGACGAATAACCATTGTTGTACCACCATCAGTTGACCTCCTGATGTGCGAGAAATAACCAATGTGGTATCATTCTCTTTTGATGCACATTGTTGATAGAAGAAGTTTTCCTATTGCAGTTTTGACCTTCCTCAACCTTTTGGAGGATAACCATTGTTGTATACTTTGATGCACACACTTGATGAGTTTTGAATGCTTGATCAGATTAATTGAACACTATCCGCCCTTGGGTTAAAAAATGAGGGTTTTTTCTAAAGATAAAAGAAACTCCTACTTCAAGGCTCAAAGGGGTTAACGAGGGCCTATCTCCCTTATAACTCCGGTGTTTGGAAAGTTGAAACAATGCTTGTATATCGTCAGCAAGGTTTTATTTGAAAGCATACTTTCAGCAATTATGGGTATTTTGTTATCATCATCCTTCATCCAATATTTTCATAACCAAAAGTATGATAAAGATAAACAAATAGAAGAAATAGTGATATATATTTTTCTTTTTGCAATAAAGATGACAAAATGAGTGAACACGAATGGATTGATTCAAAATAATGCATGCTCATTTCATTAATATTACCATTTAGAAAGAACAAACTTAAAAGCAAATAGTACATTAACAAACAAAGAAAATGCCAATGAAAAATGATAAAGTTTCCCCAAGGATCGCCAGCTTCGATGAGCTGTCCTTTATGATTTACCAACTTCAAAGGGATACTTCTTGTAGTCTTGGTACCCACTTGAGTATGGGGTTGCCATTCAGAAACATATTTCCTCCTTGAAGAGTTAAGCATTCCTGGTCAATCAACTGTTGAACTTTGGATTTGTAGGCGTTGCAGTCCTCGGTCGAGTGTCCTACTGTTCCAGCATGATATCCACATCGTGCATTGAAATCATACCCAGAAGGGAATGACTTTGGTGGGTTAAGAAACTTGGGAACACCAACGAGCTTTGAACTAGATATGGTAGCAATTGACTGTAGGTCACTGGAATTGGATCAGTAGGAGCATTCCTTCTTTCCAGATTACTTCGAGGTTTACGTGGATTCTGATGTTGACTCTGATATCCACGACCTTGAACTTCCTTCTTTGCATGAGGAGTGCCCCATGGTTGTTGGTACTGTGGACCGAGAAGCATCGGGTGCTGATACTGAACAACTGCTACATACGGAGGCTGACCATAAGGTATAAGAGGGTTACCTATACCGAGAAGCATGGTTATTTGTGAGGGTTACCTATACCTCACGCAAGCCTTAAACCTAGGGCTATTGTGTGAATTGTTTGTGCTTGCTAAACATGACATCATCGCATTGCATATCATTTCTAACTATTTCAAGGACCTAGGGATTTATCTTTGCTCTGTTTTGTAGGGATTATGGCTTCTAGAAAGACTATCCGAATCAACTTCATGGGTATACCTTCTCAGCTCAAAGAATTGGTTTTAGAAGTTCCCGACCATGCCCAGTTCATCAAAAGACATGGTTATCTACTTGGCTTGGTTATCTCCGGTTTTGAAGAAGATATGATGCACGTCTTATTCCAGTTCTTTGATCCGAAACACCATTGCTTTACATTCCCAGATTATCAGTTGGTTCCTACCTTGGAAGAATTCTCTAAGCTACTTGGGATACCTATTCTTAACCAAATTCCATTCACCGGTTTAGAAAAGGTTCCTAGGTACGAAGACATTGCATCAGCACTACATCTAAAGCGCTCAGACATTGAAGCCAATTGGGAAACAAGAAGTGGAGTTAAGGGTTTACTTGCCAAGTTCCTAATGAAGAAAGCCCGAGAATTCCTCAAAGCTATGAGTTTCCAAGCGTTCGAAGACATCTTGGCTTTGCTAATCTATGGTTTGGTTCTATTTCCTAACTCGGATCAATTCATAGATGTCAACGCCATCAAGATATTCCTTACTCTCAATCCAGTGCCTACTTTACTTGGAGACATTCTACATTCTCTCCACACTCGTACTATCAAAAGACAAGGAACTCTCATGTGTTGCATACCGTTACTTTCCAGGTGGTTTATTTCGCACCTTCCTCCATCAGTTTTGAAGAACAAGCAAAGGTTGAGGTGGTCTCAAAGACTAATGTCACTCTCTCATTCAGATATCCGTTGGTGTCTTTTCTCCCAAAAAGACTTCACTTTCATTGAGCGTTGTGGAGAATTCCCTAATGTACCACTCCTTGGCATAAGGGGAGGTATCACTTACAACCCTTCTCTAGCTCTACGTCAGTTTGTTTATGCTCGAAGAGACGGTCCACATGATATGCTTCTCCAAGATATTGTGTTCGACTACAACCATGATCTCCAGAATTACCGACGAAGGTTCATACACGCTTGGGGCATGGTAAAGAAGACTGATACCAAGACTTTGGGGCACCAAAACTCTATTCCTTGGGAACCTTACCTCAAATGGGTGCGAGCTCGAGCTCAAAACCTCATGATGCCATTTACACCCATGTTACCAGTAATCATGGAACCTGTTGCTATAGGTGACGTACCCTATACTGTTCTCAATCTCGACATGCCTACTGATTTTGAAGACTTGAAGAGATCCTGGATTCAACTAAAAGAAGAAAGGGATACATTCGAAGCTCAGTGCTATGCAAGCGAGAAGAAGGTACTAGATTTGACCAAGCTACTTCACGAGGAGCGGAACATCAACGCCTACCTCGGCACCAAGAGGAAGCGCCTATGGGAGACCTAGAGCTTTAGGATTGTTGTTCTTTTATTTTTCTGAATTATCTTTTGTACTTAAAAAGAAAAAGAATAAAAAAGAGAACTAATAAATGTTTGTTCATGCTTGTTTAACAAATTTAAATCCTTAAGGTCCTTGAAAACATGGCATTGCATTCGCATAAACATTGCATATCATGGCATAACATCTCATAAACAGGTACATTGAAGATTGGTTTTCTCATTTTCTCGCTATTTATTTTAGCAGAAATGGCTCTTGAACAGACCGTCAAAGATCTCCAGGCTCAGAATGCCCACTTCCAAGAGATGTTCACCAGCTTGGTCCAAGGCCAAGAAGATCTGAAGAAGCTCATCAACAAAAAGAAGAAGGTCATTGGTGTTCTCAACATGGGAAGACGTCACAAAGGTGTTCCTAAAGTGGTCAGCCGGATAGAGTTCTCAGAATGGAGTGTCAAGACTGAGGGAAGTGTCAAGGGCAACGAAGATGACCAGCGTGAGCCTGAGAAGAAGGAAGAAGATTATGAGAATGATCAGTACTCTTATGAGGATGACAAATACAAGTAACTTGAAGATCGTCTGAATGCTGTGGAAAATCTGAAGATGTCAGGGCTGAATTTTGATGATCTGAGTCTTGTCCCTGGTGTGGTGATTCCTCCCAAGTTCAAGGTTCCTACTTTTGCCAAGTATGATGGCATTTCTTGTTCGAAGCTGCATTTGAAGTCCTATGTTCAAAAGATCAACCCCCACACTGATGACAGAAATTTGTGGATGCACTATTTCCAAGAGAGTTTGTCCGGAACTCAATTGGAATGGTATTATCAGCTAGAGAGTGACCATATTCGTACTTTGAGTGACTTAGCGGATGCTTTCTACAAGCAATATGAATACAATGCTGAATTGGTACCCACTCGCATGCAACTACAGAGCATGTATATGGGTCGTGATGAGAAGTTCAAAGAGTATGCTCAGAAATGGAGAGATCTAGCAGGCAGAGTTCAGCCACCCTTTTCCAATAGGGAGTTGGTTGATATGTTTATGGGAACACTGACAGGACCTTTCTTCAATCATCTGATTGGAAACTCTTCAGCCGGATTCATCGAGCTGATATTGACAGGAGAGCGTATCGAAGCTGGTATCAAGAGCGGAAAGATTTAGGTAGAGTCATCCTCAAATGTTGCGAAGAGATCTTTTGGTGGCAAGAAAGAAGCTAATGCTGTGTATGGTTAGAAAAGCCGAGCCAAGACCAACCATGCTCAATCTGTGGGGGTAGTTGTGATCTCCAATCCTACATCAGCACAACCTCAGCGAGACAACACGCGTAACCAGAACGCACCACGAAGACAGTTTACAAAGATCAACATGCCTCTGGCGCAAGCCTTGCAACACATGTTGAAAGCAAAGCTGGTTACCTTGAGGGATCCTCCTTAAAACATCAACACTTCCTCTCCGAGATACAATCCTAATGCTAAGTGTGCTTACCACTCCAACAGCCCAGGGCAAAATACTGACGATTGTTGGGCTCTAAAGAACAAGATTCAAGATATGATTGAAGCTAAACAGATTGAGTTTGATCCTCCTGTTGAGACTCTGAATGTGATCAACGCGCCTATGCCTAACCATGACAAAAGTTCCAATGCTATTGACAAGACCTCTTATGTTTCCAACATAGATGACTTGACCATTCCTCTGATGACTGTTAAGAAGAATTTGCTGCAAGCCGGTGTTAATCCAGGATGCCCAGAGAATTGTCGTTGGTGCCCATCTGCACTTGACGGTTGTGCTTGGTTGAGAAGACGTATTTAGTGCATGATTGATAATCGCGAAGTGCTATTTCTGAAACCTTCACCTGTGGAGAATCTGTGTGAAGACATGTCTAAGAAACTGAAGATCGAAGATGTGAGCGAAACTGTACCAGAAGTATGGGATACCTTGGGGCAGCCAAGTGGAAAGTTTGATTACATGGTGAAGTATACTGTTCCTGAAAGCTACAAGATTCCTATTGAAAATGTTAAGGCGACCGGATGGGGAGATGATTTCCCAGAAGACTATGCTGATGTTAACACGATAAGGATTTCCTCTGCTGATCATGTGTCTAGAGTGGCACCTCTCATCATTACTTCTCCTGGACCAGTTCCATATTCTTCTGACAAAGCTATACCTTGGAACTATGGAGCTGATGTTTACTATCATGGCGTCAAGCAAGACCCTCTGACCATTGAAGATGTTACACCTGAAGATACCATTCCTGACATCGACAACATCACCGGATCAAGTAAGGTGACCAGAACCGGAAGAGTTTTCTCTCCAGAGATCTCTCCTCCAAAAGAAACCGCGACTCCAGCTCGCATTCCAACTATTCAACCAGTTCCCGAAGCTAGAGGGAAAGAGCCAGTAACTCATCCTGCTCCTACAGAAGTACCAAAGGAAGTTGCTGAAGACACCTCCAAACAAAAAATGGAGGAAATTCTGAAGATTATCAAGAAAAGTGACTACAATGTTGTGGAACAGTTGGGACAGACTCCGTACAAAATCTCCATGCTTGCTCTGCTCTTGTGCTCTGAGGCTCATGCTAAAGTCTTGGTGAAGTTTCTGAAGAATGCTCACGTACCGCAAGACACCACTACTGACCAATTTGAAGTTTGTATTGCTAGCCTGGCTGCCAACAATGGTCTAGGCTTCTCTAATGGTGATTTGACTCCTTCCAGAAGGAAACACAACAAAGCCTTGCACATCTCTGTCGAATGCAAGGGCAATACATTGTCTCATGTTTTGGTAGATACCGGTTCTGATCTGAATATCTTGCCGAAGAGTGCTTTCGACCGACTTGATGTTGAAGGATTGGTCTTGAAACCCAGTGACATAATTGTGAGAGCTTTTGATGGTTCTAAGCGAACAATACTTGGAGAGCTCGTTCTGCCTGTTAAAGTCGGTTCCCAGACTTTTGACTCCACCTTCTTTGTCATGGACATCCATCCAGCTTACTCTTGCCTACTTGGACGCCCTTGGATACATGGGGAAGGCGTTGTTACCTCTACCTTGCATCAGAAGCTGAAGTACCCAGTGAAGGGGAAGGTTGTTACAGTATGTGGTGAAGAGGAATACATGGTCAGTCATCTACAATCGTTCTGATACCTCGAGATGGAAGGTGAATTCTTCGAAACTCCCTGTCAAGCTTTTGAAACAGTTCCAAGAATCATTCCTGTTGACTCCCCCGTCACTCCTGAAGTTACGCAAGTTCCGCCTAGGATGGCCTCGCTGAAGGATGCTCAAGCTGCAGTTAAAGAAGGAGGTAGTGCTATTTGGGGTAACCTCCCTGATCTTCCTTTCAAGTCCGACAAGACTGGTTTAGGCTTCACCATCAAAGGTCAGAAGATGATACGCCGCGAACGTGCCGGCCAACTTCCTATCCGCATCAGCAAGAATGGGATCCACGCTATAGAAGACGACGACAGCGACTTCGATATCAGCGATTGGATCTTCCCAACTCCCGACAACGGACTCAGCAATTGGAAGACTGAAGACGTCATACCAATCTCCTTTAGACAGGAGTAATTGCTCTTGTTTTTTGTTTTACTTTTCGTATTTTCTATGCTTTGAACAATAAACTTTAAAGCCTAGTGCCTTGCCCGGGGCATCATGTCTCGTTTGTGAGGGTTATTATCAGTCATTTGCATATTTTTATTCAATAAAATCGTTGGACTTTTGCATTTAAATTTTGTTTCTTTCTTTTACTTTATCACCCCTTCAAAAAGCTATGTGTTTTACACACACCACGTGATACATCGCAAAATCACTCCGAATCTCATTGACATGACTATGCTATTGCTAAATATGACGATAATCCGATCTACCAAGCCGAAGAGGAAGGTGAGGAAGGTTGTGAAGTGCCAGGAGAACTTGTCAGACTTCTATAGCAAGAAGAACGAGTTATACAGCCACACGAAGAGTCAGTTGAGGTTATGAATTTAGATACTGATGAAAACAGAAAAGAGATCAAGATAGGAGCGGGTCTTGAGAACAGTGTCAAAGAGATATTGGTTCAGATGCTACGAGATTATATTGAGGTTTTTTCTTGGTCATACGAAGACATGCCAGGTCTAGACATTGACATTGTGGTACACCAATTACCGACAAAAGAAGGTTTTCTCCAAGTGAAGCAGAAGGTTCGTCGCATGCGTCCTGAGATGTCTGAGAAAATCAAAGCCGAAGTTATGAAGCAGTTCAATTCTGGTTTCCTACCTGTTACTTCTTATCCGCAATGGGTTGCAAACGTGGTACCCGTACCTAAGAAGGATGGTAAAGTACGAATGTGTGTGGATTACAGAGATCTGAACAAAGCGAGTCCGAAAGACGATTTCCCACTTCCTCACATTGATGTACTGGTTGATAACACTGCCCAACATAAGGTCTTCTCCTTCATGGATGGTTTCTCCGGATACAATCAGATCAAAATGGCTCCTAAAGACATGGAGAAGACCACTTTTGTTACACAGTGGGGCACTTTCTGCTACAAGGTCATGCCGTTCGGACTGAAGAACGTAGGCGCCACTTATCAGCGTGCCATGGTGGCATTATTTCATGACATGATTCATCACGAGATAGAGGTCTATGTCGACAACATGATAGCTCGATCACAGACTAAAGAAGAACATCTCAATCATTTACAGAAACTGTTTGATAGACTGAAGAAGTACACAGACTAAGACTTAATCCTAACAAGTGCACCTTTGGAGTCAGATCCGGGAAACTCCTAGGGTTTGTTGTCAGTGGTAAAGGTATTGAGGTTGACCCCACCAAGGTTAAAGCTATTCAAGAAATGCCAGCTCCCCGCACCGAGAAGGAAGTCAGAGGTTTCTTGGGACGATTGAACTACATTGCCAGATTCATTGCACATCTAACTGCTACTTGTGAGCCAATCTTCAAGTTATTGAAGAAAGATCAAGTAGTGGAATGGAACGACGATTGCCAAGTCGCTTTCGACAAAATCAAGGAGTACCTACAGAATCCTCCTATCCTGATGCCGCCTGCCAAAGGAAGACCTCTTATCATGTAGTTGACAATATTAGAGAACTCAATGGGGTGTGTGTTGGGGAAACATGACGAGTCTGGTCGAAAAGAGTATGCAATATACTACCTTAGCAAAAAGTTTACCGACTGTGAAACAAGATACTCACAGCTCGAGAAAACTTGCAGCGCTTTGGCTTGGGCTGCTCGCCGACTAAGACAGTATATGCTGACTCACACTACCTTATTGATCTCCAAGATGGATCCGATAAAATACATATTTGAGAAACCAGCTCTCTCCGGAAGAATAGCAAGATGGCAAATGATCTTGACCGAGTACGACATCCAGTATACTTCTCAGAAAGCGATCAAAGGAAGTGTAGTAGCCGATCATTTGGCTCATCAAGTCGTAGATGACTATCAGTCTATGCAGTTAGATTTTCCAGACGAAGATGTTTTACTAGTTACTAATTGCGAAGAACTAAGACCAGACGAAGGACCTGAACAAGGATCCCGATGGACCATGGTCTTTGATGGAGCCTCAAACTCACTTGGCAATGGCATTGGCGCCATCATTACATCTCCTACAGGCGGACACACGCCTTTCACTGCCAGATTATGTTTCAGTTGCACTAACAACATGGCCGAATACGAAGTGTGCATCATGGGTATTAAAGCTGCTATTGACTTAAGAGTCAAATTCTTGCAAGTGTATGGGGACTCAGCTTTAGTGATCAGTCAGATTAAGGGCGAGTGAGATACGAAGCATCCGAATCTCATTCCATATTGAAAGCATGTTCTGAGTTTGATCCCCTACTTTGAAGAGATTACTTTTGATCATATTCCACGAGAAGAGAACCAGTTGGCAGACGCATTGACTACTATGTCATCTATGTTCAAGGTCAGATGGGACAACGAGGCTCCCCAAATCATCATCGAGAAGTTTGACGAACCAGCATATTGTTATGAGCTTGATACAGAAGAAAAACCTTGGTTCTACGAAGTGAAGAGGTATCTTGAGGCTCAAGAATATCACGTAGGGGCATATGTCAATGATAAGAAGTTCTTGAGAAGATTTGTATCCAAATTCTTCCTCAGCAATGGCATCTTATACAAGCGCAACCACGATTTGTGCTTACTCCGCTGCGTAGACCAGAAAACAGCGGAACGTATCATGGAAGAATTACACGAAGGCGCATTTGATACCCCCTCCAGTGGACATACGATGGCTAAGAAGATTCTGAGAACAGGTTACTATTGGTCTACCATGGAAGCTAATTGTCACCGCTATGCTCGATCTTGTCACAAATGCCAGATATATGCAGACAAAGTGCACGTACCTCCAACACCGTTGAATGTTTTAACCGCTCCTTGGCCTTTCACGATGTGGGGCATTGACATGATCGGAGAAATCAAGTCCACCGCATCCAATGGACATCGTTTCATCCTTGTGGCAATTGATTACTTTACCAAATGGGTAGAAGCAGCCTCGTTCGCGTCTGGTACCAAGAATGTTGTGGCTTGATTCATCAAGCATAATCTTATCTGTCAGTATGGCACTCCCGAAAGGATTATCACAGATAACGGCTCTAATCTCAATAATAAAATGATCACTAAACTCTGCATGCAGTTCAAGATCAAGCATCACAATTCTTCTCCTTATCGGTCTAAGATGAATGGCGCAGTGGAAGCCGCCAACAAGAATATCAAGAAAATCATACAGAAGATGACAGTGACTTACAAGGATTGGCATGAGATGTTGCCATTTTCCCTTCATGGTTATCGCACTACAGTACAAACATCAACAGGGGCAACCCCCTTCTCTCTTGTATATGGTATGGAAGCGGTCCTACCAATCGAGGTTCAGATACCTTCAACCAGAGTCCTCCAGGACGCAGAGTTAGGCGAAGATGATTGGATCTAGACCCGCCTCGACCAGATTAACTTGATTGACGAGAAGCGGCTCGCATCCATTTGCCATGGACAGATCTATCAGAAACGGATGATCAGAGCATTTAACAAGAAAGTCAAGCACCGAGTTTACCAAGTCGGTGATCTAGTAGTCAAGCGCATTATTCTTCCACAAGGTGATCCCAGGGGCAAATGGACTCCCACCTATGAGGGACCATTTGTAGTCAAGACAGTATTTTCCAGAGGAGCTATGATACTTAACACCATGGATGGAAAAGACTTTCCACACCCCGTGAACGCAGACATAGTCAAAAAATACTATGCATAAACGAGACCCGCTAGGTCGACTGACCTAGGCAAAAATAAGGGCATCCTGGCGAACCAAAAAAGGTTCGGGCAAAAGTTAAGGATATATACAAAACATGTACACCCGGCAAGTCGAAAACCTGCAAAGGCGGCTTTGGCAAAAAGGGTATCCCGGTAGACTGAAAACCCGAAAGGGCGGTCTAGGCAAAAGTTAGGGATTTAAGCATACACTATGTCTCGTCCAGATCACCTACCTACAGACTACTACTATCAGCTTCAAGGTTCAAATGGCGAAAATCAATTCACTTACTTTCTACTGACAGCAAGGAGATGAGATAGTCGAAATATATGAGTACTAGCATAGTTGAAACTTAACGAGATTGTTTCCGCATAGCTTTTTACTTTTCTTGTGTATAAACTACTTGGCCATACGCCACCTTTCAAATTAATACAAGTTCTTCCTCTTTACAATTTTCACTGCTGTTGTTTGCATAAAGTCCAACGTTTTCTTTGAATGATTATATGCATCTGACAATAAAAATCTATTTGCAAACATGCGAAAAGTGAACGAACAAGGATAATTACTACAGGCTCTAGGAATTGAGATGACGACGAAAGTCACCAATACGTTCCCCTGCAGAGCACAATCCCCACAAAGGTGTCACTCACTATAAATCTTCCCCAGTGGAGCACACATTTTCCTCCACTAGTCCAGACATTCCAAGCTTCATCACGTTAGTCCCCGAGCAGTGATCCCAACCAGCGGAACCCTGTCACATCAGTCCCTGAGCAGTAACGGTTCATCTCCAGCAGAGATATCTATCCCTAGCAGAATATCTCTCAGCAATCATCATTCCCCCGGCAGCAGCAATATCCAGACTCGAAACTTGGTCAGATAGTACATCAGAGAAAACCTACATCTTTTATTCCCAGCCAGAGGTTTTGACGGGCTCCAGATCCTTCTAACCCGGTCTCCCAGCAACAATTAAATACTCTCCAGCAGGATCTATGCGCAAGATCCCCAGTAGGGCACCTCTTAAATTTCCCCCAGCAGGGTCTACGCACAAGATCCTCAGAAGTGTACTTCTCGGTCTCTACCATCCTCAACATCATAGATATCTAGGCTCGAACTTGGTCAGACAGTGCATCGGAGGAATCAAGGATATTTTTCTCTTTAAAAGGCAGGGTTTTCATCCGTTTCATCTCCAAACAGGAGCCAAAAGTTCCCAAGCAGAGCATCTACATTTTCTTCAAGATGGATATGTTTTGAAATACCACAACATCTATCATTCATACATTATTCATAAAAGTCATAACTTGTGCATATATCATTCATACACATTACATCATGCATCATAATCTACATAAGACTAACCATATCCTATCAGGGTTTCTTTTGTCTTTTCCAAAACAGGTGGAAATCACTTCTGAAACGACAGGTCCATGATTAATACCCGAAACAAGACGGGAAAAATATCTGAACGACCGCCCAAGTTGTCCTCCGACAACAGATCCAGGATTAATACCCGAAGCCAGGAGGGAAACCCGATCTGCTCGATCACCCAAGTTGTCCTCCGACAACAGGCATTGGATCAACATCCAAAGCACAACAGGGAAGTTGTCCACATTTGGCCGACTATTATCCCCTCAGAATAATCAGGACGAAGATTTATTCTGACTCTCTCTTATTATCAACAGTAACTACAGAGTCTGGCGTATGACTCAGTTGTCTTGGATGGCATCTTAAGCCCATCTCCGACTATTTGTCGATAACTCTCCACTTTCGAATGCTGCATATTTGGTTAAAAACCAATACAAACCAATAACTTCATTCAAAGACAAGCACGAAGTCTAATGTACGACTCTCTCTGGATGGCATCTTAAGCCCATCCCCGTGCTCCCTTCTACCTTCAGGAACATCTGCAGAGCCTAGCGTACGGCTCGTTCCCCAGCATCAGTCTCTCCGGATGGCATCTTAAGCCCATCTCCGACGATTCTCCTATTCAGGAAACGTTCTTGATTATAACGTACGACTCATTCCCCAGTGAAATCTCCAGCTTCTCCAAATGGCATCTATAAGCCCATTCCCTCATCGGCAATCAACGGCGAGTGCAAATTTTTAGGTGTACTCGAGTGTTCAATCATCTTCTACCTTCAGGTTACGAAAGGCAAGCATGCCAATCTAACCCTTCCAGTACAAGAAGATTGAACAGGGGCAGCTGTCATACCACAAAATTTGCCCTCCTACTTCTCAAGGCATTTCATACATCTATACTCAAGGATACCTCAAGGGTTGATCAGACAAACCCTCTCCTAGACAGTCAACCCTAACTAGAGTTTTGGCAATTCTCAGACCAGGGTGGTTCCAAACATCTCCAATGGTCATCATGCCTCCTCATATGCTTCAAAGAATCTCCATGTCAAGTTTCAAGCCTTACAAGTCAAGTTTCCTTAGACAATTGCTCAGATGGTTGAAAATCAGTTGTATTGAACAAAATGTCAACCGTAGTCAACATACAGTCAAACTTCATGATTTTTGGTCAACATCCATATTTTGAAGTAACATTCATCATTTGATCAAGGGTTGATCATGATTCATCAAGAAAACTCAAGATTTGATCAAAAGTCAAACTTTCCAAATTAGGGTTTTCTAGAGAAAAGTCAACTGAACTTTGACTAAGCATAAATTTCTCATACTTTATCAGAAATTTTTCCACCACCTCTCATTTTGAAGAGAATTCAATTCTCTACAAATTCATGTCTCACAAGCATGGTCAAAAAATGCTTCATTTTGAAGATATGGATCAAAATATTACAGGTCCTTTTCAAAGTCAACAAAAAGTCAATTTTTGTATTGAAGTAATATTGAGCATGGAAACTCCAATTGAGATGAAACCAAAAAGGTTGTTTAGAAGACATTTAGAGCTTTCTAAAAAGTCCAAGAACAATAAAAAATGTTAAAATTTGAGCAAAATACACCTTGTACAAGTTGGGCATTTTTAAAGAATTACACAAAGAAAAATATCTGACAAAATCCAATTTTTTCCAAATGGACCTATAATTTTATGATCCAAACTTGATCATAATATTATTTGTGACCTCTTGATGCCTTGCCACGACCACCTTCTATTTTTTTGATTTATTTTTGAATTTAAAAGCATTTAATTCAAAATTAAATTAAATAAAATATGAAAACAAGGTATAATTTAAGTTGGGTTGGTTTTTTATCAAGCTTGAGGACCAAGGAAGCCCATACAACTTGCCAAATTCGTGCTAGCTCATGCAAGGAAGGAAAAATCAAATTTTGAAAAGATTTGATTTGAATTTAAAGAGAAAATATTTTTGCATTGAAGAGTGTATCTTTTTTCATTCTTTTTGCTTCAATCTTTCACTCTAAAAATACACAACACATCCACAAGACCAGGGGACGAAACCCTAGCCTCTTGAAGCAACCCTAAAATTCCAAATTTTTCTCAAACGTTGGCAAAATCGAATTCTTGTTTCCAGCCACTTTCAGCCACTCTCAATCATTCCATTGTGTTCCTGAGGTAATTTGGAGTAAGTACACATCATTATCCATGGTTAAAACTGCATGAATCGAGCCATATATGAACATACATAATCATATTTTTCTTGAATTCAAATTTTTATTATCTGTGCGTTTTAATCGAAACTAACCATTCTAATGTGATCATGAGACATCATAGACAGGATCTGGGCCATCGTTCTTAAGCTTGAACGTCTAAATCGTGATTTGCCATGTTTAGGGTTTTTCAAACTGCTAGCTTCGAACCGGCTTATCCAGGAACTTTCAGGAAAAACTAACACCACCATTGAACTCGCAATGGTCAACTTAGGGGGGTAGAGTATCCCTTTGCTTTTTATTTTGCGTATTTTGCAGGTTTGGAACTTTGGTTGGCCGGAGAAGACGACCGGAGCTAGGGCTCCGGCGTCGTTGACTGGACCTGACTCCGGCATGGCTTGCGTGGCGCGTTCATGGTTTCTGATTCGTCCATCCGTTCCAACTGGGCTTCACGCGTTTGACTGTGTTTGAAATTATAATATGTGACACGTTTACCCTTATAATCATTTGTTTCCATATGATAAACACCAAGTACACTTGGCTCAGATGGCAAGCAGGCGTGTGGTTTCTCTTGGATGTCCCGGGTTCGATCCTTGGCATGTCCATTCTTTTTTTTGCAACTTTGAAAACTAACATCTTTTTCTATTTTTCTTATTTTTTCTTAATATTTTCATCTTAATTTAATTAATCTTCAAACTTTTTTTTTCATGCATTTAAAAATCACCAAAAATATTTTCCTTTTGCATTTTAATCAGAAAAATACTTATTTAATTTTTGACATTAAAATTAATATTTTTGAATGCATATTTTAATTAATTATTAATTAACCATTAAATTGACTTTTAATTGTTTTTAATTATCAAAATTGATTCAGAAAATTACCAAAAAATTATCTTATCATCTTATTGTCATTACTAATCTAAAATATTTTTCCTCATTCAAAAATCATATTTTTACTAACATTTTCCTCTTATGCAATTTTCTTGTATTTTCCGATTATGTATCTGTTCACAGGTTGTAACGTTTCGGACAATTTTTCTCGCTTTTCTTTTCAATATTATGTAACTGCCTATGGGATGTAATAGTTTAATTAGGACTTTTACTTTCCGCACTCCTATTATGTAACTGCCCCAAAGCCATGTAATATCGTAGGATTTTACTTTCCGCAATTTATTTTCCGCACCCTATAAACTGCTAGTAATTAGGCGTGTATGGCAAGATAAAATTAGACATAGATCACTCATAATTTCAAGATAACATATATCTGAATTTGACACACTCTCTCTTCGATGACCATCCGATGTCCCTTCGAATGTCCCTTCTACATCCAACAAATAGGGTTATCTACCAACTAATGGTATGGACAGCATTATTCTAAAGGAACGTAAAACAACACGAAAACGACCATTCTGAGTAGGTAATAAGACTTTTAGTTGCTTGCTCAATCAAATACTTTTCACACCACACACTTTTATCAAAGTTCAAAACTCTTTTCAAAACGAAACATTTCCGAACACTTTGTATACATTCCTACATGAATCATTACAAAGTCAAAGCGAAATGTCTTTTCAAAACATTTTTGTCAAACACACAGAAAGCAATTTTTAAAGTGTGCTAAAAAGCAACTAAGAGCCCGTAGATAACTACGGATGAAAAGGGGTGCTAATACCTTCCCTTTTCATAACCTTCTCCCTTACTCAGAATCTAACGAAGGTCTTTTCCTGTTCTTTTCACCATCCCTTAATTGGATAAAAGAAAAGTCGGTGGCGACTCTTGCTATCCGCACATTTGCGATAAAAAGCAAAACAATTCTCAAAGTCAGTTCACCGTATTACACCCGGAATTTGTATTCCAATGTAGGATGCCCCTGATTAACAAATGCTTTGAGAGATATTACCGTATCTCGACCTAATTGCCCCGGATTGATGAATCTTGGAGCAGCGTGCCCAGGCTAATTGATCTTTGTAAAATGCCCATATCAATAGGGTCATTGGATATTTTGCCCCTGCTTGGGTCATTGAAGGATATTTGAATTCCTTGCCGATTATTCACTGGTGATCTTCCTTGATTTTAAGTGCTGACTTGAAAATAAGTTTGATTCATTAAAAAAACTAGCAATTTTAATGCAATGTTCATGCAAAAAAATTTAAATCAACCTCATTATTGGAAATGATAAGGAAAAGAAAACAAAGAATAAATCACTTTTTTAAAAAAAAGAAGTGAAAGATGACACAAAAATTTGATATCAATACAGATGATTAGCAAATATCTTTAGGAGTCAGGTTAACGCAACCTTGTTGGGTATGATTTCAAAAGAAACCTTGCTTAAATTGGGTCTTTTAAGGGTTGTAACATGGTATGGTTCATAGTTTTTTGAAACGAAGGATAAAGGCTCAAAATTATTTGGTGCCCACCCATTCTCCATGATGTTCTCCAGTCCTACATTCATTTAACTTGATACAAACTCTCATCTCTTGAGAGAAGTTAATAATGGTTGAGGAACCACTGAAGTTTCTTGGACACGACCATCACCAACATTTTTGTTCTTGGTGTCTCGCGTCACACAACTTTGTCCTTTGCTCAAGATCTTTCTTTGGTAATCCTTTTCTTCCTTTTGGGCTTTTCTTTTTCTTTCTTTCTATTTTTTTTATTCTTTTTTTTATATAAGTTATGTGTCTGCCTGAGTCCTTGTTGGATGACGAATAACCATTGTTGTACCACCATCAGTTGACCTCCTGATGTGCGAGAAATAACCAATGTGGTATCATTCTCTTTTGATGCACATTGTTGATAGAAGAAGTTTTCCTATTGCAGTTTTGACCTTCCTCAACCTTTTGGAGGATAACCATTGTTGTATACTTTGATGCACACACTTGATGAGTTTTGAATGCTTGATCAGATTAATTGAACACTACCCGCCCTTGGGTTAAAAAATGAGGGTTTTTTCTAAAGATAAAAGAAACTCCTACTTCAAGGCTCAAAGGGGTTAACGAGGGCCTATCTCCCTTATAACTCCGGTGTTTGGAAAGTTGAAACAATGCTTGTATATCGTCAGCAAGGTTTTATTTGAAAGCATACTTTCAGCAATTATGGGTATTTTGTTATCATCATCCTTCATCCAATATTTTCATAACCAAAAGTATGATAAAGATAAACAAATAGAAGAAATAGTGATATATATTTTTCTTTTTGCAATAAAGATGACAAAATGAGTGAACACGAATGGATTGATTCAAAATAATGCATGCTCATTTCATTAATATTACCATTTAGAAAGAACAAACTTAAAAGCAAATAGTACATTAACAAACAAAGAAAATGCCAATGAAAAATGATAAAGTTTCCCCAAGGATCGCCAGCTTCGATGAGTTGTCCGTTATGATTTACCAACTTCAAAGGGATACTTCTTGTAGTCTTGGTACCCACTTGAGTATGGGGTTGCCATTCAGAAACATATTTCCTCCTTGAAGAGTTAAGCATTCCTGGTCAATCAACTGTTGAACTTTGGATTTGTAGGCGTTGCAGTCCTCGGTCGAGTGTCCTACTGTTCCAGCATGATATCCACATCGTGCATTGAAATCATACCCAGAAGGGAATGACTTTGGTGGGTTAAGAAACTTGGGAACACCAACGAGCTTTGAACTAGATATGGTAGCAATTGACTGTAGGTCACTGGAATTGGATCAGTAGGAGCATTCCTTCTTTCCAGATTACTTCGAGGTTTACGTGGATTCTGATGTTGACTCTGATATCCACGACCTTGAACTTCCTTCTTTGCATGAGGAGTGCCCCATGGTTGTTGGTACTGTGGACCGAGAAGCATCGGGTGCTGATACTGAACAACTGCTACATACGGAGGTTGACCATAAGGTATAAGAGGTAGAGGTTGCAGAGTTTCCCATATTGCATTGGTTTCATAATCCTCTTCTTCCATTTGAGAACCTCTGAAGAATTCTTCCTCATCAACTTGGCTATTCGATGTATCTTGAAGTCTTCCACTTTTGAGACCACTCTCAATACGCTCTCCCACTATAACCAAGTTAGAGAAGCTTGATGATGCACAACCTATCATTCTTTCAAAGTATGAACCAGGTAAGGTATTCATAAACAAGTCAACCAACTCCCTTTCAAGCATTAGTGGTTTAACTCGAGCAACCAACTCTCTCCATCTTTGAGCATACTCCTTGAACGACTCGTTAATATTCTAAGAAAGATTATGTAATTGAATATGGGTTGGAACCATGGCGAGGTTGAACTCATATTGTTTCATGAATGAGGAAGATAAGTCTTTCCAATTGTGAACATCCTTTTTCTCCAGTTGCGTATACCAATCCAGAGATGCCCCACTGAGACTGTCTTGAAAACAATGGATGAGAAAATTTTCATCATGAGCACATGCAGCCATTTTGCGAACAAACATCTTCAAATGAGTCTCTGGGCAACTAACACCTTTGTACTTCTCAAAGTTTGGCATCTTAAACTTTGGTGGAATCACAACGTCTGACACTAAACAAAGATCAGCAGCATCCCGACCAAAAGTATCGTTCCCTTTCAATACCCTCAATTGTTCCTTCATATCAAGACACATTCGCCTGGCTTCAGTATCTTGAGGAGCTCTGATGTTGATTATTGAATTTATTCCTTGAGGATTTTGCATGTAGTTTTCAGACCTAGGCTTCTTAACAGTATGAGGATGTAGGATACAACCCTCTTGAACAGTTGATTGTCCTTGAACCGTAGGATTGCATTGGATAGAACATTGAGCACCAATTGAGGTTGAATAAGATCATCCACATGCAGAGGAGAATTGTACATTGGATTAGACATCACAGTAAAGCTTGACATGGAATTGACATGATCTGTAGCAGCATTCTGGACATTATTCTTCGGAGAAGCTAGCATGGTTTCCAACATTTGGTCCACCTTGTCTTCCACAACATCCAGATCCTCTCTCATCAAAACTTGATTATGTTTCAACCGGTCTATCGGACTTGCCATGAGTGTAGGAAATCAACTAACTGGCCAGGGACAAAAGGTGACATGAGCTTTCTGTAGTGGAGGAGAAAATGCGTGCATGTTGATGAATGCAAATGTATGATTTTATTTTTAATGAAAATTCAATGCAATGGTAACGCATGTAAGAATGCAATATGATGATATCATATTAATGTTATGCACAAAATCACAGGTAAAGCTACACAAACAAAGGTTTAAAAGGGACAACCGACAATGGTTTCGACGTCTACCCAACAAATCCCCACACAAGATGGTTCTAAGTTTTTTTTGCTAAATGTTTCTCGGAGTCTCAGATCCTCTTTCAACAAATATTATCATCATACGAACGACCTACGTGGTGATATAATATAGCAGCAAAACACAATGAAAAACAATCAATAAGAAATGTAAAACACAAACAGTGGAAAATAAATATTGATAGTAAAACTAAAAATACTGAATGCAAGAAAAATAATATTATGGGAATTCAAATAAATGTCTAAAAGAAACAAATACTACTATAATTAATTCCTAATTGTGATAACTGGTTTTTTCATCGGTTATTTAAAAAAATAATGAATTCGCCACCTAATTTTATTTGTTCTAAAAAGAATGGAAAAATATAGATAAAACCCGCGAATGACGGATAAGACGGTCTACGAGACCAAAAAGCGTGGATTTGGGAGTCAGTTATGCAAGGGGAAGATATTAGCACCCCTCACATCCATCGTACTCGATGGGACCCGTTTAGTTCGTGCGTGTTTAAGTGGGTTTATTGCTATTTTACTTACTTCTAATTTATGAAAGGAAAAAGAAGAAGGGTCTTTATTTATGGGTTTTTGAACTCGCCAAAGACATTGCATCTTTTGCCTACGTACTCCCTCGTGCAATGGGAAAGTCAGAGTTCCGTAGTTCCTCTTAAAAATGTCTTGGTTGGTTGTGTTGATTTTATAGGAAAAATCATGCATTAGACATTTCAAATGCTTGAACTTTGACTTGTTTAGTTTGTTTGAAAAGCTAAGTCTTTGTTCGTATTTGAAATGGCTATTGCACTCTCTTTATAAGAAAAGAGTTTGATGATCGCATATGAGCGAAAAAAGAGTTGAGTGAGTTGAGTTGATTTTAGGTGGGTGAAAACTAACATTAGGCTAACATCTAATGATTCAAATACTAGAAATTGAACGAGTGTGCTCATCCAATCATCTATTCATCCCAAAAACTTTATTATGAAAAGGGTGAGGTGAAGCAAGATTCACGTTTATTAAGTGTGCGAATAAAAGTATTTAACTCATTGGGCTATCATCCAACGACCTAAATACTTTAAATTCAATTAAACCGTCGGGCTATCATCCAACAATTTAACCGAATGTCGCTACACTATATACTTTTTCCAACATGGATAGAAGTTTTTAGTTTATTAGGCTATCATCTAACAATCTAAAAACTTCAAGTTTGTTTAAATCATTAGGCTACCATCTAACAATTTAAACAAACCTCGTCCAAATGTTCCTTTTTAATAAAAATTAATTTAAAAAACCAATTCAATTAATTAACTTAATTTGAAAGTGTTTTAAGAGGTTCGATAACGGACTAAGAGGGATGTAATCGGGTCATGATTAATCAAGTATATAGACTTAATTAATCTCGTGAGGATAGGTGCTCTTATCCCCAACTATGAAACCCTTGCGCATGGATAATTGGTATATGGACCAAATTATTCAGGTTATGGTTAATCAAAGCAACAAGGGCTTTGATTAACCTTGTGAGGATGGCTATGTCCATCCCCAACTATGAGACCCTTTTTTGACGTACGAGCCAAAACGAGAAAGGAATTTGCTTATGTCAAGTGTGTGTGAAGTGTACAAGTGTGGATAATTTATACAAGCATGCAAAAGGCGAGTAAAATAATTTAGCACACAATACACGTCCAAAATCCTTTAAATAATTATTAGAATAACAATTTTATTTCGATAAAATTAACTGATAGTTTAATCAATAATATCGAATAAAATTATCTTAGACTAATAATTATTTAATACAAAGTAATACTTATTTGTGTATGTAAAATAATTAAAAAAAATAATTGAAAAGAGGTAAGGATTTAGAGATAACTTGTTTTGAAGCTAGATTCGGAGGTGTAGATAAGACTGGATGTTAGGTAGGGGAATAAAGAATCGACTAAGGTCCACGTATCTGATGGAAGTCGGATAGAAGTCCCTACATCATACGAGATACAAACAAAACCAAATATCGCAGGAAAACTTACAAAGTTCAAGTATCGATTATTGACCATTGAAATTTATTAAATTATTTAGAATAGATTCATGTAGGAATCAATTCTAAGAAGGCAACCAATATATTTAAGTTCATACACGTTCGAAAGTTAAATCGAATTCAAAGTTCGAAATCGCAACACAATGAGGATCATTACAATGTAATTTGAATTTATTTACAAATGAATTTGATAAAATATAAGAATAAAAGTAATATATATGTAATTATATATTTACATTTCTAAATATAATAATAAAAATACTAAGTATTTGTATACTTATAAATACATTACTAAATATTAAATAGAAATAGTAACATGAATATAAAATGCTAAATGAGAAAGCGTAGATGTGCTAAAAGAAATTGAATACTTGAACAATCCTCGAATATCTTCACAAATAACAAATTTGTTAGTAGCATAAGTGTGGGATAAAATGAAATTGCAACAAATTAGAACCTGGTTAGTAATCAAGATTTATAATTAAAATCACTACACGTTCATAAACAATTAAGAACATGAACAAAAATAGCAATTGAACTCAAACTTGAATCAACAGGGAAGTAGTAAAAACGATTAAGTCTTAAGAGTAACCTCAAGCATTCTAAAACCAAAACGAATTATCAATAGCTCATGATATACGCAAATAGATTTCCAAACATGAAAATCGAGTTTCAAAACAACCCTTAATCACCTAAATCAGAATCCAGACATCCACAATTCAATCGATTATATCCAAAACAAAGCGACCTTCTCACTCAAAATTCACACAAAACGAAAAGAGCAACAAGCTGCCCCCAACAGTTTCTCGGTAATAATCTATGCAAATAAACACAATATTGGTATCAAACCTTCATCAAAACTAAAATGGATATCAATCTTTACTCACAATTAATATTGACAGAGTGACGCTACCTTTCGAATTTCAACACAACTAACACGGGTTTGACTTAAATTGAGAATAACAATAAAAGTGGTGTCAAAACCCTCATTCTTATCAAATTTAAACTCAAGAAAAATGGCCACAAGGCTTCCCCGCAGTTTCTCAGTTACATCTTATATGATTACAAGTGATATAGACATTAAACCATCATCGAAACTAATATGGAATCCTCATCTCAAATTCAATCGAAATTAAAATGAGAATAACATAATAACGCGGTGTCTCAACGGTTTCTCGGCTAGTTTCTACGCGAATAAACGCAGAAACCACATCACCTTCATTGAAACGAACACAAATATTATACCTCAAAACTTCAACACTAAACTAACACCTCATTACCAAACAGTTTTAAATTCATGAATAACACAAAACGCAAAAAGTTAGCCGACTAAACACAAGCAAATTTTATCACAGATTCCATTATAAAAAATTCACATGCTAGTTGTTGCTAACTGCTTTCTTCGATTTTAACATGAACAGCAAAATACGGAATCACAAATTTAAACCATATCATAACGCAAACCAAGGAATACCAACATCAGAATATTAATATGTTTTAAACACAAAGGAAATGCTACTGATATCATGATTTCTACACAGATTATAACAATACTATCATGAAATGAGCTGCAAAAAAATCAATTTAACACAAAAACAGTCATGAAAATAATTAAACAACGAAGATATTGAGAGTGTTACCAATTCGAATCCGTCGAATATAGGACAGTGGCAGGGACATTGAGCTTGCGGAAATAAAAGAGAATCGAGCTTGGAGGCTTAGATACTCTTGTAGCCTGAAGCGGAACTCATCATTGTTTGATGTGAATCAGTAGCAGGGAGTATGCGGCTGGGATTGTTGTTGCAGATTATTGATGGGAACGATGATAGAAAGTTGTGATAATGAAACTGACAGAAGGTGGTGAGGTTGTGATTTTTTGAGTTTGGTTAGGTGGTGGAAGAAGAGATAGAGGGTGGCGGCGGTAGTTGTGAGGTTTGATGGAGAAAATCCGGCGGGAGATGGGTTACGACCGTTTTGTGTTATGGAGGAGTATTACGGTTATGTATGAAGATGAAGGTTTGGTGAGGTTGAATGATGAGTGGTGAGAGGGAGCAGAGGGAGGTGTGAGGAGACGGAGGGAGTACGAAGGGTTCCGCTGGGTTTGTGTAGCGGCGGAGAGTAGGAAACGATGAAGGGGGTGACGAGGAGGATGAGGATTTGGACGGTGGCTGTTGTGAGATGGAGTGAAGTTTGGTCGGATTATGAACAGGGTGCAAGGTGGTGGTTACGTGGGGTATGGTGGGTTCAAGGGAAAGATGAAGAAATGGATGAAGGGTTGGAAAGATGAAGAGGAATTCTGGAATGGATGAAGAGCCTCACATCCACCTCCTTTATGCCTTTTCCTATCTCTTTTTTTCTTTTTTTTTTTTATAACATAATATATATAAAAGAAAATATGGTTTTCATTATTTTTACAAATGCCAAAAATATAAAATAGGCTATAAGGCCCAAAAGTATAAAAATTAAATTATCTAAAAACATTTTTGTTTTGATTTTTGAAGATAAAAATTAGACACTTAAAATTATCAAAAATGATATAAATTTGAACACTAAATTATCCGAAAAAATGAAATGAGTGCATTAAAATAAACTACGGATCTCACAGATTAAAGAAAAATTATCGAAATGATTAAAATCGAAATAAAATGATAATAAAGAATACCCAGTTGTAAAACACTTATGGTTAAAAACGAGAATTCAAACTATACCGAAAAATTAGAGAGAGCACATTTTCATGATCTACGCGACACGTAGATTCATAAAGTAGTGACTTAAAGGCGAAAACTTGAAATATTTTCCTCGCTAATTTTCTGCACAATGTCGAATCGCTTTTAACAATCTGTTTATAAAACCGAAATATCAATATCATTGACATATAAACAACTTAACATGATGCAATAAACAGGTAGAGAGATAAAAATGCATGAAGTAAAATAACGGGTATTTTACAACTACAAAACGATGCAAATATCGATTTAAATTGACTTTCGGTCAATCTAAATACGACTAATGATGCATATGCGATGAATGAATGATTGTTTAATGTCAATGACCTAATGGGAGCATATGCAGATGAATATGATGCTTAAGTCAGATAACTTGAAGTTAGGAGGGTAAATTTTGGGGTGCGACACTAACCTAGCAATAAAAATGCTAAAGAAAAACAAGAAATTCTAATTAAACACCCCTCCCCTAAACTTAGAGAAAACATTGTCCTCAATGTTTAAAAGTAAAAAAGTCAGCCACTTCTAGAATTATAGTGATGGAAGAGATGATCTAAATTCTCCGTCATTAAATCCATGAAACTATAAAAGTCTTTGTGGAGCATGGTAACATCAATACGAAGAGTAGCAACCTCCATCGTGAGAGCATCAATAACAGCACCCTGATCAATCTGAGGAGCGTGGACAACAGTGGCAACAGGGAGAGTAGGTGGGTCCTAGGCTGTATGGTAATGAATGGAGGCGGTGACAAGGGACATTCTTCCATCTCAAGGTTAGACTCTTCCAATCTTACTAGAGGGTCATAATAGCGAAGTGGTAGATCGGCTCGTGGTGTACTAACAACTAAAACTGATTCGGCTCTAAATTCCCAATCATGCCAATATTCAAACAGAGGGAAAGGTCAAGTGGGATAAAATCACCAGAGGGGTTTAGGCGGGACAATGGTTCTCTCAAAAATAAAGCATTAGCAATCATAGTCACTAAACCACCAACACAAATAGGGCCATGGGTAGCCTAGGCAATGCTCTGGAGGCTAGCTAGCATAAAAGATGTGCCAACTACCGACCCGGACTGAAATACACAAAATATGATAAACAACTCTTCCTTGGATACTAAGGTATCATTCTGAGGCTTTCCAAATAGTGTGAATGTTATTAGAGCTGAATCAGTTTTAGTTGTTAGTACACCACGAGCCGATCTACCACTTCACTTTATTTGACATTGCAAGAACCAGTGTGTATGATAAGAAGAATTGGATTTATGATTTAGAAGGAGTGGCTGAGAATGATCTTGAAGAAGAAGAATTTGATCCTTTAACACCACCCCACTATTATGACCCTCTAGTATGATTGGAAGAGTCTGACCCTATTTACGGTGATTTCTCACAAACAACCGCTAGTCTTCCAAATTACTAGTTTTGGTTACTTACAGGATCAACTAAATTGATCCTAGGACATGTGTCATAATTTATTATGTCTGGGTTAAGTTTCATGTTCATATTTTACTTATTGTCTATGGATTTGTATCTTCAAGGTATAATACAAGAATCTTAAAGTGAATTTTATGAATTCGTTTGATAACAGTTTCTTACGTAACGAAATGTATTAACAAAATAATGCTTAAACTAGAAATTGACTTCGATTTGAGAAAAGACTTTGAAATTTAAACATAAGACTTTGTAAAGTAAAGTGGATAAAATGTAAAAGAATTTGACAAGAAAAATAAAGGTTTCTGGAAAAGTAAATATTTGATCGAAATGTAAAGGAAAAACGAAAGACTTAAAAGAATGAAAATTGTAAAGGCAAGAATGAAAGTAAATGACTTTAATTTAAACTGCAAAAGTATAACAATGGTGTTCTATACTAACATGGTATATGCAACTCGTTTCCCTTAATCAATCGGTAGTTTGAGTATATGAGAATTTCTAGTACAAAACGAACACCCTAAATTCTAACATTAGAACGTCTATTTATACTACTTCGACCCTAACGGTCCTACTCTAGAATCATGCCACGTTCGAAGCTTGCATGCCCCTTACAATCAGTGGCTTCCACACATCTTCTACAAATGGCGCCTTTTATTCAAATTTCGAATCTTTGGAACGGACTCGGTAAATTCAAGTATTTCGATTTGAATTAAGAAAACCCTTCACTGGACCGTTTCAACCCTTAATTCGAATCTTCTTATTTATGATAAAATAGGGTATTCGAAATCCTTAAAACGAACTTCGAAGTCCTTGTCAGTTAACCTTCATTCGAAATCGAAATACTTCCCAAGGTAAAAATTCTAATTCTTCAACCAACTGTTTCTTATTCGAAACTCCTTGCTGATCAGCCAAATCATTCATCTTTGGACCTTATTCGAATGAATATCTACCTAACATTAAGCATTTCTCCAACAAAGTAGTTTCATCGAAATTACCAGCTAACAAATTGCCCCTCGAAAATGTGTATTTCGCCATCCAAAGAAATACTCATTTTTGAATTATTCATGTGATTTCGATGAAACCAACTTAATGATGACTACACTGTATATGACATCACAACCATCAACTACTTTTCTGCAAAACATCCACTCACCATGCGTGTCTAAACGTGCAAGTTATAGCTAATTATTAGTAAAACGTCAATTCCCAAGGATTTTTGAAAACCACCTCTCTTTCTCTCCAATAGCGAAGCTACACGTCTTCCACGTTCTCCAAAGGTCAAATTTCGTAAACCTCCAAGAGCCTCTATAAAATCGATTCAGCTTCCATAAAGCAGAACTTGTACTTTCTTCAACCTTCATCAATCTTCAAGCAAACCCATCTCCCTTTTTCTCAGAAAACTTCAACGATCTTTCTAGCAATGTCTTTTTCTCAAATGCAATCATCTCTATCCAAGAAAGCTGGAAAGCTTAAAGGCGCTGCTTCTTCTGGTCATACACCCGTGAGCAAAATCATCAATGTTGATAATCAGGAATTCATTACAACTCCAAAACTCAACTTAGAACAGAAAGCCATTTATGCATCTCAGTTAATTATTCCTGCACTTATTCTTGATAAAACCCTAGGTGTTATGGGTCCCTTAATCTCCACTGAGCGTTTAGAGAAAACCAAAGGGTTTTTTCCTGTTTACTATGAAACTAATCCCATTATTAATAACTCCACCCCTTTAAAAAATAAAGAAAATGACTCTGTTATCAAAACCTCAAAAAATCCAAAAGACAAATCCTCTGAGGAGGAATCTTCTAAACCCAGGAGAGAAGCTTTTAATATGGATTATGTCATCGGGAATTTCAAACTGTTTCGATCATGTCCTTTGTTAGACCAATTATACTAGAATTGGCTATCGAAAGTAGAGAATAAAAAATCCCTAGAATGGGAAAATTTAGGCATTCTCAGTCTCATTCGAATGTCCAAACTAGGGTTCAACTATAGCCAACCTTTCTTACTAGCATCCCTGTACTTCTGGGGTAGTACTTACAATACCTTTCATCTTCCTTGTGGGATGATAACACCCACTTTCTTTGATATTGCTGCTATCACTAGACTTTCCCCTATTGGGGAAACATTTGATCCCAACGAAGACGCAGACAAACTCATCGACTTCGATGCTAAACATGCTGGTTTTTCAAAATATATCAACTTCTACCATTCCACTGAAGAAGAAGTCTCTGAAGTTGAACACATAGCACTTTTAGCATTGTGGTTATCGAAGTATGTTTTCTGCAGCAAATCCTTACAAGTTGCTAGCAGATTTATCACCCTTGCAAATCAGCTTCACCATGGTCGAAGGGTATGTATAAGTGAATTGTTGCTAGTGAGTTTATATGAAAATATAGGCTCTACAGTATCAAAGTTAAAAATTTACGAAACTGGCACCAATTTACTTCTTGCAGGTCCTTTATGGCTCCTTCAACTCTAGCTGAATGCCACATTCGAACCATCTCTTCCAACTTTTGGGGTAATCAACGAAGAACATCTTGATGTTGTTAATAGGAATATTAAAGGTACCAGGATGCTCAAACTGACTCCAAATGATGACAGAGAAAATTTCAAAACCTGTTTTACCAGCTACATGATGATTTTCTCAAAAAGACATAAGTTTGATTCTTTGATGGCTCCATTTGTCACTCGAAGTTGTGGTCCAAGCTGGTTCACCATGCCTCTCGAAGAAGCTATCAAGGAAGAGAAGATTCGAGACACATGGTGTGCTTTCTTGAACCCTAGGCTGATAGTCTCTAGGATCATACCGGTGAAGAGCCACGTTTTCATTCTTGCCTATCAACCCAACTTCGTAGCCCGTCAATTCGGAATGTGTCAAAATTTACCTGATCCACTTTTTAATAGGAAAAGAGAGATATTTATTGCATGAGTGCCCTACGTTTTTAAAGAAGTTGCAATTCGCCAAGAACGTTATGCTGACTTTACATTGATCTCTTTCAAACCTTCTTTTTATATGGCCGAAGATTTATACAATTGATGGACTGCTTACTATTCAAAAAACATGTTTAGCACTCTCCAAATTCAACAACATCTGATGGAAGCCTTTTCTCTTGTGTAGGAACATGTTAAAAAAGGTAGATTTACTCATATCAAAGAAATTCAAGCGTTCCTGAAATACTTCGAAACTGTCTATAATCCTACAAACTTGCATTGAACCGTTTTCGAAGCAGCACAAACTTTGGAGGAAATTTTTTTAAAAAAACCTTCGAAAATTAAATTTCCTCCTTATGTAAAACCTGAAAGTAGGTATAGGTGGGCTTTTAACCACCAAGGTTTCCCAACCTGCCTACTTCAGAGCTGACTTTGGCCTTTTTTCCTCCATACCCATTGTGGTTCATTTGTGGAAACACTCTTCATCAATATGAAAATGATGCCAAAAAACGTGCCCAGAGGGTAGTGTGGGCTAAGTGTGATTTGGACAGTTTCAAAGTTCACCTTCGCTATGACTTATCAGCCATGTCTCTTAGATCTCAACATCGCGAAGGTGTGGAACCAAAGAAATTCGAAATTCCTTTAATCTCTTCTTATTTTATATTTTTTCTTGATTACCTTATAATTTCTTTTTCAGTTGTTGACATGAAAACCTTGAAAAAAGAAAAGGCTGTTCCAAAGACAAATTCAACCACCACCTCGAAGCAACCAACGGAAATTACTGATAGTCCTACCCAGGATCAAGATGATACTCCAAACAGAAAGAAAACGAAAAAGGTATTACCTTGTTTCTTTCTTTCGTCCTTTCAAAGGTTCTATTTTGATTTTTATTAACTATCTTTTCTTGTTTATCTAGGCAAGTGGGCTTCCTCCCAAGTCTCCCAAAAAACGAAGACACGAGGATGTTGCTTCTGATGATGAATCGGAGAAAAGCGAAGACATTGATCTTTCCCATCTCAAATCAATCAAGAAGAAGAAGAAGTCCAAAAAATATGTCGAAAGTTCCCAACCTACCAGTCAACCCGGTAGCGAAATAAAAATAAATGCTCCTAAACCCATATCCAAAGTCATTCAAAAATCACAAACTTCAAAAAGTGATCTTAGAACACATTGGCAGCAATGTTTCGTCTAATAATCCAAAGGTAAACTTACTCACCAAATTCGAAGTCATGTCTATATGATTTTCTTTATGCTAACTATTCGTTTCACATGCAGAGTTTTCAAATTATTTCCTCTGACCTCTATGCCCCTCAAAGCCAAGCTCCAAATCCCATCACTTCTTCACCACAAGAGGACTCTAGTGGGGCTGCATTGAATAAAGGCTCTTCAACTGCTGCACCTCAACTGGCACCATCTAAGCCCCGGATCAACAAGAGATCTTTCCTCCTTGAAAGAAATTCCAACAGCGGCAAAGGAGTCTTGAACTCGAAACTCCTATTGATGAAGCCCATAATGACTCTTCGCCCAAAATATTTCGCTTTGCGATCATTCGGAGGAGAGCAAAACTAACACCGGAGGTCACTTTTTTGCATAAGGTGATGAGGAAGAAGTGGTGCAGGAAGAAACAGAGAAAGTAACAGAGATCCCTACCTGCTAGAACTTTCCTTGCCAAAAGCCAAGATTCCTCATTCTTAATTGAGGAATAGGAGGAGGAATTAAAAAGAACCAATCCTTTGAAATATGTGAAGTTGATGCTAGCACAAAGGGGTTCTCCTTATGGAAGAAGCCAGTCTGAGGGTTCGAGTCATACGAAAGATGATATTTCTACTAGCTCTGATGACCAACTTCTTCAGCAAGTTAACAAGACCATCTTCGCAGCTGACATTTTACAATCCTGAAAGAAGATGTCATAGCCTATTATACCATGAAGAAGTTGCTTACTCAAATATATCTCAACGCCTGCCCTCCTGAAGTGAGCGAAACTCTTTATGATTTGCAAATTCTGCTCCACGAAATCGGCGGTTAGATGCGACGGAAAATGATGCTGATACCAAGATTCGAGCTAAGCAAGAGGCTTTAATTGCTGCTTATGATCAGACATCGAAATTTTCTAAAGAGGCTGAGGCATTGAAGCATACATAGATTCAGACTAAAGATAAACATGATGTTCTTGCTCGATCAATCTTGCTATGGGAATCCCAAATTGAAGAGCTCAAGAAGAAGATTGAAGGTGCTCAAAACAAACAAGTTGCCCTGATAGCTATTGATGAGAAGGAGCTTGAAACTCTTGTTTCAAAAAGTCTTCAACAGGTGGAGCTTGCTGAGCGAATTAATGAAGAAATTAGAGCCCTCGAAGGGATTAAAAATGCCACTCAATGCAAGATTAATTTGTGCAAGAGCAAGTTTTCCAAATTGAAGCAAAATTCTCCTTTCTAATTTCTGAAGTATTTTCTCTTCATGTTCTTTATTGTAAGCAACTTTTTGTAATATTCGAACAAAGCCATTTTGGCAATTCACTTATTTCAGTACCATGTTGGCTTTAATATTTGTCTTACTTTTATTATTCTTTGATGATTCAAATTTCTTGCAGGCATGGTTTATACCTCTTTAAGTATTTTCCATTGACTTTCAAGATTCTTCGATCTTCAGCTAATTCCTCTATTTCATAAGTATTATTTGAAAATGTTTTTAGGACACGAAAGGGTCCCTCCCAATATGGTGACCATTTTCCTAATAACTTATTCTTTTTATCCATGGGTAGTATAACCTTCCATACTAAATCATTAATTGAAAATAACTTATTTTTGACCCTTTTGTTGTATGCTCTGGCTACTCTTTATTTTTTGTCTTCTCAAAAATTCTAAAGCATGTAGCCTAGTTTCGTCTATATCTACCAATTCGTTCATCATCATTTCCCAATAGTGCTCAGAATGAATTTCGCTTTGCCTTTGAATTCTTACTGATTGCAAGTGTATTTCGACTGGTAGGACTGCATCATGTCCAAACGTAAGTTGAAATGGGGTAGTATTTGTTGCTTCTTTGGGAGGCGTTCGACATACCCGCAGCTTGATCAAGGTCTTGTGCCAATTCTTTGGCTTTCGTCCTACATGTTTCTTTATCAAACCTATTATCACTTTGTTGCTGCCTCCACTTGACCATTTGCTTGGCGTAATATGGTGTAGATGTCGACAATTTAAAACTCATTTCTTGCGCAAATTCTTGCATCTTTCGACATGTGAAAACTGACCCTTGGTCTGTTGTAATACTCTCTGGTATTCTAAATCTGTAAATTATTTGTTTTTGGATGACTTCTATGATAGTTTCTTGATCAATATACACCAAAGGTATTGCTTCGACCCATTTTGTAAAGTAACCTATACCTACTAAGATATACTTCTGTCCTTTAGACGAAGTTGGTCGAATTTCGCCAATAAAATCCAAAGCCCACCCCCTAAAGGGCCAAGGCTTAACAATTGAATGTAATTCGCTTGCAGGGGCATGTTAGATTCCTGCATGAACTTGACATTCCTCATAACCCTTAGCAAACTCTATGCAATCTTTGAGCATAATGGTTCAATACATTCCATATCGAAACAATAACCATTTCATCTTATGACCTGATTGGTGTGCCCCACATGCCCCATTGTGTACATTGGATAAGGCTAAGTATGCTTCGTTTTCCCCCAAACATTTAAGTAAGACCCCTTTTGGAGTTTTCTTGAATAATTTGTTTTCTATTAATACGCAGGACAATGCTTTATATTTAATCGTTCTCTCTATATCTATTGAAGGGTCTTTCAAATAATTTACTATTGGGCTTCGCCAATATGTATCAATAGCGCTTATAGCCAACACTTGAACTCTTCCCTATTGGCACATCCAATTTTGAATTTTCTAAGTCGATGGGGATAACACACTACGCCAAAAATAAGTTTTGGCGACACCTCGAAAGCTTTTTAAGAAGCGTTTTATAGGTTTAAAAAAATTTTGCTTAAAAAAAGCGCTTTCATATGGTACCCTAAGAAAGCGCTTTTCAAAAAGCACTGCTAAAGGCGTTAGAAAGATCTCATCTTAGAAATCGCTTTTGAAAGCGTGCTAAGGTTAACCTTAAAGCTTTTCAAAAGCATCTAGTTGTCCTTAAGAAAGCGTTTTTAAAAGCGCTGCTATAGGCTTATGATACGAAAGCGCTTTTAAAGGAAAAGGCGCTCTTATATTTGGGCTTTAGAAAGCGCTTTTAAAAGCGATTTCATAGATAATTTTATAATTAAAATTAATAAACCATATACTCACTCATTCTTTCATTCTCAGAAATTGTTCGACCGTCCTTGTTCATCTTCTTCTTCTCTCTGTTCTTGCTGTCTCTCCGTCCACCTCCAGCCGTTCCACCTACAGCCGTTCCAACCTTGTCTCCTCCTCCCCACGTTCACAAACCCCTCCATTTCAGTGCAACCCCTCCGTTTCACTGACCATCTCCGCCGTTACAGCACCATCACCACGACCGCGAAACCTTCAGTTTCTTGCCTACTCTCTCGTTCTATCACCCTTGTATATCCCTCCATCTCTCCGTCAACTCCTATTCATCACCATTATCACGTTCCCGGCTTGATTCCTTGCTGTCAAAGTCCATCGCAACATATTGGTTTTCCATCTTCGCATCTATTCGGTAAGCTTTTAGGCCTTTTCGTATTCTTCTACATAATTTATATGTTGCTGACTCTATGATTAATCCATGTAAAAAACAGTTTTAGTGTTGTTAGTTATCTTTTGATTAGTGGTTTCAATTTGTCTGGGTAATTCGAGTATTGTGAAAAGGCTATGTTGAACTAAAAAAACAAATGCTAGTATCTTACACTATGTTTAGTTTCTGATAGAACAACATTGTACTAGGCTTCAAATGTTGCTTTTTGTTCATAGGAAATTTGAAATAAGGGTAAGAATGCATGTTGTAGTGAACCATTGAATAAACCAGTGTATCGATTGGGCACATGACATTCTGTGTTGAATAAAATGTGTTGAATCAACTTTGTTTAATAAACTTTGTTATAGTTTCATAAACATTGAATAAACTATGATAAAATTTTTATAGTTAGCATAAACTCTATTGTATTTTGAGGCATATTTGTTCATGTGTGTTGCTGCCTGGATATTGCAAAGAAGTTAGAAACCTGGTTAAATTTTTATGTTTGTGATTTTAAAAGTTAACTTGTATTTATCATAAAATTTTAGTTCGATTTGAATTATTACTTTTTTTTTAATATAACATGCATACCATACAACTGACATTTGAGCTTGTACAATATTATTGCTAGTTTTATTATGTAGGAATTTCATCATTCTGTCATACCATATTTGTGCCATATTACATCGTACCATATGATTGAGAGGCATGTCATAAAACATTAGGGCAAAACAATGGAAAGATAAAAGGTCTAAGTAATTTTTTTTTGTGTAAGCATATTTAAAAGCTTAATTTAATATAACTCAATGTATTTGTAATGTGTTAAGCAACTTTACATTATATAAGTTTCTTGAATTTTTTTATATGTTATGACTTATCCTTGATGTTGTTTTATATGTACAACGCTCGTTCCCTGTGTTTCCGTGAGTCTGACTTCACGACATTGTTGTTTGATAAATCTGAGGTAAATTTATTCCTCAAATTATTGGCATTGTGATGAATTTATCTTAAATTGCGTGAATATGTTGCGTTTTCTTGATACGAATCTATTCTGTGTATACTTTGCGTTTTGGCAGAAACCCAGTATACTATTTCATGCCCTAATTAGTTGTTTTTGTTTAGCTTAATTAGTAAAACCATGGATAAGACATGGATGTATTCATCGATTGTTGAAAAATGCGAGAATGGGGTATCGAATTTGTTAAGTTTGTTGTTGCACCGCCAAAAGACCCTGTTGAATGACATGTGTCATACCCAATTTTGACCTAATATACCACCTCACATTTACATCATTGCATCACTAACAGTTCAGAACAGAATTAATCGGGTGAAGCATTCACAGGTCAAAATTAGGGTTTCATCAGATTTTCATCTAATTCAGAGGCAACCAATTAGGGTTTGAGTTTTACTCACCTCATTTGATCTATCTTGATCAAATCATCAACCTCTAATCATCGGATACCCAACTTTTCTCATTGGTCGATCGAGGATCGACTAATTAGGGTTTTGGTCGAGCATGAGTATTCTCGACTTTTGAGCAATGAATGATTTTTGGCTGAGTATTGATCATTATATCTTAGATACAACATCTTGACCTAATTTACGGATTCAAAACATCACAAAAGTTCACGAGACTTCATCGGTCGATTTACGAAACATCGATGAAAATTCATACGCATAGAAAAGTCAAACTTTGACTTTTGGTCAAATTTTCAAAACAAAACTTTTCCATCATCAAAATACTTCAAATGATCCATAATGATCATAAAAAATCAAAGAATTTGGAAAAGTCAACAAAAAGTCAAATGTTCCAACACTTAGAAAAATTTTCAAGTGTTGAAATTTCTTATTTTTCCAAACTTCATGGCATTTTTTCACATAGTTCCACTTTGATTTGGAAAAAACTAAAAACATGAAAGTTGTAGCCCTTGAAACAAGCTTTCCAAAATGTCCAAGAACTCTCAAATCCATGGAGTCTAGCTATACGTTTGAAATTGAAACATAAGGCTCCATAAACATGATTTTCAAAGTCAAAACTTCACATTATAGGTCATTTGTGATTTCTTCTTCTAGAAGCAAACACACCTTGCCAAATTGAGATTAGAACTGATAAATATCAGTTGAAGATAATTGTGAAAAGATAAGATCAAATTTGAGATTTTAACACATGGTGAAAAAGGAAGTTTCCTTTTAAAGGCAAAGGACTTTCCCTTTAAGCAACTTTGATTTATTTAAAAGCCATGTCCTTGTGCCTAACATTTCAGAGCTTATGGCCTATAAATAGAGGCATTCTTTTCAAGTTCAAACACACCAAAGCCATGCAAGTACATGCTTTCTCTTTACTTTCTTGAAATTTAAGAAACATAGTGCATTTTGAGAAAACTTGCAATTTTGAAAATTAGTGAAAACCATGAAAAGTTTGGTGTCAAACACATTTCATAATCAATATATAACTTGTTTGAAGCTTAAGATTAACACAAATCAAGCTGAAACTCAGAATTACATGCCATGTTTCTAAAACTTGCAAAACTGCCATAACCATCGAATTTGGAGTTTGGCTTGAGCAACTTGAGTTTTGATCACTTGAACATCATCACCATACATCATATGAATGATCGGACATAACTTCCACTGTAACTCGACATCAAAATCAGGTTTCCATTTTGAGCTTATGCAGGTGGACTTGGTATACGATCCAGAGTTGATCGGGAGGCGAGACCATCCTCCTCACACCTTCCACAAGAGCCGTTGGTGCTATAGCAATCATAAAATAAGTTACGAAACACTCCAACACCATCTTGATCTCGGCTTGACGGTAAGAACACGAAACTCAATCTCATGATTCTTTGATTCAATTGAGAAAACTCTTGGCCGTTTTGTTTACGCACCTAACACGATCATAAACCCTCGAACAATTGACAAAATCATCCATCATACCATTTCAATTAGGTTTTCAATTCTAGGGTTCTTAGTGATTTCGGAAATTCAATCATGTTTAACGAAAATAAATGAAATTAACGACTACCATCATATTCCTTGTTAAATTTCGCGCAAATTTGATGTTTACATCATCCATTTCATTGAGAAACAAGGATACGGGTTTGAGCAAGGATTGAAGAAGAAGAAGAACAATTGTGGCGTGTTCTTGTTTGTTTTCAAATTCAAAAATCAATATAATATTAACACGTGGTTTTGATTCAAATACATGAATACACTCTTGCCCACGGTTTCGGCTTGCTCGTAGATCACTTTGCCACGTATGCCACCCACAGGTCCTGGGTTCAAACCTCCCATGGACCATTTTTTTCAAACTTTTCATATTTTCTTCATGTTTTTTCACAAACTTTAACATTTTTTTAACCAATCAAAACTCCTCATTTTGAGGTGATTTTTTTACACTTGTCAATAAATGTATCTATTTTATGATAGTGCAAAATTTTGAAAAACTTTCATCGATTATGTTTAATCGGGAGAAGCGACACTTTTCAAAACCACTTTAAAGGTGAATTTTTCAAACTTTGAGCCGATTCTTTCCAAACTTCTTGTAAGTAAAACTTCACTTTTAAAAACACTTTTAAAACCATTTCTTCAAAACTTTTCATCAAACTTACATCTTTTTCCATGATCGATCGATTTAAGCGATAAAACCGATTCGTTTCTCTCTAATTTCTTAATCGATCATGGGCCTCCTCCGAGTGTAAGTCCCAAAACATTCTTTTATGTACATAATTATTTCTTGTACATATCAAACTCTCTTCGAATACATACAAATTTTTATCATACATATCTGGATACTTTTTATACTCAAGAATACAGACAAACTTAGATCGTTTGTTTTCACTTCACTTGTGTATACACAAAAACATTCTTTTATGTACATAATTATTTCTTTGTACATATCAAAATCTTTCTCATATACATACAAATTTTTGCGTACATAATACAAATACTTTTTACTCAAACACGGATAAACTTGATCGTTTGTTTTCCGTTTGATGCATATATACTCGAATACCATTGGTATTGAAAGGAGCATTATTCACACGTGAAGCGCTTTCAAACCAATGGGCCACCCTTATGGTGTAAGTCCCAACCCTCCTATGTACATCCACATTCTCTGTACATAAATACTCGTTCGTGTACATATTCACTTCCTTGTACACAATTCAAACTTGTAAATAATCAAGTTACGCTCGTTTTAAACGTTCGTTTCACAGACACTTGTTTATATTTACTTCATGAAATCTTGTAAATAAACATCATGCATTGTTTATATTTCCTTCATAAACTCCTGTGAATACATATCACACACACACACACTTGTTTATACAACTGTCTAGTTATAACATAACAACTAGTCTAACCAATAGGTTCCCCACAGTTATAGCCTCCTCTTGGGCTTTATACAAGATAACTCTCCCACAGAGTTAGCCTCCTCTTAGGCTTCATATAAGAAAACTCATTCATTTGAGTTTAGCCTCAAGCTTAGGCTTCATATAAAACACACTCCCTGATGAGTCGACCTCCTCTTGGGCTTCGTTCAAAGAACTCCTCATTGAGTTTAGCCTTCTCTTGGGCATCATACAATGAAAGAGACCATAAAATCTCTTAACAGCCTCCTATTGGGCTTCCAATACAAAGAATCACCACGTTAGGATAGAACCACGAGTATAATTTCCGGTGAAATTGCTCTTCATTCAAAAGGATGGTTTCGGTGAAATCCTTTTAAAGCCAAAACCAACCATACCCTATAGCTTCCTCTTGAGCTTCATACAAGGACCCTCGATGACCCTCGATGACCTCGGAATGCTCCTCTTGGGCTAACAATACAAGGACCCATGGGCTTCTTAAAAGCATCCCTAATCCAATCAATTTCTCCTTGAGATTTAGACGTTTATCATCTCTATGGAAGAAGTATCTCATCATCACATCACATACAATCAAAAACTTTTCAAACTCTTTTCAAACAAAAACATCTCTTAATTGTAGTGGTAGCAGCTTGTACACTCAAGCAAAACACCCAATACTTACAATTAAAAGATTCAATCATCTTTTTCAAACATCTTTCTTAAACATGTAAGTGGTAGCGGCTTGTACACTCAAGCAAAACACCTATACTTACGACGAAAGATTTCAATCAATCAAATTTTCAAAATGTATGTGATGAAATAGATTAGATACATTTTCATTAAGATGACATTTATCTGTCTCTTACTAACATCCGTTGCTTTCCACTAGCATAAGTGGAACTACGATTGCTCGACTTTCTCAACATCCTTTTGAGAATCGTGAGCCTGAGGTCTCATCCTTGCCGAGCAAATTTCTTTCTCCCTCGGACCAAACAAACCATAGATCCCTTTAGATCCGAGCTACAAATGCTTTGATTCCACTAGGGATATATGCGAGAAGATCCAAGATCTTTGCGACACAATAATAACAAACACTAGGATCCCACATAATCTATCTTCTTAAAATCCCAAGGAGAAACTTTCCCAATCATAGAAATAGCAATTAAAACACACAAACATATCAAACATATTCATATATAAAGCTATAGATAACTATATATATTTAGGGTGCTCCATCTATTCCTTTATATAACAAACCCCTTACCAGAATCTCCCCAATGTTCGTCTAGTTTGCTAGTAGATTCGCATATCAAATCAATTGAAGGTATTATGACTTTCCCCTTTTTCATAATCATTAAATCATCTTTCTTGTGTTGAAAATAATAAAGCTTGATGCTCATGCATCTTTATAAACAAATCAAAAGAGTAAATCGTTTGAGCGGAGGATGAATTCATATTCGAATCCTCTGGCGTCACCTTGTGACAGGAAAAATGGCGACTCTGTGGGGAGTCTGTTGAAACTTTGATTTTCAAAAAAATGTGACTACTGCTCAAGAGCACCAAGCTTTTTATTTTCAAAAAAAAAAAAAAGGGTTAAGCTTTCATATTATGCATATATATGTTTTCTTTATTGTGTGTTTTGCGATTTCATCGATGGAAAGAAATCTAACCGGATTTAAGAAACATTTTAAGATCTAGGTGGGGTATAGTCCTATTAACTTGTGAAGTCTGGTACTTACGGAGTTAATTTGATATCCTCTCTCGGTGGAGGTTGTCTTGGGAGTATTTGTGTTTAGCAGTATTTGCGAAGACATTTTGCTTTCAAGGGAACTTGCGAGTGGGGTGTAGAACAAATAACCCATCCTGCCATTTAGGATGTAGTCACGAGAGATTATTGGCGTAAGCCTAGGTAATTGTCATGCGAGACTACGATCAGGCGAGTTTCTCTTGAAAAATATTATTGGACCATCGGTATTCAACAAATCCGATAATATTTCAAAGAGGAGTGTTGAGCTGTATTATCGATAGAACCCGTTTCACGGATGAATAAGCCCTTAGAACTTACCACGTTTGATTCTTATCGTTGGCCTCATGCTCGTGACTTGAGCAGCTTGACCGTGTGTATAACTACTAACCATGTTTGCGCATTCATGCATTCATTCATTCAAAAACTTCATTTCTCTTCCCATTTCAAAGAATTTAGAGATTTTTCTTTGTAAAATATTTTAGGTTAGAGTGATGGGCGTCGGAGGAAGATTCACCAAGAGATAAAGTTTTAGAATTCACGATGTAGGAAAGTTGAAAGAGTTAGCATCCTTGGTAGAAGATCCCTCGGTTTGAGAAAGCTATGGAACTCTTTTAACTATTACGAACACTAACGTTGATGAAGGACTTCTCAAAACTTTCGTTCGGTTCTACGATCGATCTATCATTGTTTCACTTTCCACGATTATCGGTTGATGCCTACTTTGGAAAATGCGCATATCCTAGGTATCTCGATGTCGGACAAAGTGCCTTTCAATGGTTTGGAAGCCATTCCTAAGTCACCGATCATTGCAGCGATGACTCACTTAAAGAAATATGAGATAGACAAAACCTAACTACGGAGGAAAACTCTTAGGACTAACTTCAAAGTTCCTAATGGAGAGGCTCTCAAATTCTCGAAGCCGGTAGTATGGTAGCCTTTGAAGCTATTTTAGCTTTACTCCTCTATGGATTGGTGTTGTTTCCCAACGTCCCAAATTTCGTTGATATCAGCGCCATAAGGATCTTCGATTGGAAATCCGTTCCCTCTGCTTGGTGACACCTCGTCTCTATTCATCATAGAAATCGTCAGGAGGCGGAACTATCGTGTGTTATGTACCTCTTTTTCAAATGGATTACCTCACTTGCCTAAATCTCTATCTTCGCGAAAACAAAGGCGAATGGCATTGGTCAAGAAGACTCATGTCTCTTACAAGCGACGATATCCATTGGTATACCTTGGCGGACAATGAGATGGAAATCATTGAGGCTGTGGAGAATTTGCCAATGTACCTCTCGTCGGTACAAAGGAGGAATCAACTACAACCCATTCTGGCGAGGCGTCAACTCGGATACGCAAACTCTAGTAAACCTCTTGGTTTCAGGTGAGAGTTATTTCTATCACGAAGGAGAAGATTCCCAAGGATTGAAGGCTAGAATGGTCGGAGCTTGGCATCACATCCGAAAGAAAGAAAAGGTAAAGAAGAATTGTGTAGCCATGAAACCTACACTTCTTGGGTAAAGAAAGAGCAAAGGAATTTGAATGCCTTACGCATGAAGAACCCATGTTCTCAACCGCTTCCAAATTAACAATTTTTCCGTCGAAACTATGGGAGAATACCAAGCTTTGGCCAAAATGAGGTTTGAAAAAGAGGCTTTGGAAAACAAGTTCCTTAAGACTAATCTTGAGAATGAGAAGCTCAAAAGCAAGTCAAAGATCATGAAAAGCGCTTTATTTCGGGATGAATGGCTCATGGAGAAGGATGAGAAGATTAGTCGAGAAAGATAGCAATCGAGATCGTCAAAGAAAGGAAAAAGCTTGAGGAAATAACAACCGGCAATCCTGCTCCACAGTGGAAGAAAGTCATTAGCAGCAAGCTAAAAAGCTAAATTGAAAGCTCACTATGGGAAGGAAATCCTAAAGTTGAAGGCGCATGAAGCCTTGGATCTTCATCCGCGAAGACATTAATTAATTTAGTTTGTAATTTTATCATTTATTTTATCATTTGTGTGAGCAATACTCAAAAGCAATTGTTGTAATTTTCTTTCAATAATCAATAAACTCGTGTTTTCCATCCGAATATTTGCGAGAAATTTCTCTTTTAGCGTAAATTCTTTGGAAATTCCTTTCTTTACAATCATAATCATGCATCATACTTTGCATTTAAGTCTATTGTCTAGAGTCGATCTTTGAGCAGTTTGAACGAGATAGGAAAAAGATCGCCAGTTGTCGGCGTCTTAGAGTTTCTCGACCGCGTCCACGACCAACTCGAACATACGATACCGTTCAAAAGAAGAAAAGTAATGGAAGGTTTTGAACAAGAGAATGTTGAACTTCGTAATCGATAACAACACTAACAAGAAGTGGAGAGACTCACATCTTTGGTCGACTCATTGGCAGCGGTATAAAGTCAACAAACATCGAGCACTCAAAACCAAGCGGGATTTCAAAGACACACTACTCAGTTTCATTGTCACGGTCGATGGTTCACCTTCGGTATGCGGAAGGCTATCCATGGGGCATGCCTTTCAACTTTGGCATCGGTTCGCCAACCGACTTCTCAAGTGCAAACAACCACACTTGAAATACCTACTTTGCAGCAAAACTCTACATTTACTCCAACATGGAGTTCTTCCACAATAACGTCGGTTTCTCAACCAATTATGACAAACTGAACTTAGTAGTGCACTACCATAGGCGAAGAAGTTCACCATACTCGAGCAATAACCGAATTCCGTGGCTCGATGGAGAATCTCCGGGAACAACTTCTCAAATGCGACTTGAAATTAAAACAATTCGTGGAAAAGAATTTGGGAAAAGCATGAATCGTGCTTAGTTCCTCGTAAGGATACCTTTAAAATTCAAAGTCACGACTTTGAAAAGTACAAGGAAACTCATGTCATAAAGTCATCTCACGATGTGTGCGGAAAATGTCTACATACAACGGCGATCACGGTTGTTAATCCACTACTTCAAGATAGTCTCACGGTGCCGCCGAAATGGTACATGGGATTAGGCGACAAGTATCAAACATTCAATGACTTAGGTGAAGCCTTTGTACAACAATATAAGTTCCACTTGGATATGGCTCGATAGGGATCAACTCGCTCTATGTCTCAAAGGAAGAGACATTCAAGAATATCTTGTGACGATGGAGGAAATTTGCCCAAGTCGACCCCCTTGGAAGAAAGAGATGACTAAGGTATTCTTAAACACTCTTGGCTCATTCTACTACGGCGAATGATCGTTAGCGCTCGGAGATTTCAGAGATGGTGAGCATGGGAATGCGATTAGAAGGGGTTCGAACCGGGCGCCTAACCAGAAGCGGGATCTTCTAGTGGAACTAGGAAGGTGGGGACCAGTTTTCCAAAGAAAAGAACATGACATAGGAATGGTATCCAGGAAACCACGAAGAAATGTCGGTCAACAACGACGGTGGCGCCATAGCACCGCCGTTAGCATAAGTCAAACACGAGGATTGCTCATGATTTCAACAAATGCAACAAACTCAACGACCTGGTCAGCGGCTCAGCAGTTTAATAATCAAACCGTGCGCCTCGGGTCCGCGATTCGACCCAATTCAATGGCGTACGAAACTATACTGCGCTAATAGAAAAAATCGAAATGACAAGGTCACCACCTCCGGTTCCCGAAAAATTGTCGTGGTGGTACAAGCGGATGTATCTTGCCCTTTTCACCAAGGGGCACCGGGCCATGACCTTGAGCATTGCATAGCATTAAAAGCTGCAGATTAGTGAGATCTAATCTTCTTTCTTCGAAATACAAATCGAGCGTGCAAGCCAATTCGCTTCGATCCACGATGGACATTCGGTGAGTTTGATCTTGAGAAATCTGACGGTATCTCTGAGGCGTAAACTTGATCGAGAGGAAACTTGGTGCATCTCCATGATACGTGCATATAATGAGCCTTCACTAAACACGATTACGCGACTTGCAACATCTGCTTCAGGATCTTCAAGGATGTCCCACCATAAGCGAATATTGCGATTGTTAGACATCGGTGACCTATAGATCTCTGACAGAGATGACCATGGCGTAAATACGATGGGGCATTTTCCGCATGAGCTTTTAGTCTCGAATATCAACTCGGAAAATCCGATAAGCGTTATCATCCCTTGTTTCAATACCCAACATGTGGAGATTGAATACAACGGTTCCAACGTTCCGGGGTCTCCTTTGGTGATTTGCCTACGGTCTGTTCCATACGGTTCTACCAAAGCAATTCCTTACCAATACAATGCAACCACGATAGAGGATGGGAAGGAGAAACTCATGCCTACTCTTCCACTAATGTAAATATAGCAATCGGACGAGTAACACGAAGTGGGCAGTACACTCTGTTGCCACCAAGATCACTTGCGGCTACTGTTTTAGACAAAATCCAATTAACATATCTTAGAATCACCAGCGATTCATTTGTTAACCTAGGCACAAATGTCGGTCCTCGATAGAGCCAACATCAACACAGTTTTGATGAGATCTTGAAATTAATCAAGAAAAGTGAATACCGAGTCGTGGATCAGTGATCGGACTCCTTCCAAGATTTCAATCTTGTCTGCTCCTCGACTCGGAAGCTCACAGAAGCTTTAATGAAGGTACTAGACCAAGCCTATGTAGACCATGATGTGACTACGGACCATTTTGAGGTATTATCGCCAACATAATAGCTTGTAATAATCTAAGTTTCGTGATGAGGAACTTCGAGAAGAAGGAAAGATCACAACTTGGCCTTGCATCTCGATGATTTGCCAATCCGATTCCACATCAATGTATTGGTAGATCTTGGTTCATCTTTGAGCGTAATGCGAAAACAACACTCGCTCGTTTGGCTTACAAAGGGACACCAATGAAGTTCAATGACATAGTAGTAAGAGCTTTCGGCGGTCAAGGAAGTCGGTTATTGGGGAAGTAGATCTCCCGATGACAATTGGTCCGTACTTTTCAAATCACTTTCCAAGTCATGGGCGTGCGGTACTTCTGATTTCTACTAGGAAGACCTTGGATCCACGAGGCGGGAGCGGTAACTTCTACTCTCCATCGAAATTAAAATTCACGGATAAATGGAAAGTTGGTGACCATCGGTGAACAAGCTTTGCTTGTAAGCCATTTGTCGATTTCTCTTTCATCACGACTAATGGCGTTGAAGGACACATCTCCCGAACATCCGTTAGAAGATGAATCTACCGGCAAAAAGGATCATCTATCTCTTAGTATAAAGCGGCAAGGATAGTAAAAGATGGCAATCTTTGAAGGTTGGGGACAAGTAATCAAACACATCAACAACGAAACAAAAGCGGACTCGGGTTCACACTGTATTCTCCAAAGACAAGCAAAGGATGAAGCACTTCGTCGATTAAAAAGTATTCAACGGTGGGGTTTCTTAAACCTGTTCTCCAAGAGGTTAGCGTTGTAACCATTGAAGATGATGAGGACGATCCCTACGAATCTAAAGAGTGGAGCACTTATTTAACAGATCCAGAATATATGTCTCAAGAGGAATTATCTGTGGTGATCAATTCAAAGACATGTCCCTAGCGATATGAAAATCCACATCCCTTCGATGTTTGGGATACCTTGGGAGAACCAGTGGTAAATTTGACTACATGGTGAAATATCTTTGCGCGAGCTCGAGAATCGGAATTGAAGATATCCACCTTGGATGGGGTGATTCTTTCAGTACCCTAGTCAACCAAAGGAGGTGTACTCATCTTCGATCTAATCAACTAATTGAGGTTCGAGCGAAGATCTGCTTTGGCCTTTTTGTGGAAATTGTTAAACGGATCGGATTATCACTATATCAACATGATCGAAGATCGGGAATACGATTCGAGGATATGATTTGGAAAGTGTCATGACAACGAGTCTCTCCATTTAGAAGATTGGAGGATACATCCCGAATTCAACACGAGGCCGATAAGCACATATGATGTATCCCATACTTCTCGATCATTCATCAAGTGAAGAAGGCGCTTTAGCGACCACGAAAAGTCCGTCATCGGAATCTTCAAACACTGCTCGACCAACGACCAAAGTCTACTCAAGGGTTAAACCAAATGGAAAATTACAGTACCTCGACTTCCAGGAGTTCGCCCTCTTTGAGCTTTGTTGAAGTTCGGACTAACGCTCCTAGTTCTAAGTAGTTTATCTTTGCTTTTGTTTTGAACTCTCACTTCGCCCAAAGTGAAGAGATGTTTTATAGGGTTTAGCTTTTAAATAATTTCTCTTTGTCTTGCCCAAGACAAATGAGTTTGTATTTTAGGGCTCTGTTTCATATTGTGAATCATAAATAAAATACGTTGTTTTGATTCCACACTTTGTGTTTATTTTTCATTTTACCCTTCTTGGAAATGATAATCCTAAAAAACACAATAAAAAAAAATAAAAATAAAAAGAATAATAATTTTTTTATCCGCATACACTTTCACATTGACTTTTTCAAAAAAAAAACAATAAAAAAAACAAGGGGTTAATTAATTAAATCAAATATGCAGATTAAACAGATGGACAAATCCATTGAAAGCAATAACTTTATGCTCTCTCCCAACTCTGAAATCCCCTGTGAGGTCGCCGAGGAGGAAGTTGAAGAAGAGATCCCGGATGAGATTTCTCGATTACTTAAGCACGAGGAAAGAATCATTCAACCTCACAAAGAGCCTCTAGAAGCAATCAACTTGGGTTCTGAAGAAGACAAAAAATAAGTAAATATCGGAGCTTCACTCGACAGCAACGTCAAGAGAAAACTGATAGATCTTCTCAAAGAATATGTTGATGTGTTCGCTTGGTCCTACCAGGACATGCCGGGTTTAGATACCAGCATCGTAGAGCACCACTTGCCGTTAAAGCCGGAGTGTCCACCAGTTAAGCAGAAACTGAGAAGAGTTCACCCTGATATGGCTGACAAAATCAAAAAGGAAGTTCAAAAACAGCTCGACGCGGGTTTCCTCATCACTTTTGAATATCCTCAATGGCTAGCCAACATAGTACCTGTCTCCAAGAAAGATGGGAAAGTCAGAATGTGTGTTGACTATCGGGATCTGAATAAAGCAAGTCCAAAAGATGATTTCCCGCTACCGCATATTGACATGCTAGTGGATAGCACTGCGAAATTCAACGTCTTTTCCTTCATGGACGGTTTCTCTGGTTACAATCAGATCAGAATGGCTTCCGAAGACATGGAGAAGACATCTTTCATCACGCCATGGGGCACGTTTTGCTACAAAGTAATGCCGTTTGGATTGAAGAATGCAGGCGCAACTTACCAGAGAGCAATGACTACTCTCTTCCACGACATGATGCACAAAGAGATCGAAGTCTACGTAGACGACATGATAGCAAAGTCTGACACTGAAGATGAGCATATAGACTATCTCTTAAATTTGTTTCAACGACTAAGGAAATTTCAGCTCCGCCTGAATCCTAACAAATGCACCTTTGGGGTAAGATCTGGAAAACTCCTAGGTTTCATTGTCACTCAAAGAGGTATTGAGGTTGACCCTGACAAAGTCAAGGCTATTCAAGAAATTCCTACGCCACATACAGAAAAGCAAGTAAGAGGATTTCTCGGACGGTTGAATTACATCTCCAGATTTATCTCTCAAATGACTGCTACCTGTGGGCCGATATTCAAGCTTCTCCGCAAAAATCAAGTAGTTGTATGGACAGAAGATTGTCAAAAAGCATTTGACAGTATCAAAGAATACCTGTCAGAACCTCCAATACTGATCCCTCCAGTGGAAGGAAGACCGTTAATCCTGTACCTTACCGTGTTGAAAGATTCCATGGGCTGCGTGCTTGGACAGCAAGATGAAACCGGTAAGAGAGAGCATGCCATCTACTACTTGAGTAAAAAGTTCACAGACTGTGAAACTCGTTACTTCATGCTCGAGAAAACATGTTCTGCTTTGGTATGAGCTTCAAAACGTCTCCGCCAGTACATGATCAATCACACGACTTGGTTAATCTCCAAAATGGATCCGATCAAGTATGTATTTGAAAAGCCTGCCTTAACGGGAAGAATTGCTCGATGGCAGATGCTGTTATCAGAATATGACATCCAGTACCGCGCTCAAAAAGCGGTCAAAGGAAGCATTCTCGCCGATCACTTGGCTTATCAGCCGCTCAACGAATACCAAACTCTCAAATTTGACTTCCCTGACGAGGATGTTATGTACTTAAAAATGAAAGATTGTGACGAACCACTGTTGCACCCCAAAATTTGCCCTCCTATCTCGATTTTATCTGGCTTAGGCTTCGCATTCACCTGCATACGCGTCCATTAGGTCATTGGCATTAAACAGACATTCATCCATTGCATATGCATCATTTCATCGTATTTAAATTGACCAAAAGTTAGTTTAAATCGATATTTGCATCGTTTTATAATTATAAAATACCCGACATTTCACTTCATTCATTTTTATCTCCTTACCTGTTTATTGTGACATTTTAAGTTGATTATATGTCGATGATATCAATATTTCGATTTTACAAACAGACTGTTAAAAGTAATTCGATACTGTACGAAAATTAGTGGGAAAAATATTTCAAACTTTCGCCTCTAACTCACTGCTTTATGAATCTACGTGTCACGTAAATCATGAAAATGTGATCTCTCTAATTTTTCGATACATTTCGAAATTTTGTTTTTAACCGTAAGTGTTTTAAAATCAGGTATTTTTTTTATTATCGTTTTATTCCAATTTTAATTATGTCGATAATTTTTTCTTTAATCTATGAAACCCGTGATTTATTTTAATATGTTTATTTTATTTTTTCGGATGATTTATTGTCCGAACTTTTATCATTTTTAACAATTTTAGGTGTCTAATTTTTGTCTCTAAAAATTAAAACAAAAATATGTTTGAGTAGATTATTTTTTTATCTTTTGGGCTTTTGAGACCCATTTTGTTAAAGGGTATTTTTGGTATTTTTTAAAATTGCTAAACCTAATTTTTGTAGTATATATGTATGTTATAATTGCTGTTGAAAAGGGGGGCCAACAAAAAATTGAAAAATGTAGGAGAGGCGGAGACAGTTGGTTTGGGATCTGAGAAAAATTAATTAAATTTTCTCTTCATTTTCCAAACAAGCATCCTTCTTCGTACACCCAGAAAACTCACCGAATCCTTCAACTCGTCTCTTCCACCCCGCCGTAATCTTCCCCTCTCTCAAACCAGCCCGAAAGCCGCATCCCTGTCAATACTCCCTAACCCACCGTAATGCTTCCTCTCCATAGCTCCTTCAACAACCTCAGCCAACCAACAACACTTCAATCTCCCTCTGTCTCGTTCTCCGGCCAACCCTCAGCCGTCGAACACCGTTAACACAACCCATCATTCTCACTGTAACCCTCACGGCCTTCCCTTCCGTCAGCCCTCTTGTCTTCCACCACGATACCTTGTCTCCCGCCGTCACTGCCATTCACCATCGAAACCCCTTTCCTTCGTACATCCCTCCGTTTCCCCTGTTTCCACCATTCCTCCGTCAAATCCTCCAACCCAGCCGTTACTCACTCTGTTCTCACCTTCTGCTACCGTCTCCAACAGCCTCACCACGGCAACTCTCCCAGAAATAAGCCGACATCCAAATGATGTTAGCCGCCGATGTCCATCTCGGTACAAAGAACCGTGATTTCCAAATGGAAGGATACATTTTCAAGCGCTGAAATGACGGACATCATTGTTCAATCTGCGAGACCTTATGGACGGAGACATTCTCAAATTATTTCGATATCTTGGTACTCATGCTATTCTTGGTAGACATATACGGTACATTCAATCGGCTTAAACTTCATCAGGACCTTGAACAACAGCAACATCGGTTCATTTTTTTCCTTCAACATCAGTTTCGACATCTTGCGGTAACCTTCTATTTCTCTAGTCTGTTTGAATTTCACTGCGGTAACCTTCTATGCCTTTGAAACTGTAATTAAATGAACAGGTATGAGGACTGTTTGGATGTTGCTTTGTATATAACGTAATGCTGTCCGATTTTTGTTTGTACTTTGATTTTGGAGTTTGCTAAATGTGAGTTTTCGATTTGGTAATGGATTAATGTTGGTGTAGTTTCGATGATGGTAATGGTAGTATTGTGTTTAATCGCGATAAACCTAGCCGAGAACTACGGGGGCAGCTTTGTTGTTGTTTCCTTTGAGACAATTTCGTGAGAATATCAATTAAAGTTCAAAGCGTGCTAATTTTGTATCACCTTTAATTGTGAGTAAGAATTAATACATGTGTTTAGTTTCGATGAAGGTAACTTTGTTTCGTGTTTTGCAGTAAAGCGGCGGAGAAAAGTGGGCAGCCATGACATTTTGTTTTCTTCTGAGTTTGTGATAAGGATTCAACTCTTATTTTCAATGATGGTTTGACGATAAGGCCGCGTTTACTCGCGTGTATATCTAACCGAGAAAACTATAATTACATATTGTTACATTTTCCATTGTGTTGCGATTTCGAAACTTGAAGTAAATTTGAATGTCGAAAACCACATGAACACATATATTGGGAGCATTCGGTTTGGTTTGTGATGCTTGCATTTTGTCGATTTCTATTGTAATTAAGTTGATTGAGGACTCTATGTAAGTTTCAATGATGGTTTAAATGTCTATGTTGCGTATATTCGCGTAGATTATGGCCGAGAAACTTTTGGGGCAGCATGCCATATCTTTTATATTGAATTTGAGCAAGAAAAGTCGTTTTATCTTGAGTAAAATCGATGGATTAGCGGCTGCCCGACTTTGTTTTGTTTGAATTGTAATCAATGTTCTACGCACAAGTGTATATGGCTGTCCGGATTCTAATAGCATGTTTGAAACTTCAAATCGATCATGTTTTGTTCCCTCTTCGAATTTAATTGAAAACCATGAGTTTGTTTATACTTGTTATCAATGTTGATTTCGTCTTGATGTTCAAACCATTTGAAAGTTGATTTTTGATGATGTTTCGAGTTTATCTCAATCCATAAGTTTTGTGCTTGATGTCGTGGAATCACCGTAAGGATAGAACCTCTTCGAGATGATTTTCTTGAGCAGATTTGTATATGCGTAGTTGCTGCCCGGTTTGGTAAGTGGTTGAAATGCGCAAGTTAGTTGATGATTTGTGGTTGATTGAGTTTATCTAGACACTTGTTTGCGTTTGCCTTTGAGTTTATGTGGTTTTGATCGACATTTTGAGTGTTTCTTAAGATAATGAAGTTGCTGCCCGTTTTTTGGTTTCATCGATTATAACATGCTTCGTAATCGCTTTTTTTGATTTTGAACTCGAAATGAAGTTTAGCTTGAACCTCTTTGGTTTTGGTTCGTTTGTAAATCGAAATGCTTGAATAATCAATTGCTTAGTTCTTCGTTTTGTTCATGTACATTCATTTAATTTCATTCCAACTTCATACCTTGTTTTCCGATTTATTGCAATTTCGTCTTATTTTATCACACTTATGCTACTAACCAATTTATTTGTTGTGAAGGCATTCAAGAGTAATTCAAACATCATTCCATCATGGAATATATATATATATATATTTTTCTCCATTTACATTTTTTATTATAATTATTCTACTACTTCAATATAATATTTAGTTATGTATTTTTAGTATTGTAAATACAATTATACAGTATTTTTATTTTATATTGTAAATACAATTATACTACTTTTATTCATATATTTTATTTGGTTTATTTTATAAATTCGATTACATTGTAATTATTATTTTTGTGTCATGATTTCGAATTGGAATTTAATTCAACCTTCGAATGAATTTGAATGCAAATGTATCTATTCTTCGCATAGTTTTTGTTTGTATCTCGAATGATGTAGGAACCTTCATTTGGTATTCATCCGATGCATCAAGCTTTGCCCAATCTTGAAGACTACCCGAAGCTCAATTCTTGCACCACATAAAAGCATTCAATTATTCAAACTAATTCGATTTGGTTGTAATAGCTTAGGATTTATTTCCTTGTGTATTCTAATTACCGTTTAATTACGCGTTATCATATTAGAACACATAGCCTCCTCTTGGGCTCCTCATCAAGAAGCGGTAAACATACACTGCACACTTGCACACATTCATAGTTTGGTCTGGGCTTTTCTACGACAACTATTCGATCGATTGTTCAATCGGTCGTTTAGAACACTAGTGTCACGCTAGTCTCACTTTTAGGAGCATACATAAAGCCACCTTGTATGGGCTCGCTTGTTTTCCTAAAACACTTTCAAGTCAAAACAATTAATTGAACTTGTTCTTTTGAAAATCAATTTCAAAACAAAAAACAAAAACATAGTGGTATGGTATTTAATTAAATTGTTAGAGGTTCGACGATTTAATTAAAATGTAAAATATTTGGGCCATTAGGGAAACCAATGACTCGAATACTTTATTCCATATGAACATTAAAAACACTTTCAAATTAAATTAATTAATTGAATTTGTTTTCAAAAATCAATTTTTCTACAAAAACAAAATAAACATAGTGATATGGAATTTAATTAAATTGTTAGAGGTTAGCTGACGATTTAATTAAAATATAAAATATTTGGGCCATTAGAGGGCCCAATGACTTAAATACTTTATTCCATAACATAATAAAAGTGAACTTTGTTTCACCTCACTCCTTTCATAATAAAGATTTTGGATGAGAGAAGATCGGTTGACCTCGATCACCAATCTCGAGTATCGAATCGTTAGAGGATATCCCAACGTTTTGGTACTTGTCATCTACAATTAAAATCAATTCAACTCATTCAAATCTTTTTCGCTCATATGCGATTATCAAAATAAAAACATTTTCTTCTAAAATCAATACAAACAATCCAAGACCTTTTCAACGAACTACGGAGTTTGACTTTCCCATTGCGAGGGAATACGTGAGCCGCGGTTTCGAAACCGTGTCAAACTCAAAATAATAATAAACAAACCCCTTTTTCTCTTTCTTATTTATAATTTAGAAATTAGCGAATACACACACAAACATACTTCGAACTAAATGGGTCCCATCGAGTACGATGGACGTGAAGGTGCTAATACCTTCCCTTGCGTAACCGACTCCGAATCCATGCTTTTGGTCTTGTAGACCGCCTTATCCGATTTTGTGGGTTTTATCTATATTTTCCGTTCTTTTTAGAACAAATAAAATTAGGTGGCGATTTCATTGTTTTGAAAATTCATTTAAATGATTTTTTGAAAATCGAGTTGCTTCAGTTGGCGACTTCACTGGGGATGTATTTTAACATCTTTTTGACTAGGCGAGTCAACCCTAGTTTAGTTCTTCGCATGTTTGTGTGTTTGTTTATCGCTTTCTTCTTTATGCTTATCTATTGTTTATTGCTTATTATTTTCCTTACACTTTATGTATATTATTTTGTTGATATATTATTGTGATGGGAACTCATGGGCATTGTTACATAGATAAGCCCCCAGCTTCTAGGTCACCTTTTAGGAATAGAGGGTTGCGTAGCCTAGGTCCACGACTCCATTGTCTTGTTGGCCCGGCGAAGACTCGGCTTAGAGTTGGTTGTTTTAAAGAGGTTGTTGGCCCGCGATAGCGCAGGACATCAATCTTTGGACAAATGACCCATAACTCTAAGTTTGTTCGTATTGTCCTAACCGAGACCAAACGCTCAAATTTTGGATTTCGAGCATCCCGTTAAGAGCCGTTTCTTGGGGTATACTTTTACAAATACTATCGCCACGTAGGCCTCTCGCGCGATGATAATATTTGCTAAAAGGGGATCTGAGACCCCAAGAAACATTTAGCAAAAAACAATTAGAACCACCTTGTTCGGGATTATTGGGTAGAAGCCTAGAGCTGTCCTATTGTAGGAGCCCACCTAAATAAGTTGTTCTAATTACCAATATCATTCCTGATTCCACATCTTCGTGAACCTGTTATTATCATCATGTTGCATTCCATTTGCATCAATAAAAAAGAGTTTATTTCTCTTATCATCCATGCATCAATCATGCATTTCATTCATTTCAATCAGAAGGACTCATTTCAACTTGGCTTCTCATCAGAATCTCAAGACTGCAAGACTGATTTCCTGACATTCGTCGTCATCATGGATCAACTTCAAGCAAGTGTGGCTGCAATGAATACTCATATAGATACCTAGATGGATCAATTCATGGAGATTATCCAGAACCTCGCCATTGGACAAGACGAGTTAGAGCAAGTTGTTCAAAGGTCTGAAGTTGTTACTACTGATCATGTTAATCCACCAGGTGTTAATCTTAACCACAAGGAGGTCCTTTCAGATCAAAATGTCAGAAACACCATTCAAATGCATGTCAATGGAACTCCTCATTATGATGACATCTTCGAGTCTTTGTTTGACACCTTCAGGTTTTCGATTGAAGAGACTGAATCTGAGAAAAAGCTTCACCTCCTTGAGAAAAGGATGAAAGCTATTCAGGTCGTGATTCCCTTGGTTTAGGCTCCTAGTTCGTGCTTGGTGCGTATCAAAATTCCTACAAAGGTCAAAGTTCCCACTTCGAGAAGTATAAGGGTACCTCTTGTCGATTACTCACATCAAAGTCTATTGCAATAAGATGGCTCCCTATGAAAATGACAAGCTCCTCGTTTTCAAGATAGCCTCGATGGAGCATCTCTCAGTGGTACACTCGACGACGAACTCACATCCAAACTTGGAAGGAATTGGTGAAGCTTTCGTCAATCACTACGACTATAATAGGGACATGGCTCCCACTAGAATTCAACTCAAGGTTTAACTCGAGGAAGAATCTTTCAAAGAGCATCTGAGAGATGGAAGAATTAGCTGCTAGAGTTCAACCTCCTCTTTTGGAACGAGAACTCATTGAGATGTTCTCTAACACCTTGCAGGGTCCCTATCTGATTGTTGGATGTACTTCTACATTTTCACACCTAGTTGTTGTAGGGGAACGAATTGAGCGTGGTCTCAAGATGGGTAACATTCAAGATGTTGTTATTGCTTCTAAATTCCCAGAGCAAATTGATGAAGGGGAAAGTACAATTTTCGAGGACGAGGAAGAAGTTCCTGTTTACCCTCCATTTCAAGATGCCTAATCAAGTGGCAAAAGCTAATTCAAATCTGTTTGCTCCACAAATTTGTGTTGCAACTGTCTGTCAAACACCAGTTCAGTATGCTCCCCAGCAACAAAATGCTCCTCAACAACGAACTTTTCGACAAAATCGTCAACGTCGAGGTGGGAAGAATCTGATTAGGCCAAGTAAAATGCATGATCCAATACCTATGCCTCATCGTGAGTTGCTCTCTCACCTGCTCCAACATTCTTTGGTGGAGTTAAAGGAGCTCAGGATGCCTCCTTTTCCGTATCCTTTGGGATATGATCCTGATGCCTACTGTGAGTTCCATTCTAGGGCACCTGGCCATACAATTGAAGGATGTAATCTTTTCAAAGGCACAATTCAGAAGCTTATTGATTCCAAAGCCATCACATTCACTCCAGAGGGCCTACGCATTAATTGAACTCTCTTTTGACTCAGTAAACGCCAGGACTACGAAGTGCATCTTCTGAAGCAAGAAATCCATACGGAGACCAGTCTCCTCAACATGGAGATTTCTAGTTTTATCTTGCATGCTCATTTGTGATTTTTCTTGTTTTGTTCAGTACTTTCTTGTATGCAAAATGTGCTCATTTCTGAATACTAATCATAATGCATTGAATATGTTTGTCTTGAATTGATCCATTCGTATTCACTCTGATTTGTTTTACTATGCTTTTGATATTCAACTCTTATTAATAAAGCAACACCTCTGGAGGGAGGATGACGAACAATTTACCAAGAATCTAAAACATTATGCTTTCGAGTAAGAACCCTGCTAACGATGTACAGGCCTTGTTTCAAATCCCCAAACACCGGAGATATAAGGGAGTGAAACCCTCGTTAACCCCTTTCGAGCCTCGAAGTAGGAGTTTATTTTCTGTTCAGAAAATAACCCTCATCGATTATAACATGCTTCGTAATCGCTTTTTTTGATTTTGAACTCGAAATGAAGTTTAGCTTGAACCTCTTTGGTTTTGGTTCGTTTGTAAATCGAAATGCTTGAATAATCAATTGCTTAGTTCTTCGTTTTGTTCATGTACATTCATTTAATTTCATTCCAACTTCATACCTTGTTTTCCGATTTATTGCAATTTCGTCTTATTTTATCACACTTATGCTACTAACCAATTTATTTGTTGTGAAGGCATTCAAGAGTAATTCAAACATCATTCCATCATGGAATATATATATATATATATTTTTCTCCATTTACATTTTTTATTATAATTATTCTACTACTTCAATATAATATTTAGTTATGTATTTTTAGTATTGTAAATACAATTATACAGTATTTTTATTTTATATTGTAAATACAATTATACTACTTTTATTCATATATTTTATTTGGTTTATTTTATAAATTCGATTACATTGTAATTATTATTTTTGTGTCATGATTTCGAATTGGAATTTAATTCAACCTTCGAATGAATTTGAATGCAAATGTATCTATTCTTCGCATAGTTTTTGTTTGTATCTCGAATGATGTAGGAACCTTCATTTGGTATTCATCCGATGCATCAAGCTTTGCCCAATCTTGAAGACTACCCGAAGCTCAATTCTTGCACCACATAAAAGCTGTTCAATTATTCAAACTAATTCGATTTGGTTGTAATAGCTTAGGATTTATTTCCTTGTGTATTCTAATTACCGTTTAATTACGCGTTATCATATTAGAACACATAGCCTCCTCTTGGGCTCCTCATCAAGAAGCAGGTAAACATACACAATGCACACTTGCACACATTCATAGTTTGGTCCTGGGCTTTTCTACAGCGACAACTATTCGATCGATTGTTCCAATCGGTCGTTTAGAACACTAGTGTCACGCTAGTCTCACTTTTAGGAGCATACATAAAGCCACCTTGTATGGGCTCGCTTGTTTTCCTAAAACACTTTCAAGTCAAAACAATTAATTGAACTTGTTCTTTTGAAAATCAATTTCAAAACAAAAAAAACAAAAACATAGTGGTATGGTATTTAATTAAATTGTTAGAGGTTCGCCCGACGATTTAATTAAAATGTAAAGTATTTGGGCCATTAGAGGGAAACCCAATGACTCGAATACTTTATTCCATACACTTGAACATTTAAAAACACTTTCAAATTAAATTAATTAATTGAATTTGTTTTCAAAAATCAATTTTTCTACAAAAACAAAATAAACATAGTGATATGGAATTTAATTAAATTGTTAGAGGTTCGCGAGCGATTTAATTAAAATATAAAATATTTGGGCCATTAGAGGTAACAATGACTTAAATACTTTATTCCATAACATAATAAAAGTGAACTTTGTTTCACCTCACTCCTTTCATAATAAAGATTTTGGATGAGAGAAGATCGGTTGACCTCAATCACCAATCTCGAGTATCGAATCGTTAGAGGACATCCCAACGTTTTGGTACTTGTCATCTACAATTAAAATCAATTCAACTCATTCAAATCTTTTTCGCTCATATGCGATTATCAAAATCAAAAACATTTTCTTCTAAAATCAATACAAACAATCCAAGACCTTTTCAACCAGAACTACGGAGTTTTGACTTTCCCATTGCACGAGGGAATACGTAGGCACGCGGTTTCGAAACCGTGTCAAACTCAAAATAATAATAAACAAACCCCTTTTTCTCTTTCTTATTTATAATTTAGAAATTAGCGAATACACACACAAACATACTTCGAACTAAATGGGTCCCATCGAGTACGATGGACGTAAGAGGTGCTAATACCTTCCCCTTGCGTAACCGACTCCCGAATCCATCCTTTTTGGTCTTGTAGACCGCCTTATCCGATTTTGTGGGTTTTATCTATATTTCCCCGTTCTTTCTAGAACAAATAAAATTAGGTGGCGATTTCATTGTTGTTTTTGAAAATCCATTTAAATGATTTTTGAAAATCGAGTTGCTTCAACCACTGCCCGGCGAAGGTCCTGATCCAGAATCTAGATGGGGCTTAATTTTTGATGGAGCGGTTAATATCTTGACAATGGAATTGGGGCAGTCATCATCACTCCAGGGTTCTCATATCCGTTTCCGCCGATTCTTTGTTTGATTGCACCAACAACATCGCAAAATCTGACTTGCATCATGGGTATCGAAGCGATCGACTTGAGGATCAAGATCCTTGATATATATGGAGACTCGACCCTTGTGATCAATCAAATCAAAGACAAGTATGAAACTCATCATCTTGGTCTAATTCCTTATAGAGATTATGCAAGGCGTTTGTTGACTTTCTTCAACAAAGTTGAAGCGCATCATATCCTCGAGATCGAATCGAATGGCGGGCGCTTTGGCTACTCTATCTTCCATGTTCAAAGGAAACAATTGGAATGATATGCCTAAGATCCGCATCGGGCCTTAAAGACACTGCATATGTGTTATGGCAAGCGGTCTTGACGATAAACCGTGGTTTCACGACATCAAACGTTTCCTTCAAACACGAGTACCCACTGGGGCATCGTACAAGGATAAGAAAACTCTAAGGAGGCTTTCAAGAAACTTCTTCCTCAATGAAGATGTACTATACAAAAGAAACTTCGACATGGTTCTGCTCAGATGCGTCGACAGGCAAGAAGCAGACACGATCATACATGAAGTGCATGAAGGGTCCTTTGGAACCCATTCAAATGGACATGCAATGTCGGAAAGATCTAAGAGAGGATACTATTGGATAACGATGGAATCGATTCGTAAACACGTCAAGAGATGTCACAGTGCGGATCTACGCAGATAAGATCCATGTGCCTCGACTCTACTCAACGTTCTCTCCTCTTCATGGCCTTTCTCCATGTGGGGCATCGACATGATCGAATGATCGAACCAAAAGCGTCCAACGGACATCGCTTTATTCTAGTGGCTATTGATTACTTCACCAAATGGGTCAAGCGGCATCTTATGCCAATGTCACAAGACAAGTGGTTGTGAGGTTCATCAAGAACAACCTCATTTCGATATGGAGTTCCAAGCAAGATCATTACGGACAATGGATCGAACTTGAACAACAAAATGATGAAAAATTGTGTGAGAATTCAAGATTGAGCGTCATAACTCATCTCCTTAGGCCAAAGATGAGCGGCGTTGAAGCCGCCAACAAGAACATCAAGAAGATTGTCCGAAAATGGTCATCACCTGGCGACGAAATCGCCATTTGCTCTACATGGGTATCGTGCTTGATCGCACTTGACAGGGCAACTCCTTTTTCTCTAGTATCTGGCATGGAAGCAATGCTCCCCGTGGAAGTTGAGATTCCGTCAATGAGAGCTCTCATGGAAACCAAATTATCGAGGTGAATGGTGTCAAAGCGAGATATGACCGGTGAACTTAATCGAAGAAAAGCGCTTCGTGTCACAGACAATTGTATCAAAGAAGAATGAAGAAAGCTTTCGACAAAAGGTCCGACCTCGCGAATTAGGAAGGCGACCTCATGCTTAAAAAGATTCTATCTTTTCAACCAGATTCTAGGGCAAATGGACTCCTAATTACGAAGGCCCATACATCGTCAAAAGAAGCTTTTAGCGGTGCTATGACCCTCACAACCATGGACGGTGATGAACTCCGTATCCTGTGAATCTTGATGCGGTCAAGAAATACTTTGTCTAAAAACAACAAAAGAACAGCTCGGTAAGTCGAAAACCGAAAAGGCGGCTTAGGCAAAAATAGCGTCTCGGTGGATTGAAAACACGAAAAGGCGGTCGGGCAAAATTAGAGACAATAAGCGAAATTATCGATAGATTGAAAACACGAAGAGGCAATCTAGGCAAAAATAAGGATACAAAAATGACAAAGTAACTGCAATCAGTCTATACTTCATCAATCTGAAGAAATTTCCATCAACGGATCTTCAATCAAATCTTAAAGCAACAAGCACAATAGAATTCGTTGTTAGGGATAATAATGGTTATTTACTTTCAATGTAGCCTTTTCCCAATAAAGTATCATTTCCAACTCTTGTAAATAGCTCATGGAATCACGCCTTTGGCTGATTACCATTCTATCAATAAAATTTGAGCCTTGTGCCTTTTATTTGCAATTCTTGCTTTATTCTGTTTTGCAAAATAACGTTTTTTATTGTGAAAATCACTTTTTTTGAAACTAAAAAGTTTTAAATGAATTTTTACTCCATAATCTTGAAACAAAAGCGAAATTCTCCTTTGAACTCTGAACACAGAAAGAACTTCAACAGTTTCTACATAAGTGTCTCGATCTCCGAAGAATAGAATGGCTGCTACAGAAGTCTTCTCCTCAGCAGAAATTATCAAAGTACGGTATTCTTATCCTAAAAGAATTCCCAACAAAGTTGTCAAGGAAATGCCTTTCTCCGAAAGTTTAAAGCATGCAACTCAGATCCTTCATCAGTAACGTCTACACCATTGCTGCGAATATTGTTAAGTATTTGTTCGAACTGTGACGTGGTCCTTTTCCCAAATACCTCTTTAGTGTTTTGTCAAGTATTGTTAGCATTCATATAACATTCATGACATTCATACATAATAGCATCATTTATGCATTTTTTGCATTCCTCAAAATGTTTGCTTCCATATCACTGGTTTAAATCACACTTATTCATGTAGGTTTGATCATATCCCCAGTAGATTATCCTCAAGCAGAGAAATACATCTTTTCTCTCTCCTATTCCCCGGCTGAGATCATTCCTCATTGGGAACAAAGTTTTGATTGACCGCTTCTTTCCAGTTTATTCCTGGATAGAACCCTGTCTCTAATCAACAAAGCAATAAGCAATAGCCTCATCATTTAAGCCGCTTATTTTTGTTTTCGTTTCTAAACTTGTCATAAAAGTTTGTTCTTCTCAACAAGGTCAAATCACGACTGTACGAGAAATTCCCCAACAGTTGTCTTTCTGTCTACAAGAAAACCTGTGTCTTCCAATCAAAATGCGCGTCTTCTCAAAGAGATCCTCGGCAAGATTGTATCCAAGAAAATAGAAACTCATTTGAGATCATTTCCATTCGTCTACATTATTCACAAGGTGAATACTCGAATTTTTTAAAGATTTACCTTGTTATAGTTATCACTTTGCTGATAATTGGTAATATCTTCAGAACTCCTTTGAGATCTGTTTCCATCTTTGTCTGATATTCACAAGGCTGAATACTCAGAAAACTTTTCAAAGATTTACCTTGTTATAGTTATCACTTCGCTGATAATTGGTAATATCTTTATAATTCATTACCACAAACCATCACAAGGCTGATAATTGGTAATATCATCTTCACTTACCTTAAACATTGTCACAAGGCTGACAGAAGGTAATCTCTTTGTCTCCCAAAACGAAACAGACATTCACATATTTTGTGAATCTCTTTTTCCCCAGCGAGACATACTGCTTGTTTCTCAACAAACATAATCCTCTTTTCTTAAACAGATCGAGTCATCCTCACAAATTTTTCCCCATCATGTCATTTCTTTGATATCATCTGGGTGAAACTTTTTACAATCATTTTTGCATTACTCGCATCTTTTGGTATCTTAGGTCCAAAATTTGCGTATTCTGATATTTAAGTCTCTTTACACCTATCAAAATGAAGATATTCATCTTCATCTCACAGGTTAAAGAAACTTAAATAGGGGCATCTGTCATACCCCAATTTTTGACCTAATATACCACCTCACATTTGCATCATTGCATCACTAACAAGTCAGAACAGCATTAATCGGGTGAAGCATTCACAGGTCAAAATTAGGGTTTCATCAGATTTTCATCTAATTTAAGAGGCAACCAATTAGGGTTTGAGTTTTACTCACCTCATTTGATCTATCTTGATCAAATCATCAACCTCTAATCATCAGATACCCAACTTTTCTCATTGATCAATCGAGGATCGACTAATTAGGGTTTTGGTTGAGCATGAGTATTCTCTGATTTTTTGAGCAATGAATGATTTTTTTGGATAGGGATTGATCATTATATCTTAGATACAACATCTTGATCTAATTTCTGGATTCAAAACATCACAAAAGTTCACATACTTCATCAGTCAATTTCTGAAACATCTGATGAAAATTCATCTACACAGAAAAGTCAAACTTTGACTTTTGGTCAAATTTTTCAAAACAAAACTTTTTACATCATCAAAATACTTCAAATGATCCATCATGATCATAAAAAATCAAAGAATTTGGAAAAGTCAACAAAAAGTCAAAAGTTCCAACACTTAGAAAAATTTTCAAGTGTTGAAATTTCTTATTTTTTCCAAACTTCATGGCATTTTTTCACATAGTTCCACTTTGATTTGGAAAAAACTCAAAACATGAAAGTTGTAGCCCTTGAAACAAGCTTTCCAAAATGTCCAAGAACTCTCAAATCCATGGAGTCTAGCTATACTTTTGAAATTGAAACATAAGGCTCCATAAACATGATTTTCAAAGTCAAAACTTCACAATTATAGGTCATTTTGTGATTTCTTCTTCTAGAAGCAAACACACCTTGCCAAATTGAGATTAGAACTGATAAATATCAGTTGAAGATAATTGTGAAAAGATAAGATCAAATTTGAGATTTTAACACATGGTGAAAAAAGGAAGTTTCCTTTTAAGGCAAAAGGACTTTCTTGCCCTTTAAGGCAACTTTGATTTACCAAAAGCCATGTCCTTGTGCCTAACATTTCAGAGCTTATGGCCTATAAATAGAGGCATTCTTTTCAAGTTCAAACACACCAAAGCCATGCAAGTACATGCTTTCTCTTTACTTTCTTGAAATTTAAGAAACATAGTGCATTTTGAGAAAACTTGCAATTTTGAAAATTAGTGAAAACCATGAAAAGTTTTGGTGTCAAACACATTTCATAATCAATATATAACTTGTTTGAAGCTTAAGATTAACACAAATCAAAATGAAACTCGAATTACATGCCATGTTTCTAAAACTTGCAAAACTGCCATAACCATCGAATTTGGAGTTTGGCTTGAGCAACTTGAGTTTTGATCACTTGAACATCATCACCATACATCATATGAATGATCGAGACCCTTAACTTCCATCGTAACAACTCGACATCAAAATCCGGTTTCCATTTTGAGCTTATGCGGTGGACTTGGGTAGCACGATCCGAGTTGATTCGGGAGAAGCGGACCATCCTCACACCTTCCACAAGCCGTTGGTGCTATAGCAATCATAAAATCGGTTATGGAAACACTCCAACACCATCTTGGTCTCGGCTTGAACAGGTAAGAACACGAAACTCAATCTCATGATTCTTTGATTCAATTGAGAAAAACTCTTGGCCGTTTTGTTTCTGCACCTAACACGATCATAAACCCTCAAACAATTGACAAAATCATCCATCATACGCCATTTCAATTAGGTTTTTCAATTCTAGGGTTCTTCGTGATTTCTGGAAATTCAATCATGTTTAACTGAAAATAAATGAAATTAACGACTACCATCATATTCCTTGTTAAATTTCGCGCAAATTTGGTGTTTACATCATCCATTTTCATTGAGAAACAAGGAATCTGGGTTTGAGCAAGGATTGAAGAAGAAGAAGAACAATTCGCGCGTGTTCTTGTTTGTTTTCAAATTCAAAAAATCCAATATAATATTAACACGTGGTTTTGATTCAAAAAATCCAGCTTGCTCGTAGATCACTTTGCCACGTATGCCACCCACAGGTCCTGGGTTCAAACCTCCCATGGACCATTTTTTTCAAACTTTTCATATTTTCTTCATGTTTTTTTCACAAACTTTAACATTTTTTTAACCAATCAAAACTCCTCATTTTGAGGTGATTTTTTGTACACTTGTCAATAAATGTATCTATTTTATGATAGTGCAAAATTTTCAAAAACTTTCATCGATTATGTTTTAATCGGAAAAGCGACACTTTTCAAAACCACTTTAAAAGGTGAATTTTTCAAACTTTCGAAGCCGATTCTTTTCAAACTTCTTGTAAGTAAAACTTCACTTTTAAAAACACTTTTAAAACCATTTCTTCAAAACTTTTCATCAAACTTACATCTTTTACCATGATCGGTCCGATTTAAGCGATAAAACCGATTCGTTTTCTCTAATTTCTTAATCGATCATGGGCCTCCCTCACGGTGTAAGTCCCAAAACATTCTTTATGTACATAATTATTTCCTTGTACATATCAAACTCTCTTGATACATACAAATTTTATATGTACACATATCTGATACTTTTTATACTCAATGCAGACAAACTTGATCGTTTGTTTTCACTTCACTTGTGTATACACAAAACATTCTTTTATGTACATAATTATTTCTTTGTACATATCAAAATCTTTCTCATATACATACAAATTTTTATACATACATATCTGATACTTTTACTCAAACACGGATAAACTTGATCGTTTGTTTTCCGTTAAATCAGATATATACGAATACCATTGGTATTGAAAGGAGCATTATTCCCGTGGCGCTTTCAAACCAATGGGCCACCCTTATGGTGTAAGTCCCAACCCTCCTATGTACATCCACATTCTCTGTATATAAATACTCGTTCATGTACATATTCACTTCCTTGTACACAATTCAAACTTGTAAATAATCAAGTTACGCTCGTTTTAAACGTTCGTTTCACAGACACTTGTTTATATTTACTTCATGAAATCTTGTAAATAAACATCATGCATTGTTTATATTTCCTTCATAAACTCCTGTGAATACATATCACACACACACACTTGTTTATACAACTGTCTAGTTATAACATAACAACTAGTCTAACCAATAGGTTCCCCACAATTATAGCCTCCTCTTGGGCTTTATACAAGATAACTCTCCCACAGAGTTAGCCTCCTCTTAGGCTTCATATAAGAAAACTCATTCATTTGAGTTTAGCCTCCGCTTAGGCTTCATATAAGACAACACTCCCCTGTTGAGTCAGCCTCCTCTTGGGCTTCGTTCAAAAGAACTCCTCATTTGAGTTTAGCCTTCTCTTGGGCATCATACAATGAAAGAGACCATAAAATCTCTTAACAGCCTCCTATTGGGCTTCCAATACAAAGAATCACCCACGTTAGGATAGAACCCTGAGAGTATAATTTCCCGGTGAAATTGCTCTTCATTCCAAAAGGATGGTTTCCCGGTGAAATCCCTTTTAAAGCCAAAACCAACCATACCCTATAGCTTCCTCTTGAGCTTCATACAAGGACCCTCGATGACCCTCGATGACCCTCGGAATGCCTCCTCTTGGGCTAACAATACAAAGACCCATGGGCTTCTTAAAAGCATCCCTTAATCCAATCAATTTCTCCTTGAGATTTAGACGTTTATCATCTCTATGGAAGAAGTATCTTATCTATCCCATCACATACAATCAAAAACTTTTCAAACTCTTTTTAAACAAAAATATCTCTTAATCCGTAAGTGGTAACGCTTGTACACTCAAGCAAAACACCCAATGCTTACAATTAAAAGATTCAATCATCTTTTTTCAAACATCTTTCTTAACTCGTAAGTGGTAACGCTTGTACACTCAAGCAAAACACCTAATACTTACGACGAAAGATTTCAATCAATCAAATTTTTCAAAATGTATGTGATGAAATAGATTAGATACATTTTTCATTAAGATGACATTTGTCTGTCTCTTACTAACATCCCGTTGCTTTCCACTAGCATAAGTGGGAACTATGATTGCTCTGACTTTCTCAACATCCTTTTGAGAATACGTAGGCACAAGGTCTCATCCTTGCCGAGCAAATTTCTTTCTCCCTCAGACCAAACAAACCATAGATCCCTTTAGATCCGAGCTACAAATGCTTTGATTCCCACTAGGGGATATGTATGCAGAAGATCCAAAGATCTTTGCAGCACAATAATAACAAACACTAGGATCCCACATAATCTGTCCTTCTTAAAATCCCAAAGGAGAAACTTTCCCAATCATAGAAATAGCAATTAAAACATACAAACATATCAAACATATTCATATATAAAGCTATAGATAACTATATATATTTAGGGTGATCCATCTATTCCCTTTATATAACAAACCCCCTTACTCAGAATCTCTCCAATGTGTTACGTCTAGTTTGTGCTAGTCGTTACGCATATCAAAATCAATTGAAGGTATTAACAGCTTTCCCCTTTTTTCATAATCATTAAATCATCTTTCTTGTGTTGAAAATAATAAAGCTTGATGCTCATGCATCTTTATAAACAAATCAAAAATGCGTCGTTTCGAGCGGAGGATCTGAATTCATATTCGAATCCTCTAGCGCGTCACTTTTAACGTGAACAACATGTCCTTGTTTGTATTGTTGTTATGGGAACCGGTTGACGCGGTTCAATTGGAATCATATTTAATACGGTATGGAATTGATAGAATTTATACATGTTGGAATATGCATGGTGAGAAAAGTAATGAGAATGTTGAATCGGGGGATAAGAGGACATATGCTTCAAATGACAATTGCACAGATACATACGATTATGGTCGAGTCGAAGAGATTGCAGAAGCGCTTGAAGAAGGTGTTAATGATTATTCCAAAATGTTCGAGATGTTGGTAAGCGATGCAAAGAAACCGTTGTATAATGGTTGTACAAAATTCACAAGATTATGTGCGGTATTAAAGTTGCACAACTTAAAGGCGGGCAATAGATGGTCGGATAAAAGTTTCACAGAGTTATTAGCCCTTATGAAAGATATGCTACCAGAGGATAATTTTCTTCCCAATCGAACGTATTAGGCCAAAAAGATGTTGTACTCTATTGGCATGAGCTATGATAAGATACATGTATGTCCAAAAGATTGCATTTTGTTTCGAAACGAGTATGCATCGTTAAATGAGTGTCCTAAATGCGGTGCCCCTCGATATAAGAAAAAGTTGTCTCCGACAAAATTCTTATGGTATTTTCCTATAATTCCGAGATTTAGACGGATGTATCATAGTGAAACCGATTCAAGACACTTGACTTGGCATGCAGATGAAAGAATTATTGATGGAAAATTTCGACATCCGGCAGATTCACCACAATGGATGAAAATTGATAATGATTATCCTGAATTTGGAAAAGAAGCAAGAAACATTCACTTGGCATTGTCTACTGATGGAATGAACCGACACGATATTCAAAGTATCTCGCATAGCACATAGCCTGTGATTCTTATGATTTATAACCTATCTCTATGGCTATGTATGAAGCATAAGTCCATGATGTTATCTATGTTAATTTCTGGGCCCAAACAACCAGGAAATGACATAGACGTATACTTGGAACCTTTAATCAAAGATTTGAAGATTTTGTGGGAGAATGGTGTGGAGGTTTATGATGGGTATAGGAAAGAAAGTTTTAACTTGAGGGCGATGTTGTTTGGAACAATTAACGATTTTCCAGCATACGGAAATATATCCGGGTATAGCATTAAAGATGAAAAGGCGTGTCCTGTATGTGAAGATGGAACCGATACGACGCGGTTGAAACTTTGTCAGAAGAATGTCTTTCTCGGTCATCGTAGATTCTTAACTTCTAAACATCAATATGGTAGATGGAGAAAAGCGTTCAATAGAGATACCGAACAATGTAGAGCTCTGCCTGGATTGACAGGTGATCAAATTTTTGAAAATGTGAAAGATGTGAATATTCAGTTTGGCAAGCCTTTTGCACATAAAGTTGTCACAGGTGGGTGGAAGAAGAGGTCGATTTTTTTTGAATTTCCATATTAGAAATCTTTGTACATGAGACATTTTCTTGATGTGATGCATATTGAAAAAAATGTATTTGACAGTGTTATTGGTATGTTACTCAATATAAAAAGGGAAGTCTAATGATGGCCTTAACGCAAGGGAGGACATGGTACAGATGGGAATAAGAACTGAATTGGGACCCGTGAAGAAAGGAAGACGGACATATCTACCACGTGCTGTTTACACTCTATCTAGAAAGGAGAAAAAATATTGTGTAAGTTCCTAAGTGAAGTTAAAGTTCCAGAAGGCTACTCATCAGATATTATAAGATTTGTGTTTATGAAAGACCTCAAGTTAAAGAGTTTAAAGACGCATGATTTCCATGTTATAATGGAACATTTTCTAACGATACGTATACGTTCTATTCTGCCAGAAAAAGTAAGAAGCACAATAACTAAATTATGTTTTTTCTTCAAGTCAATTTGCAGTAAGGTGGTCGATCCTGAGATCTTACCAACATTGAAAAAATAAATAGTTATTACTTTGTGTGAGCTTGAAATATATTTTCCTCCCTCGTTTTTTGCCATAATGGTTCATCTTGTCGTTCATCTTGTGGAAGAGACACTGTGACACCCCAAATAATTCAACTATTAAATAATTAGAAATTTAATTATTAATTTAATTAATGGTTTAATTATTGGTATTTTTGAATTAAAGGATTTAATTAATTAATTAATTAAATAATGGGAGTGTTGGGGGTGTAAAGTGGAATTAGGAGGTGTTAGAGTAAAAGGCTCTAATTATTCTAATTATTCTAATTTGGTTATTTTTATTATTGGGAATAATAAAAGGAATAAATAAAGGGAAAAGTGGGAAGAGGAATTAGGATTTCATTCTACGTACTTTTGGAAAAGAGAAGAGGAAAGAGGAGAAAAGTTAAATCGTCAGAATTCGAAGATTCATCGCGAGGTAAGGGGTGATTTGATCAGATTATTATGCCTTATAGGTTTTGATAATCAATAGAATGAATTGATCCGTTAGGAACCTCAAATTAGGATTCTAGGTTGTTCCCTAACGTTATGATCCGACGTAATAATTCAATTGGGAATGATAATAATGATTAATTGCGTAAGATGATTGTAGGATAATTAGAAAGTATAATTCTGATGTTAATTAGGTGTCAAAATAGATAAGAATTATTGTTTCTATTGTGCCATGGCTGTTGGTGGTGAGTGAATCAATTGGAATTGCAAACAGTGAGGACAAAACTGATTTTTAGTGAAAGGAACGCAGTATGGATCGACACATACTGTTATGTATCGACACAAGTGGCAAAACTTTGAAATCCAGAAGCTGGAAACAAAGCTTGTATCGACACAAAACCATTTGTATCGATCCATAGGGCAATTTTGGAAGCTTTGCATCGACACAAAGAGGCTATGTATCGACACAAAGGAGTCTTGTATCGACACAAGATGGTTATGGATCGACTCATACTGATGAAACTTTTGAAATTGGAAAAATTATGTACGTATGAGTCGACACATACGCATTTTGGATCGACACAAGCCATGTATGAGTCGACGCATGGAGTTTTGGATCGACTCATACTGTTTTGAAAACAAAATATAACTTTCTGAAAACGGTTTTGGTCATATCTTTGCGACCGTAACTCCGATTTAGGCATAGTTGGTATCGTTGGAAAGCTTAGAATGAGTACTATCTATTGAAAACACTTTTAAAACCGTTAATGAAGATCTTGAGAAATTGTTATGGCTTCCGTAGGGAGAATCCGTTGTAATTCGTGATTGTGTTATTAACTTTGTGTATACTGGTTGGGTGTTAATTCTATGTGTTGTAATTAACATCATATAATCATGATTGTATTGATATTATATGTTGTTGCTGATGTTGTATATTCATGATGCTTGTTGATATCAAGAGTTGTTGTTGTTGTGTATATCGGTGATAGTCTTACTAATTGAAGGGTAAGCGTTTGGCATAGTCATGCGTTAGGATGATTTATTTCATGATAGGTGCTGATATCATGTTGTGGTTGATGATGGTTTATGATGTCTGATGTGGTCATAATCTGTGATGAATGTTGCATGCTTTTGATGTGCATGCATATGCATTCTGGTGGAGTTAATTACCATTGTGTGGAATTTGGCTCGTATTGCCAATAACCGTACCCGGGTGATTGTGGGTGGTAAGGCTGGATTCGTGTCCGGGTAATTGTGGACGAATCGATGTTGGTGACTTGGTTCACGTTTTGGTACCATATGCATTTGAGTCTGCATTGCATATGTAATTATAACATGTTAGGATGTTTTCCAGTGTTGTAATTGCATTGATTGTTATTATGTGAATTTTGATCTGTGTGATCTGTATTGGTGAACGAGAATCTGAATATACTAATGAGGGTGGAATAATGAATCGATTGTTTTATTGTTTTAAAGAAACGTATAATGCATTTTAATTTTTGATGAAATCTCACCCTTACTTTGATGATTTCAGATTGAAGTGATTAGTTGCTCAGGAATTGGTGAGGATGGCTTATAAAGCTGTGCTATTTAGATAGTCCGCGTGTTAGTGTCATGCTCTGGTAGTTGTAACACTGGGGAACGATCGTTTTGGGATTTTAAGGATTAAACTTGTTTCGTTTGGGTTATGTTTTGGAAAAATTATGATTTGAATTATTTCGGATTCTTATGTTATTTCCGCTGTGTAAAACATAATCTTTGGTTTTGAATTATTTAATGAAGTTCTTCAGTAAAAGCATGATTACTGTTATGGAGTTTTATTATTTGAATAATTTTTAAATTGTGACGCCCTTTCGTTATTTAAACTCTGATTAAATTATATAATTTGCGGGAAATTAGAAGGGGTGTTACAATAGTGGTATCAGAGCATAGTCGGTCGTGTGACCAGTGTCTTAATGTCATTATCCTTTTGTACGCGACAAGTGTGTACAACACTGTCAGTACTTGTTGCTTTTCTGATTGCTTATTGCAGGAGTAGTGTGAAACTAAGTGGGGGAGAAGAGGTGCTTCCCGGATATGTTCCGATTATAAGTCATTGGTACGAGGTACTGTTTGAGAAGACAGTGCAAGAGTGGTTAGAGTTGTTGGAATCATTTGGATCGTGAGTCATAGTTGGAATTGCAAAAAGGTGAGTACGATTCTGAGAACAAGAAGTGTTGGTAATGATGGTTTATACTCCAGTATGATTATCGGATGTCTATTGACAAATTGAGGACTTGATCACCCTTAATCTCTTGTTGATAGTAGACAGAATCGTATTGGATGGTATATAATTTTCTTGCTAGCTAAATGGGGCATGAAGTGATGAATATGAATGAAGTTTGGTAGAAGCTTGTGAACCATATGAGTTGATGAAGACTCTAATAAGGACAATGAATTAAGATGGATGATCAGAGTTGAGCAGATGTTAATGATGGTGATGTAGTGTTTATGTTGTATTCTTCGACGGAGGTGAAAGGAAAGGCTAAGGGTAATGAATTGCCACTGGTGAATGAATTCCCATAAGTGTTCCGGAAGATGTTAGTGAATTGCCACCTGAGAGGGAAGTGAAGTTTACTATAGATTTGATTCCTGGAACTAGTCCGGTGTCGATGACGCCTTATCGCATGTCGGCATTTGAATTGTCTGAATTGAAGAAGCAGTTAGAGGAATTGCTTGAGAAGAAGTTTATTAGTCTTAGTGTTTCAATGTGGGGTGCTCCTGTGTTGTTGGTTAAGAAGAAGGAAGGTTCAATGAGACTGTGTGTTGATTACTGACAGTTGAATAAAGGTACAATCAAGAATCGGTATCCATTGGCGATGATTGATGATTTGATGGATTAGTTAGTTAGAGCTTGTGTATTCAGCAAGATTGATTTGAGATCTGGATACTATCAGATTCGTGTGAAGACGGAGGAAATTCAGAAAACTGCATTTAGAACGAGGTATGGACATTATGAGTATTCTGTCATGCCGTTTGGAGTTACTAATGCACCTGGTGTTTTCATGGAGTATATGAACACAATATTTCATCCGTATCTGGATAAATTCGTGGTAGTATTTATTGACGATATTCTGATCTATTCGAAGAATGACGAAGAGCATGCAGAACATCTTAGAGTTGTGTTAGAATTGTTGAAAGAGAAGAAGTTGTGTGCGAAGTTGTCTAAGTGTGAATTCTGGTTAAGTGAAGTAAGCTTTCTTGGTCATGTGATTCCAAGGATGGTATTGTTGTTGATCCTATGAAGGTAGAAGCGGTATCTCAGTGGGAAGCGTCGAAGAATGCTTTTGAAATCCGTAGTTTTCTTGGTCTTGCAGGTTACTACAAGAAGTTCATTGAAGGATTTTCGAAGTTAGCCTTGCCGTTGACTAAGTTGACAAGAAAGGGTCAAGTGTTTGTTTGGGATTCTGAATGTGAGAAAGGATCCCAAGAGTTGAAGAAGAGGTTGACTAGTGCTCCGATTCTGATTTTGCCGAATCCGGCAGAACCTTTTGTTGTGTATTGTGATGCATCATTGATGGGTTTAGGTGGTGTTTTGATGCAAGATAGGCAGGTAGTGGCTTATGCTTCAAGACAATTTAAGATTCATGAAAAGGAATTATCCGACTCATGATTTAGAGCTGGAAACTGTAGTATTTGTTCTGAAATTGTGGAGGCATTATTCATATGGTTCTCGATTCGAGGTATTCAGCGATCATAAGAGTCTGAAATACCTCTTCGATCAAAAAGAGCTAAACATGAAGCAGAGAAGGTGGTTGGAATTTCTGAAGGATTATGATTTTGGTTTGAATTACCAACCTGGTAAGGCAAACGTGGTTGCAGATGCATTGAGTAGGAAGTCCTTGCATATGTCGATGTTGGTGGTTCGTGAATTGGATTTAGTTGAGCAATTCAGAGATTTGAGCTTGGTATGTGAAACTACTTCTGATAGTGTTAAATTGGGAATTTTAAAGTTGACCAGTGGTATTCTGGAGGAGATTCGAGCTGGGCAGAAATCTAATGTTGGTTTAGTTGATAAGTTGACATTGATTAACCAAGGTCAAGGAGGTGAATTCCAAATTGACGAGAATGGTGTTATGAGATTTGGTGACAGAGCGTGTGTTCCAGATATTGCAGAACTTCGGAAGAGTATTTTGGAAGAAGGACATCGTAGTTGATTGAGTATTCATCTCGGTGCTACTAAGATGTATCATGACTTGAAAAAGTTATTTTGGTGGCCTGGAATGAAAAAGGGAATTGCTGAGTTTGTTTATGCTCGTTTGGTTTGTCAGAAGTCGAAGATTGAACATCAGAAACCGTCAGGATTGATGGAGCCGTTGTTTGTTCTGGAGTGGAAATGGGATGGCATTTCTATGGATTTTGTGTCGGGTTTGCCGAGGACAGTGAAAAATTGTGACTCGAATTGGGTTATTGTTGATCGGTTGACGAAATCTGCTCACTTTATTCCGATAAGAATGGATTATCCGATTGAGAGATTGGCAGAATTGTATGTTGAGAAGATTGTAAGTTTGCATGGTATTCCTTCTAGCATTGTGTCGGATAGAGATCCGCATTTTACGTCTAAGTTTTGGACGGGGCTGCAAGAAGCTCTGGGTACTAAGTTGCGATTGAGTTCCGCTTATCATCCGAAGGCAGATGGTCAGACGGAAAGAACGATTCAGTCGTTAGAGGATTTGTGTTGAGCTTGTGTGTTGGAAAAAGGTGGAGCTTGGGATAGTTATTTGCCATTGATTGAGGTTACCTACAACAATAGTTTCCATTCGAGTATTGGTATGGCTCCATTTGGAGCGTTGTATGGTATGAGGTGTCGGACACCGTTGTGTTGGTACGAATCTGGAGAGAGTGTTGTGATTGGACCGAAGATTGTCCAACAGACTTCAGAAAAGATCAAGATGATTCAGGAGAAGATGAGAGCTTCTAAGAGTCGTCAGAAAAGTTATCATGATAAGAGGAGGAAGGATCTCGAGTTTAGTGAAGGAGATCATGTGTTTATGCGAGTTACTCCGATGACTGGTATTGGTCGAGCCTTAAAGTCAAAGAAGTTGACTCCATGTTTTATTGGTCCGTATTAGATTACCAAGAAGGTTGGAAGAGTTGCTTATCAGATTGCTTTACCGCCGTCGCTTGCAAATTTGCATGATGTCTTCCATGTATCTCAGTTGAGGAAATCCATTCCTGATCTGTCTCATGAGATTCGGGTAGATGATATACAAGTGCGAGATAATCTGACTATTGAGGCATTACCTGCGATAATTGAGGATCGAAAGTTGAAACAGTTGCGTGGTAAAGAGATAGCATTGGTGAAAGTAGCTTGGGGAGGACCAGCAGGTGGAAATGTTACTTGGGAGCTGGAGAGCTAGATGAGAGACTCGTATCCCGAACTTTTCGTCTAAGGTATGTTTTCGAGGACGAAAACTCTTTTTAGTAGGGAAGAGTTGTGACACCCCAAATAATTTAACTATTAAATAATTAGAAATTTAATTATTAATTTAATTAAAGGTTTAATTATTGGTATTTTTGAATTAAAGGATTTAATTAATTAATTAAATAATGGGAGTGTTGGGGTGTAAAGTGGAATTGGGAGGTGTTAGAGTAAAAGGCTCTAATTATTCTAATTATTCTAAAAGGAATAATAAAAGGAATAAATAAGGGGGAAAGTGGGAAGAGGAATTAGGATTTCATTCTACGTACTTTTGGAAAAGAGAAGAGGAAAGAGGAGAAAAGCCAAATCGTCAGAATTCGAAGATTCATCGCGAGGTAAGGGGTAATTTGATTAGATTATTATGCTTTATAGGTTTTGATAATCAATAGAATAAATTGATCTGTTAGGAACCTCGAATTAGGATTCTAGGTTGTGCCCTAACGTTATGATCCGACGTAATAATTCAATTGGGAATGATGATAATGATTAATTGCGTAGGATGATTGTAGGATAATTAGAAAGTATAATTATGATGTTAATTAGGTGTGACAATACATAAGAATTATTGTTTCTGTTGTGCCATGGCTGTTGGTGGTGAGTGAATCAATTGGAATTGCAAACAGTGAGGACAAAACTGATTTTTAGTGAAAGGAACGCAGTATGGATCGACACATACTGTTATGTATCGGCACAAGTGGAAAAATGTTTGAAATCCAGAAGCTGGAAACAAAGCTTGTATCGACACAAAACCATTTGTATCGATCCATAGGGAAATTTTGGAAGCTTTGCATCGACACAAAGAGGCTATGTATCGACACAAAGGAGTCTTGTATCGACACAAGATGGTTATGGATCGACTCATACTGAAGAAACTTTTGAAATTGGAAAAATTATGTACGTATGAGTCGACACATACGCATTTTGGATCGACACAAGCCATGTATGAGTCGACACATGGAGTTTTGGATCGACTCATACTGTTTTGAAAACAAAATATAACTTTCTGAAAACGGTTTTGGTCATATCATTGCGACCGTAACTTTGATTTAGGCATAGTTGGTATCGTTGGAAAGCTTAGAACGAGTACTATCTGTTGAAAACACTTTTAAAACCGGTAATCGAGATCTTGAGAAATTGTTATGGCTTCCGTAGGGAGAATCCGTTGTAATTCGTGATTGTGTTATTAACTTTGTGTATACTGGCTGGGTGTTAATTCTATGTGTTGTAATTAACGTCATATAATCATGATTGTATTGCTATTATATGTTGTTGCTGATGTTGTATATTCATGATGCTTGTTGATATCATGAGTTGTTGTTGTTGTTGTGTATATCGGTGATAATCTTACTAATTGAAGGGTAAGCGTTTGACATATTCATGCGTTGGGATGATTTATTTCATGATAGGTGCTGATATCACGTTGTGGATGATGATGGTTTATGATGTCTGATGTGGTCATAATCTGTGATGAATGTTGCATTCTTTTGATGTGCATGCATATGCATTCTGGTGGAGTTAATTCCCATTGTCTGGAATTTGGCTCGTATTGCCAATAACCGTACCCAGGTGATTGTGGGTGGTGAGGCTGGATTCGTGTCTGGGTGATTGTGGACCAATCGATGTTGGTGACTTGGTTCACGTTTTGGTACCACATGCATTTGAGTCTACATTGCATATGTAATTATAACATGTTAGGATGTTTTCTAGTGTTGTAATTGCATTGATTGTTATTATGTGCATTTTGATCTGTGTGATCTGTATTGGTGAACGGGAATCTGAATATACTAATGAGGGTGGAATAATGAATCGATTTTTTATTGTTTTAAAGAAACGTATAATGCATTTTAATTGTTGATGAAATCTCACCCTTACTTTGATGATTTCAGATTGAAGTGATTAGCCGCTCAGGAATTGGTGAGGATGGCTTATAGAGCTATGCTATTTAGATAGTCCGCGTGTCAGTGTCATGCTCTGGTAGTTGTAACACTGGGGAACAATCGTTTTGGGATTTTAAGGATTAAACTTGTTTCGTTTGGTTTATGTTTTGGGAAAATTATGATTTGAATTATTCTGGATTCTTATGTTATTTCCGCTGTGTAAAACATAATCTTTGGTTTTGAATTATTTAATGAAGTTCTTCAGTAAAAGCATGATTAATGTTATGGAGTTTTATTATTTGAATAATTTTTAAATTGTGACGCCCTTTCGTTATGTTAAACTCTAATTAAATTATATAATTCGCGGGGAAATTAGAATGGGTGTTACAGACACAATTGTGTGGACCAGCTTATATGGATGGATGTACCCTAATGAACGTTATATGAAAATATTAAAAGGGTATGTGAAAAATCAAAGTCGACCAAAAGATTGTATTGCCGAACGATACATTGTTGAAGAAATGATTGAGTTTTGTACTGAATATCTGTCAAATGTTCAATCAATTAGACTCTCCAAATCTCATATTGTTGAAAAAAAAGAAGGTAAGAAGCTAATTGGAAATAAAGTTGTGATAGTATCAAGGGTCGAACGGGATCAAGTGCATTTGTATGTTTTGCACAATGAGATTGAGGTTGAGTCGTATGTTGAAATGCACAATGGTGTTCTTCGAGGTTTAAATCCAAATAGAAATGAGAATTAGATTGTACGAGACCATAATCGAAGTTTTATACCATGGTTTAAGGAACACATTTATTCAAAGTATCGTTCAGATCCCGCTTCAGTAACAGAAAGGTTGAGATGTTTAGAATATGGTCCAAGTTTGGTTGTGTTTTCTTATAGTGCATACGCAATTGATGGATACATATTTTATACCAAAGAACAGGATGATAAAAGTACTATGCAAAATAGTGGTGTCACCTTGGTAGCTGAAGCAATGCACATATCAAGTGTGAAGGACTTAAACACGAAATTTGCAAATTTGTCATATTTTGGGGTTATCGAGCACATTTAGGTGTTTGATTACGAGAAATGTCAGATTCCTATATTTTATTGCAAGTGGGTTGAAAATAATAATGGCATACGAATGGATAAGTCAGGATTTTTGCAAGTGGATCTTAACAGGGTGGGGTACAAAGATGAGTCTTTCATTCTAGTCTCTCAAGCTAAACAAGTGTTCTATGTCACTGATCCAACAAGTACGAAATGGTCTATAGTGCTTTTATCTAACAAAGTAATTGATGAAAACATTGGAGATCAAGGTGATATTGGTGCTGACATTAAATCTTTTACCAGAAATGATCAAAATGAGAATGAATCATGGATTAGAAATGATCATAATGAGGGTATTTGGATAAATCCAACCGTCCGCGTTGTTAAGAGACGAGTAGAACATATTTCTACCAAGAAAATAAAGAGACGTTAGTGAAAAAGGTAATAGTATATATAACTATAGCCTATATCATTCAATAAAATTTAAATATATGTCATTTCATTTTTTTCTTTATAGTATATATGATTATGGATTTTTATATTTGTCATTTAATTTGATTTGATTTTTCTTTATTACAGGTCAAATGGCTAGTAATCAAGAAAACTCACAAGATGCAAATGTTCCAGAAGATACGTCAGAAAAAGATATTACACGAGGCATAACTATTATGAGGGGAATCACCCGTGATAGAGATAGAGGAGTTACATATAATGTAGATTGGAATAATGAGGACCAACTAATTGGGTCTAATGCTGCAAAGTTGAGAAGCTACATCGGTACACTTGTTCGTATGCACATTTCGATCACCACTCCTAGATGGAAAAGAGGAGAGTTGGATGAGGCTAAAGAAAAAATTTGGACTGAGATAAAGGTACCATATATGGTTGTTGTTATTCGCTTTATCTTGACGATAATGTGTTTAAATTACTTATACTAACACACTCTATGCGTATGTTTTTTTGTAGAGGTCGTTTAACATTGAAGATACTCGCAAAAAGTATATAATGGGTTTGGCTGGAAAAAGACACAGAGGGTGGAGAACTTTTTTAACAAACAAGTATCTTAAAGATGAGGAAGGAAATTTTCTTGAAGAGGATCCAGAACGTCCAAAGAAATATGAGAGCTTCATTACACCTGAAGAATTGGTTGCTTTTGTAGGCCAAATAAGATACGAGAATTTCAAGAAAGTGAGTGCCGAAAATCGCGAGAGAGCATCAAAACCCACATATCCATATAAAAAATGGTGTTTTGGGATATGCACGCTTACAGGAAATTTTTTTAAGTAAATATAAATTCTACGATCTTATTAATTCTCTCAATGTGTTATAATTGATGATCTTATTAATTCTCTCAATGTGTTATAATTGATGATCTTATTATTTGTGTCAATACGTAGTTAGAAGAGACGAAATGTGATGAAACATCACTACCCGCAGATGTGTTGTGGAAGGAAGCTCGTGTTGGCAAAGATCGAGTTGTTAATCCCGATCTTCAACATGTTTATGATGAATGTGTAAGTATAACATTGTGTCTTTAATTAAATTATATTGAATATTTATTAATATATAATTATTTTTTTATCTCCACTAATAATTTTCGATATGTAAATGAATTACAGGAGAATCTGTCACAATCGGTATCCACGGGTGAGGACAAGGATACCAGGAGCGTACTCAGTCGAGCACTAAATGTTGCTGAGCATCCGGGTCGGGTGAGGGGTAAAGGTCATGGTGTGACTCCAACCTCTTTGTATAAGAATCCAAGGGAAAAATCCTAGCAATGCAGAAGTGATGCAAACTTTGCAGGAATTACAAGCACAAGTCCGTGAATTTCAGAAGGATAAAGAGAGATATATGGCGGAAAAGAGCAGTTCACAGTTGAAAGAAACTAGTGACAAAGCTAGTATCAACTGTCAATATAAATTTCCCGAGGTAATTAAGATGATAATCCATTGGAGAAAGTTTAATTGTAATTCATAAAGGAATTGAACTGAACAATATAGATTTGTTTATTATTACATAATTTTTTTAGTCACTTCTAACGGTTATTATTGGTTTAGGACATTTCATCTTGTCAGTTATACCTATCGTCACCGACTTATCAGCTAGTTGGAAAGGGAAAAGTGCACAACACTTTGGGAGATTCACTTCACCATAGACCGCTCCCGGATGGACACATGAAAGTATCAGTTGATGTTGTTTTAGATCTGGATGCGTTGCTACCGGTACCTAATATTGTTGTTGAGACCACATTGCTGCGAGATGCAGTAGGATCTTTTGTTGCATGGCCATCAGACCTCATTTTCATAGATGATCAGGTATGTTGAAAACCATTATGAATCTTTAAGTATTCAACTGACATTTCTGACCTCATTTTTTTACATGGTAATTTTAGACTCCTACAAAACCCGCATCTAAGGATAAAGGGATTTTGCAGCACGACGAGTCTGTTGCATCACAAAAAGAGGTACGTTTAAAGTGTTAATTATATGATCCGAATAAAAAACTGCATAAGTTTTTAGTTTACCTAAGTCTATATGATTTTTAGGTACCGTTTCAAGGGTCAAAATAAGTGAGCCAGAAAGTTGGTAGGGTACCACCCAAGAAAAGGGTTCCTGTCAGAAAATTTGTGCCTAGATTCCGGCAGTGTCTTGAAACACTAGTGGGAACATCAGATTTGATGAATGGTGGTATTCGTCAAATGGATATGGATGCAGGTATCTTTGGTTTTTCTTGCACCGAAACAATTGGACAAGAGGACATGGAACAAATTTTTCTTCATAAAGAATTAGGCGTCAATGTTATGCACTCATACATCTGGTAACCCGATCAATATATTATTTAATTGGTTGAACATTTTTTTAAACATTTCAATGAAAATAGTCTAATATTAATTATGTTTTTATTTAAGGTCGTTATATGAAAAATTGATGCGCGGGAATCAATTGTCAAATAGATTCCATTTCGTGTCTTCCTCCCGTGTCAGCGGTGTGACAGTTTATAGGGAACTGGAGTCAGTAAGAGAGCACTTAGTCGAGAGATTCATAGCAACTGACAGTACATAAAACTTGTATCTTTTGGCGTATAATACTATTTCTACAGGTTTAGATTTTCATTATAAGTTCATTTTAATATTTGTATTTTTTGCATGAAATTTTTCATCTAAATTGTTGTTTTAATTTATAGATCTCACTGGTTGTTGGTTGTTATCGATCTTATAAAAGAAGTGGTCTATTATCTGAATTTGGTTGATGGTGATTGGACAAATTATCCGGAGATGAAGTTAATGATTGATACGTAAGTGAGAATATTTTAAATATTCATGTCTATTTTTGGGCTAAGCACGCTCTACAACATAAGGCGGTTTGGTACAATAAGTTGAAGCACACTTAGTTGGCTATGGGTTGGCTAAGTACGATATACGATTTTTCATGTGTATAAATAGAATTCATTCATATTTTTTAGGGATGGTTTTAGGGATTTTTACTCCCAACTCCATCAGATCCATTCTTTGAGATTAAAGACTTAGAAAAAACCATTAGAGGCTACATCTTGATGATCCACAGTTGGATTTACAATAATCGTCTTGACACCGCGAGAGTTCCTGGTTCATCTTCCTTCTTCTCTTTATATTCTCTATTGTTGGGGTTTGTTTGTATGTTTACTCTGATTTTATGTATATGTATTAATCATGGCGTTGTATAATATCGATTTTACAAATCTATATCGATGTTATCCTTGTTTACTTGCTTTATGTTTAAATTTGAGTTTCTGTAGACATATACCACTACTACAAATAATGCATGTAATGTCGGAAGCGAAATGTGTTTTGCCTTGGTATTGAAAGCGAGGTAAATAAGGTCGTCGTGAAAAGAAAAGACTTATCACCTTGTTGTTTAAAACACTGAGGGGTATTTTAATAGTGCATGTCTTCGATCCACAACGTCTGCATTTTTATTATTTTCAATAATAGCGCCTCATTTGTCTCGATTTTTAACAAAACCGAGGGGTAAATTATAGATTTTTTAAAAAAAATTTAAACTGGTTACATTGTTTACACTGAAAATTAATAAAATATTTTATTTACAAAATACAATATTTACCCAGAATATTAAATTGGTTACATTGTTTACAAATAATATCAATACAAATTTAATCTTTTCATGAAAAACCATATGTTGGATCTTCAAATCCTTGATATCCTGGGAAGATCAAATGCTAGAAATAATAGATAAATAAAGGGTTAGATGAAAAAAGCTTTAGATGAAAAAAGAGTTAGATAAATAAAGAGTTAGATGAAAAAAGGGTTAGAAGAAAAAAGGGTTAGATGAAAAAAAGGATAAATAAATATTTAAGTAAACAAATCTTAACCGCAAATAATTTTCTTATCTTGCAATCCATCACAGAGAAAACTTCATAACAAAGACTCTTGCATATCTTAAAGCGGAGGATAGTTTCAAGCGCTTCGTATGGCATTCTATTATCAATTTTTTATATTCATAATATTTTTATAATGGAAGTTAAACTAGGTTTCACGCGGATCGCTAATGGAAGTGTCTTGATCATTGATAGTTATGAAATGGACGACATGAATTTAATTAAAGGTGGTAACAAATATCATCAACTTTAACGTTAAAATATCCCATCGGTTTTGTGAAAAACTGAGGTGCAAATATTTATTTATTTTAATTACATTGCTTACAAAGAATATCAGAAACACAATAGATTACAACAATTTCCGAATACTGCTCAAGGCTTACCGAATTTAAAAAAAGCATAGCCTTTATTCAGCCCAGTTCTGCAAATTAATAGTAAACCATACAAAATCATCAATCATTATTATTTTTAACGTATAAACACATAATGTTCTTGAGAAGGAATTTGGTAGCGTACCTGAAATCTATTGGAAAGTAGACAAAATCAAAGGAGAAAGTGTTTTCAAAAACAGATCTTTGGTGAAATCCAAACAAAAACCATAACTTATCCATCTTCGGATAAGCTATTTTAATTTCTGCACTTGCAATCCATCTCTGAGATATGTTCTTAAGCGTATCTAGTTCAAAAAAATTCATAGCAAGGACGGTAGTCAATATTTCATGTATTTGGTGCGGCTACATATAAGTTATAATTTGGGTAAAATCTGATAAACTAAGGTATTTATATTAAAAGATGACTATTTTACCCCTCATATATAACTTATAACCAAGGTATGTTATATTATCTATCACCTCAGCTTTATGTAAAAAGTGAGGTGAAATGTATTTTTTTACTTACGTTATTTACACAAAAAATTAAAATAAATAGTTAAAAAACAAATCTTTACTCCTTTAAATGAATATCTTCGCTGATATCCATCATTCGGTTAGTTAAACTCCCTTCTTTTTGTAACTTTTGAAAAAAAAGAGAGCTTAACTTCCTTCATTGTCTCCTTGAAGGGAGAATGGATTTTCTGCACTTGCAATCTATCAAATGAGCGAAAATACAACAACAAAACCAAAAAGAAAATCAACACCAACAACAACATAAACACCATTATGTGAGATAGAATGCAAGGGCAGAAAGAACGTTTAGTCCTATAAGAATGTTTTGAAGGTTTTATCCTGGCATGCAATCCATCCCAAAGAATGATGCAATTTTGAGTTTTGTGCAGCTACAAATAAGTAAGGATTAGGGTAAAATTTGTTTGTTTTTTATAGTGTAATCTGATTAGTAGACCCCTCGGTTATATTGTAACATTGAAGGGTTAGTTAATTTATTTTACAATTTTATTCAAAATAATATATGAACAACAAAAGTTAGAATTCGAGGTGCATCCGGAATAATTTTACCCCTCGAATTTAATAAAAATTGAGGTAGGTTAATACTTTTCCGATTAAAAAAATATAATACATGGCGTACCTAGGCTTAATACCTTGTTATTTTTCTGGTACACATGAAAGTTCCGTCATGAAATACGTTATTTGTTGTAGTGTATTCTCGAGGTTCGAATTTAGGATGAATATCTATTAGGTTCTAAACTCTATAAATGGATTTAGATCTAATATTCACAGTGAGTATCGATTCTTAGTGCTTTGTGTTGTTTAGTTGCATGAGACATCATCGATGAGACAATACAGTAGAAATCTCATTGGTGCTTCAAACATGAACACTGGTGTGAGGGATACGTGATGATATTGACAAGTATTTTAGGTTGCGTATAATTGATCAGTAGATTTAAGTATTTGACGGGTAGATGAAATACAATCCTGACGAGTTCTCTCCTCTCTAAAGAATACATTACTTACTTGTTTATATATTTTAATTTTCGCACTTCACACTTTTAAACAATTCAAACCAAGCTCACAAACATGGCGACTATTGAACAACATTTGATCTCTGTAATACGGTGAACTGACTTTGTAGGATTTTTGTATCCAAATGTGCGGATAGCAAGAGTCGCCACCGACTTTTATTTTTATCCAATCAAGGGAAGGTAAAAGTAACAGAAAAAGACCTTCGTTAGATTCTGAGTTCGGGAGAATGGTTATGAAAAGGGAAGGTATTAGCACCCCTTTCCATCCGTAGTTATCTACGGGCTCTTAGTTGCTCTAGATCACCTTTTTTTTAAAAATTGCTTTCTGTGTGTTTGACAAAGATGTTTTGAAGAAAGGCATTTCGCTTTGACTTTGTAATGACTCATGTAGGAGTGTATACAAAGTGTTCGGAAATGTTTTTGTTTTGAAAAGAGTTTGAACTTTGAAAAAGAGTGTGTGGTGTGAAAAACATTTGATAGAGCAAGCAACTAAAAGACTTATTTACCCACTCAGAATTGGTCGTTTTGTTGTACTTCTACATTCCTTTAGAATGGCGCTAGCCATACCATTAGTTAGTAGGTAGCTCCATTCGTGTTGGATGTAAGCGGGGACATTCGAAGGGACATCGGATGGTCATAGAAAGCAACTTGTAGGAAGTATCCTAGCACATTCGAAGGGACTATCATCATTTTTTCGTAGGCGACAATCGAGGGTCAAGATCATGTATTCGGAGGCGACATCGTGGTTCTTATGATCTTTGTATCGAAGGGACTATGATGATTTGTTTGAAAGGCAACGGTGCTAGAATACCTCTACGTTCAAGGGACTTGACCATTTGAAATCAAAAGGCATCGAGAGAGAATTACCCTAAGGGGTGCGTGTGTGAAAGAAGTGTGTTGATTTCAGAATATTTTATCTTGAAAATTAATGGGCTATGTTCAATTTTAGTCTTGTCATACACGCCTAATTACTAGCAATTTATAGGGTGCGGAAAGTAAAATGCGGAATGTAAAGTGCGGAAATGTAAATGTCCTACGCTATTACAAGGCTTTGGGCAGATACATAATTTAAAATGCGGAAAATAAAATCCTAAATTAAACTATTACATCCCATATACAGTTACATAATTGGAAAATGATACGATAAAATGATAAAGAGAAAATCGTCTGAATCGGATCAACCTGTACAAAAAGAAGAATTCGGAAAATGCCATATGAATCGAACAAGAGAAAAAATGTTAGAAAAATGCAAATTTTAATATGAGAAAATTAATACATGCTGGAAATAAGATGAATAAGTTAAAATAATTTTTTGGGATTTTTTGGAAAAGATTTAATAATTAAAATGCAATTAAAAGTGAATTAAATGCAAAATTATGAATAAAAATAAATATGCATGCAAATTATGTTTTTTAATTTATTAAATTAAATAAAGATTTTCAGAATATAAATGTGAGAATACAATATTTTTTTGGTAATTTTTTAATGCAGAAATAAAAATGTGAAAAGAAATTAAAATGATGCAAAAATATTAAATAATTAGAAAATATGGAAAAATAGAAAAATAGTTGAAGTTTGGAAAAAAAGAAGCAAAACTGGCCCTGGAGCGAATCGAACTCGTGACATGGGAGTGAAACCTTGAGATTGCTTGCCTCTACCACTACGCCAGCTTGCACTTGTTGTCATGAAACGAAAACGTGCAACCATGAGCTACACGCGTCGTTGTCTGGTGGAGTCAAAGCACAATCAGCATGGTGGGGTCTAGGTAGCGCGAAGGAACGAATCAGGAAGCTTGAAGATGCCACGCACGCCACGGGTCACCAAACAACGACGCCGGAGTCTAGCTCCGCCTTCTCCCGATCGTAACTTTAAAACCTACAAAATACGAAATTTAAAAGAGAAAGAAGGACCTTGTCCCCCTAAACCGAACCTCCTGAATCCATTGGTGACCTTAGTTTTGGCTAAAAACACTTGTATGAACCGGTTCGAATCAAACAGTCCGAAACGACCTAACCATGGTGATTTGTGATTTCCACGTGGAACCTCACATGTAAAGCGTCAAATACGTTCTAATGGACACCCTGAATTCAAACAAGCAAGCAAAAACGGTTAATGATGCATGGATTATGAAAAGCGAAAATCAAACAAATACCAAATCGGAGCTTGATGGATGTCACGTTCTGGGCAGCCTGGGCTTGAGGTATGAGTATGGATCGATTGCTGGGAACCTCCTGAAGGTGATTGAGTGGTTAAATTGGGCTGAAACCTGCTGCAATTTGGAATTCGATTTTCAAAAGTTTTGAGAAAAATTTGGCAAAATAAGGACTCTCTCTTGGGCTAGGGTTTCGTCCTTTGTGCTGGCTGCAATGCTTGATATTTATAGAGGGTTTTGGAAGAGAAAAAACAAGGAAAAAAGATTGGAAATTGAATGTGCAAATATTTTCCAATAAATAAAATCAAATTTCTTTAAAAACTTGATTTTTTCTTTCCATATGCAAGCTATCACGATTTGGCAAGAGTCTTGGGCTTTCTTGGACATTAAGAAATATATAAATCCAACTTATTTGAAAAAATAACCTTATTTTCATATTTTATGTAATTTAATTTGGAATTAAATGGTTTAAAATCCAAAATAAAATCAATAAAATAGAAAATTGCCATGGCCAAGCATTTATGGGTCAAAAATAACATCATGAACAAGTTTGGATCAAAAGATTATAGGCCCATTTGGAAAATTTTGCATTTTGACCAAAATGTCCTTTTGTGCAATTGTCCAAAATTGCCCAACTTCTGAATGGTGTATCTTGCTCAATTTTCCACATTTTTGAGTATTCTTGGTCTTTTTGGAAAGCTCTAAGAGTCCTCTAAACAATGTATTTGGTTTCATCTCAATTGGAGTTACCATGCTCAATATATCTTCAAAGCAAAAAGTTGACTTTTTGTTGACTTTGAAAATGACCTGTAATGTTTTGAGCTATACCTCTCAAATGAAGCATTTTTTGGAGATTCTTGTGAGACATGAAGTTGTAGAGAATTTAATTTCCTTCAAAATGAGCTTTGGTGGGAAAATTTCGAGAAAGTATGAGAAAGTTATGATCACCAAAGTTCATTGACTTTTCACCTAGAAACCCTAATTTAGAAAGTTTGACTTTTGAGCAAATTTTGAGTTTTCTTGACGAATCATGATCAACCCTTGATCAAATGATGAATGTAACTTCAAAATGAGGATGTTGACCAAAAATTATGAAGTTTGATCGTATGTTGACCACAGCTTGACTTTTGTCCAATACAACCGATTTTCAACCATCCGAGCAATCACGAGGAAACTTGACTTGTAAAGCTTGAAACTTGACATGGAGAATCTTTGAAGCATATGAGGAGGCATGAAGGACATTGGAGATGTTGGAAGTTCATCTTGACTTGAGAGATACCAAACCCTAGTTTGGGTTGATTGTCTAGGAGAGAGTTTGTCCGATCAACTCTCGAGGAATCCTTGAGCATAGATGTATGAAATCTTTGAGAAGATGGAGGGAAAATTTTGGGGTATGACAGCTGCCCCTGTTCAATCTTCTTGTACTGGAGGGTTAGATTGACACGCTTGTCTTCGCGACCGGAGGTAGAAGATGATTGAACACCGAGTACACCGAAAATTTGCACTGCTGGTGGATGATGCGGAATGGGCTCACAGATGCCATTTGGATACTTAGCTGGAGGATGAGTCGTACGCTAGACTCGAGAATGTTGATAGGAGAATTGACGGAGATGGGCTTAAGATGCCATCTGGAAAGATCGATGCTGGGGAGTGAGCCATACGCTAGGCTCAGAGACGCCCCGAAGGAGCATGGAGATGGGCTTAAGATGCCATCCGAGGAGTCATACGTTAGACTTCGTGTTCATTTTTGAATGAAGTTATTGGTTTGTATTGATTTTTAACCATATATGCAGATTCGAAAGTGAAGAAACGTTGATAAATGGTCGGAGATGGGCTTAAGATGCCATCCAAGGCAACCGAGTCGACGCTAGACTCGTCATTGATAATAGGAAGGGTCGAATAAATCTTCGTGCCGATTACTCGAGGAGATAGTAGTTGGCAAAATGTGGATAGCTTCCTTGTGCATCGGTGTTGATCCATTTCGTTATCGGAGGATAACCGAGGCGGTCTTCGGATAGTTTTCCGCCGATTCGGGCTTAATCTCGACACCGCCGAGGACAACCAAGGGCGGTCGATAGTTTTCCGCCGGTTTGGGGCTTAATCTGGACTGTCATTGAGGACAACCAAGGGCGGTCTTTCGATAGTTTTCCGCCGATTCGGGATTAATCTGGACCTGTTTAGGCCGTTGATTACACTGCTTTGGAGAAAACAAGAGAAACTTTGATAGAATATTTGTTAGTTTTATGCAAAGTATGATGCATGACAGTGTATATGAATGACATATGCATGACTTTATGAGTAATGTATGAATGATAGATGTTGTGGTATTTCAAAACATATCCATCTTGAAGAAGATGCGGATGCTTTGTTTGAGGATTTCTAACTCCTGCTTGGGGAATTGAGTAGGTGAGATCGCTGCTTTGGAAGGAGAAGAAAGATACCCTGGATTCCTCCGATGCACTATCTGACCAAGTCTTGGGTCTAGATATTGTTGAGAAAGGTAGAGATTTGAGAAGCTCGTTGTTGGAAATCTCATATATAGACCCTGCTGAGGAGAATCTGGGAGGCGATCCGTTGGGGACCTTGTATGTAGATCTTGCTGAAGAAATTTAGGGGGCGCTCTACTGGGGATTCTGAGTGTAGATCACGCTGGAGAGCAATTGGTAGTTGTTGAGAGACCGGGCTGGAAGAGTCAAGATCCCGTGGTAATCTCTGGCTGGGGAATGAAGATCTCGAGTCTGGATACCGCCGCTGGGGAAAAAGGAAGGGTCTGAGAGATGTCCGTTGGGGATAAATACCTTGACTGGGGGTGAGGTGTTACTGCTTGGAGACTGATGTAACTTTACTTGGTCGAGTAGAATTGCTGCTCGTGGATTCCCTTTTGCTCTGCCAAGGAAATTGTGTTGTGAGTGACACCTTTGCAGGGATCATGCTCTGTGGGGGAACGCTTTGGTGACTTTCGTCGTCCCAATTCCTGGAGCCTGTAGTAAGTACTTTTGTATATTCACTTTTCGTATGTTTGCGATTAGATTCTTATTGTCAAATGCACATAATCATTCAAAGCAAACGTTGGACTTTTTGCAAATAACAACAACAGAAATTGTAAAGAGAAAGAATTTGTATTCATTTGAAAGGTGGCGTATGGCCAAGAAGTTTATACACAAGAAAGGTAAAAAGCTATGCGGAAACAATCTCGTTAAGTTCCAACTATGCTAGTACTCATATATTTCGACTATCTCATCTCCTTGCCGCAAGAGAAAGTGAGTAGACCGATCTTCGCCATTTGAATCTTGAATGCTAATAGTAGTCCGAAGGGTGATCCGAAGAGACATAGTCGCACGCTTAAATCCCTAACTTTTTCCTAGACCGCCTTTCGGTTTTCACCACCGATACCTTTTTGCCCAAGCCGCCTTTTCGTGTTTTCGACTTGGTGTACATGTTTTGTATATATCCTTAACTTTTGCCCGAACCTTTGGTTCGCCAGATGCCCTTATTTTTGCCTAGGCCACCGACCTAGCGGGTCTCTTTATGCGTAGTATTTTTGACTATGTCGCGCTCACGTGGTGTGGGAAATCTTCACCATCCATGGTGTTAAGTATCATAGCTCCGCCGAAAACACTGTTTTGACTACAAATGGTCCCTCATAGGTGGGAGTCCATTTGCCCCTGGGATCACCTTGTGGAAGAATGATGCGCTTGACTACTAGATCACCGACTTGGTAGACTCGATGCTTGACCTTCTTGTTAAATGCTCTGATCATTCGTTTCTGATAAATCTGTCCATGGCAGATGGACGTGAGTCGTTTCTCATCAATCAAGTTAATATGGTCAAGGCGAGTCTGGACCCAATCATCTTCGCCTAACTCTGCGTCTTGGAGGACTCTGGTTGAGGGTACCTGAACCTCGATAGGTAAGACGGCTTCCATACCGTATACAAGAGAGAAGGGGGTTGCCCCTGTTGATGTTCGCACTGAAGTGTGATAACCATGAAGAGCGAATGGTAACATCTCATGCCAATCTTTGTAAGTCACAGTCATCTTTTGTATGATCTTCTTAATGTTCTTATTGGCGGCTTCCACTGCGCCATTCATCTTAGGCCGATAAGGAGAAGAATTGTGATGCTTGATCTTGAATTGCATGCAGAGTTCGGTGATCATCTTATTGTTGAGATTGGAACCATTATCTGTGATAATCCTTTCGGGGGTGCCATACCGACAGATAAGATTATGCTTGACGAATCGAGCCACAACATTCTTGGTAACAGATGCATACGAGGCTGCTTCTACCCACTTGGTAAAGTAATCAATTGCCACAAGGATGAAACGATGTCCATTGGAAGCTGTGGGCTTGATTTCTCCAATCATGTCAATGCCCCACATTGCAAAAGGCCAAGGAGAAGTTAAAACATTCTGGTACCGAGGTACGGTACTTTGTCGGCATAACCGCACTTGTGACAAGATCGAGCATAGCGGTGACAATCGCTTCCATGGTGGACCAATAGTAACCTGTTCTCAAAATCTTCTTAGCCATGGTGTGTCCACCGGAGTGAGTACCAAATGCGCCTTGTAACTCTTCCATGATACGCATTGTTTTCGGTCTACACAATGAGTAAACACAAGTCGTGGTTGGCTTTGTATAAGATGTCGCTGCCGAGGAAGAATTTAGATGCAAATCTTCTCATGAACTTTATCATTAATGATGCCCTGCTGGATATTCCCGAGTCTCAAGATACCTCTTCACGCCATAGTACCAAGGTTCCTCTTCCCGAGCTCATAACAATACTGGTTCGCCGAACTTCTCAATGATGATCCGGGAGCCCGTTGTCCCATCTAACCTTGAACATAGATGACATAGTAGCTAATGCGTCGCCAACCGATTCTCTTCTCGAATATGATTGAAAGTAATCTCTTCAAGTAGGGATCAAACTCGTAACATGCTCGATACGGAATGAGATTCGGATGCTTTGTATCCCACTTGCCCTTAATCGACCGATCACCAAAGTCGAGTCCCATACACTTGTAAGAACTTGATTCTTAAGTCAATAGCGCTTTAAGACCCATGATGCACGCCAGACTCGCCATGTTGTTAGTGCAATCGAAACATAATCAAGCGTGAAAGGAGTATGTCCGCTGTAGGGATGTAATGATGGCGCCAATGCCATTGCCAAGTGCGCTCGAGGCTCCATCAAAGACCATAGTCCATCGGGATCCTTGTTCGTGTCCTTCGTCTGGCCTGGTTCTTCGCAATCGAATCTAGTAAAACATCTTCGTCTCGAAATTGAACCGCATAGATCGATAGTCATCTACGCTTGATGAGCCAAATGATCGGCTACCACACTTCCTTTGATCGCTTTTCGAGAAGTGTACCGATGTCATATTCGGTCAAGATCATTTGCCATCTTGCTATTCTTCCGAGAGAGCTGGTTTCTCAAAGATGTATTTTATCGGATCCATCTTGAAATCAACAAGGTAGTGAGTCAACATATACCGCCTTAGTCGGCGAGCGCCCAAGCCAAAGCGTTGCAAGTTTTCTCAAGTCGTGAGTATCTTGTTTCACATCGGTAAACTTTTGCTAAGGTAGTATATTGCATGCTCTTTTCGACTGGCCATGTTGCCCCAACACACACCCCATTGAGTTCTCTAACACCGCAAGTACATGATAAGGGTCTTTCTGGGGCATCGGATGGGAGGATTTGTAGGTACTCCTTGATTTTGTCAAAAGCGATCCGGCAATCGCCATTCCATTCCACTACTTGATCTTTCTTTAGTAACTTGAAGATTGGCTCACGTAGCGCTAGATGTGCAATGAATCGCAATGTAGTTCAATCGGCCCAAGAAACCTCCGACTTCCTTCTGCGGGAGTCGGCATCTCTTGAATGGCTTTAACCTTGGCGGGTCAACCTCAATACCTTTAATCGACAACAAACCCTAGGAGTTTACCGGATCGACTCAAAAGTGCACTTGTTAGGATTCGTCTCAATCAGACTTCTTCAACCCGTCAACAGTTTCAAATGATCAAGATGTTCTTCTTCACCCGGATCGAGCTATCATGTCGCCGACGAGACCTCTATCTCGTGATGAATCATGTCATGAAATAATGTCACCATAGCACGATAAGTGGCGCCCGTTTTCATCCGAACGGCATAACCTTGTAGTAAAGTGCCCCACCGTAACAAAAGTTGTCTTCCATGTCTTCGGAGCCATTTTGATCCGATTATAACCGAGAAACCATCCATGAAGGAGAAAACCTTGTGTTGAGCGGTGTTGTCAACCGTAACATCAATATGAGGAAGTGGAAATCGCTTTCTGACTCACTTTATTCGATCTCGTAATCCACACACATTCGTTTTACCATCTTCTTGGGCACGTACCACATTAGCAACCCATCGGGATAGAAGTAACGCTAAGAAACCAGTTGAACCGCTTCATAACTTCGGCTTTGATTTTCTCGACATCTCGTACGCATACGATTTAACCTTCTATTTCACCGAGAAAACCTTCTTTGTCGGCAATCGTGTACCACAATATCAATGTCTAAACCCGCATGTCTTCGTATGACCAAGAAAACCTCAATATAGTCTCGTAGCATCCGAACCAACTTTTCTTTAACACGTTCTCAAGACATGCTCCTATCTTGATCTCTTTTCTGTCTTCAAGCACCCAAATTCACAACCTCAACTTGCTCTTCGTGGTCAGATAACTCGCCTTCTTGTCAGAAAGCCCCGCAAGTTCTCCGGCACTTCACAATCTTCCTCACTTTCGCCTTCTTGGTAGATCGGATTATCAAAGTCATATTTAGCACTAGCATAGTTATTAACGAGATTCGAGTGATTCTCGCAGTTGTATCACGTGGTGTGTGAAACACATAGCTTTTGGGGTGATAAAGTAAAAGAAAGAAAACAAACAATTGAATGCAAAAGTCCAACGATTTTATTGAATGAAAAACGCAAACAAGATAATAACCTCGCAACGAGCCATGATGCCCCGCAAGGCACTAGGCTTTCAAAGTTTATTGTTCAAAACATAAAGAAATACGAAAAGCAAAATAAAACAAGAGCAATTACTCCGGCTAAAGGAGATTGGTATGACGCCTTCGCCTTCCAATTGCCGAGCCCTTTATCCGAGTTGGAAGATCCACTTGCCGTGTCAAGTCGCTGTCGTTGTCTTCTATAGCATGGATTCCACTGGCCGATGCGGAAAGGAAGTTGGCCGCACGCTCGCGGCGATCATCTTCTCGACCTTGATGGTGAAGCCTAAACCAGCCTTGTCGATTTGAAAGGAAGATCAGGGAGCCATCCCCAAATAGCACTACCTCCTTGTTCAACAGTAGCTTGAGCATCTTTCAGCGAGGCCATCCTAGGCGGAGCTTGTGTAACCTCAAGAGTGACAGGAGAGTCAACAGGCATGACTCTGGGGATTGTTTCAAAAGCTTGACAGGGAGTCTCGAAGAATTCACCCTCCATCTCAAGGTATCAGAATGACTGTAGATGACTGACCATATACTCTTCTTCACCACATACTGTGACAACCTTCCCTTTCACCGGTACTTCAGCTCGATGCAAAGTAGAGGTAATACCGCCCATGTATCCAAGGGCCCAAGTAGGCAAGAGTAGGCGGACGGATGTCCATGACAAAGAAAGTAGAGTCAAAAGTCGGGAACCGACTTTAACGGCAGAGTGAGCTCTCCAAGCACCGCTTAGAACCATCAAAAGCTCTCACAATAATGTCACTGGTCTCGTAACCAACCCTTCGACATCAAGCCGATCAAAAGCATTCGGAAGGATATTCAGAGCGTAACCGTGTCAACCAAAACATGAGATGGTAGTACCCTTGCATTCAATGTAGATGTGCAAGGCTTTGTTGTGTTTCTTTCCTAGGAGTCAAATCAAGATCGAAGCCTAGGCCGTTGTTGGCAGCCAGCTAGCAATACAAACTTCGAATTGATCGGTGGTAGTGTCTTGCACATGAGCATTCTTCGAAACTTCACCAAGGCATTAGCATGAGCCCTGAGCACAAGAGCAGCAAGCATGGAGATTTTGGACGAGTCTCGTCCCAATTGTTCCACAACATTGTAGTCACTCTTCTTGATTATCTTCGAACCTCCATTTCTTGTTTGAGGTGTCTTCAAGAACTTCCTTTGGTACTCTCGTTGAAAGTGATGGGCCACCGGTTCTTTCCTCTAGCCGATATTGGTGGAGTAGACGGAATGCGAGTTGGAGTCGCAGGTCTTTGGAGGAGAGATATCCGAGAGAATACCCCGGTTCGGTCACCTTACTAGATCCGTGATGTTGTCAATGTCAAGAATGGTAGCTTCAATCGTAAGATCTTCAAAGGTCGAGGGTCTTGCTTGACGCCATGATAGTAAACCATCACCCATAGTTCCAAGGGATAGCTTTGTCGAGGAATATGGAACCGGTCTTGGAGAAGTAATAATGAGAGGTGCCACCTAGGCACGGATCGCAGAGGAAATCCTTATTGTGTTAACATCAAGATAGTCTTCTGGAAATCGTCACCCCATCCGGTCGCCTTAACATCTTCAATAGGAATCTTGTAGCTCGTGAAAGTGTACTTCACCATGTAATCATACTTTCCACTTGGCTGCCCCAAGGTATCCCACACAGATGGTACTTCATTTGCATTGTCAATCTTCAACTTAGACATTTCTTCACACAACTTCGCATGTGGTTTCGTAAATAGTATCTCACGGTTATCCATCATGCACCAACACGCCTTCTCAACCAAGCACAACCATCGTGCGATGGGCACCAACGACAATTCTCCGGGCATCCCGGATTGACACCGCTTGCAACAAATTCTTCTTAATACCATCGAGGAATGGTCAAGTCATCTATGTTGAAAACATAAGTATCGCCACCAACAAAGATTGGAACTCTTGTCATGGTTAGGCATAGGGCGTTGATCACATTCGAGTCTCAATAGAGGATCAAACTCAATCGCTTAGATTCAATCATATCTTGAATCTTGTTCTTCGTGGCCCAACAATCATCGTATGTCCCGGCTATTGGAATGGTAAGCACACTTAGCATTAGGATTGTACTTTGAGAGGAAGTGTTGACATTTCGAGGAGGATCCCTAAAGTAATCACCGCTTTCAACATGTGTTGCAAGGCTTGCGACAATGGCATGTTGATCTTTGAACTGCCTGCCGCTTTGGTTACGCGTTGTCTCACCGAGGTTGTGCCGATGTAGGATCGAGATCACAACCGCCTACAGATTGAGCACGGTCGGTCTTGGCTCGGCTTTTCTCGACCATACACAAGATTAGCTTCTTTCTTAGCACCAAAAGATCTCTTCAAAGATTTGAAGATGACTCTACATGGATCTTCCCACTTGATACCACCTTCAATGCGCATCGTCAATATCACCGGTGAATCCGGATGAAGAATTTCCAATCGATGATTGAAGAATGGGCCTGTCTGTTCCCATGAACATATCAACCAACTCCCTATTGGACAAGGGTGGTTGAACTCACCGCCGATCTCTCCACTTCGAGCATACCCTTGAACTTCTCGTCACGACCCATAGACATGCTTTGTAGTTGCATGCGAGTCAATTCAAAGATTGTACTCATATGTCTGTAGAAAGCATCACCAAATCACCCAAGTACGGATATGGTCATTCTCTAGCCGATAGTACCATTCCAACTGGTTCCTGACAAACTCTCTTGAAAATAGTGCATCCACAACTTCCGCTGTGGGATTGATCTTCCGGACATAGGACTTCAAATGTTTGGGCAAGACATGCCATCATACTTGGAAAAGTAGGAACTTTGAATTTAGGAGGAATCACAACACAGAACAAGACTCGATCATCAAAGTTCAGCCCGACATCTTCGTGTTTTCCACAAGATTCGACGGCCTTCAAGTTTGTACTTGTCATCTTCATCGTAGTTGGCTATAATCGAGCGGTCCTCTCCTTCTTTCTTGGCTCACCGGTCACCTTCATCACCCTTGGTATTCCCTGTATGGACACTTCCTTCGAGAGCTCGATCCGACCGACCACTTTTGGACCCCTTTGTAGCGCTACCCATGTTGAGGAGACCAACAACCTTCTTCTTCTTGTTGATGAGCTTCTTCGATCTTCTTGGCCTTGGACCAAACGGTGAACATCTCAAACCGAGCATTCGAGCTTGAAGATCTTTGATGACTGCTCAAGAGCCATTTCGCTAAAATAAATAGCGAGCAAATGAGAAAACCAATCTCCAATGTACCGTGATGCAATGTTATGCTATGCTATGCAATGTTTATGTGAATGCAATGCAATGTTTTCAAGGACCTAAGAGATTTAAATTTGTTAAACAAGCAATGAACAAACATTTATTAGTACTTTTATTATTCTTTTTTCTTTTAAGTACAAGAGATAGTTCAAACAATAAAAGAAAACATAAAATCCTAAAGCTCTAAGTCTCCCATGGGCGCTTCCTCTGGTGCCGATGTAAGCGTTGATGTTTCGCCTCCTCTGAAGTAGCTTGGTCAACTCTAACACTTTCTTCTCGCTTGTAACATCGAGCTTCAAAGGTATCCCTTTCTTCTTTGAGTGAATCCGTAATCTCTTCAAGTCTTCAAAATCGTAGGCATGTCGGGATGGAGAACAAGATAGGTACGCCACCTATAGCAACAGTTCCATAATCATTGGTAGAACAGCGTGAATGGCATCATGAGGTTTTGAGCTCGAGCTCGCACCCATTTGAGGTAAGGTTCCCAAGGAATGGAGTTGGTGCCCCAAAGTCTTGGTATCGCCTCTTTACCATGCCCCAAGCGTGTATAAACCTTCGCTTGTAATTCGAGATCGTGATTGTAGTCGAACACAATATCTTGGAGAAGCATATCATGTGGACCATCTCTTCGAGCAAAACCAAACCGACGAGAGCTAAGGGTTGTAAGTAATACCTCCCTTATACCAAGTAGTGGTACATTAGGGAATTCTCCACAACGCCAATGAATGTGAAGTCCTTTTGAGAGAAAAGACTCCAACGGATATCCGAATGAGAGAGTGACATTAGCCTTTGAGACCATCTCAACCTTTGTTCGTTCTTCAAAATCGATGGAGGAAGGTGCGAAATAAACCACCTTGAAAGTAACGGATACAACACATGAGAGTTCCTTGTCGCTTAGTAGTACGAGTGTGGAGAGAATGTAGGATGTCTCCAAGTAAAGTAGGCACTGGATTGCGGGTAAGAAACAACTTGATGGCATTGACATCTATGAATTGATCCGAGTTAGGAATAGAACCAAACCATAAATTAGCAAGGCCACAATGTTCTCAAATGCATGGAACTCATAACTTTGAGGAATTCTCTGCTTTCTTGATTAAGAACTTGGAAAGTAAACCCTTAACTCCACTTCTAGTTTCCCAATTGGCTTCAATGTCTGAGCGCTTAAGATGTAAGGCGGATGCAATGTCTTCGAACTTAGGAACCTTTTCCAAACCGGTGAATGGCATTTGGTCAAGAATAGGTATCCCAAGTAGCTTAGAGAACTCTTCTAAGGTAGGAACCAACTGATAATCTGGAAATGTAAAGCAATGGTGTTTCGGATCAAAGAACTGGAATAGGACATGCATCATATCTTCTTCAAAACCGAGATAACCAAATCAAGTAGATAACCATGTCTTTTGATGAACCGAGCATGGTCGGGAATTTCAAACCAATTTTTGAGTTGAGAAGGATACCCATGAAGTTGATTCGGATAGTCTTTCTAGAAGCCATAATCCCTACAAAACAGAGCAAAGATAAATCCCTAGGTCCTTGAAATAGTTAGAAATGATATGCAATGCGAATGATGTCATGATGTCATGTTTAGCACACACAAACAATTCACACAATGAGCCTAGGGTTAAGGCTTGCATGAGGTATAGGTGATTACCCCACCAAAAGTTTGAGTTGGTTCATCCTGTCCTATAATAGTAACCGGGTTCTAGGAATCTCATATCATAGATCTTTCTCGTAGGCGCTTATTTCAATACGACGCCAAGTGGTCGATCGAAAATGTCCCAAAAGTCTCGATCTCAATGAGCGTAGCATCGAGTATCAACCAACCTCGTCTACACCAAAGCCGCCATCTCACTACCTTCTAATGGCCAAGATGGGTCAATTAAGGTTCTAAAAGTTTAGTTAGCGCTTGATGACACCACGCAGAAGCCAAATACTTTCTTCAACTTGGGAATGAAGAGTATCGGGGCAACCAAAGTGTCACGCTAACGTAGCCATCATGTTGACCGTGTAGTTACGCCTAACGGTCGCGATGATCTAATGCTACTTACCTAAAAGGAAACCCGGATCCGTGTAGGATCCCAACAATATAATACCCAAGCAACCCTTAAAGATAAAGCATACAAGTCAAACAAAAGCAATAAAGGTTATCTAGAAATCCCTAAGGCAATTCTCTTTGGGTGTTGTCCTCGCAGAGTCGCCAGCCTCGGATACTTGAACTGACTTTGTAGGATTTTGTATCCAAATGTGCGGATAGCAAGAGTCGCCACCGACTTTTATTTTATCCAATTAAGGGAAGGTAAAAGTAATGTAAAAGACCTTCGTTAGATTCTCGAGTTCGGGAGAATGGTTATGAAAAGGGAAGGTATTAGCACCCTTTCCATCCGCAGTTATCTCACGGCTCTTAGTTGCTCTAGATCACTTTTTAAAATTGCTTTCGTGTGTTTGACAAAATGTTTTGAAAAGGCATTTCGCTTTGACTTTGTAATGACTCATGTAGGAGTGTATACAAAGTGTTCGGAAATGTTTGTTTTGTTTTGAAAAGAATTTGAACTTTGAAAAAGTGTGTGGTGTGAAAAGCATTTGTTTAGAGCAAGCAACTAAAAGACTTATTTACCCACCGAATTGGTCGTTTTGTTGTACTTCTACATTCCTTTAGAATAGCGCTAGCCATACCATTAGTTAGTAGGTAGCTCCATTCGCTGGATGTAAGCGGACATTCGAAGGGACATCGGATGGTCATAGAAGGCAACTTGTAGGAAGTATCCTAGCACATTCGAAGGACTATCATCATTTTCGAGGCGACAATCGAGGGTCAAGATCATGTATTCGGAGGCGACATCGTGGGTCTTATGATCTTTGTATCAAGGGACTATGATGATTTGTTTGAAGGCAACGGTGCTAGAATACCTCTACGTTCGAGGGACATGACCATTTTGAAATCGAAAGGCATCGAGAGAGAATTACCCTAAGGGGTGCGTGTGTGAAAGAAGTGTGTCAAATTCAGATATTTTATCTTGAAATTAGTGTGAGCTATGTCCAATTATTATCTTGCCATACACGCCTAATTACTAGCAATTGATAAGGGTGCGGAAAGTAAAATGCGGAATGTAAAGTGCGGAAAGGTAAATCCTACGCTATTACATGGCTTTGGGGCAGATACATAATTAGGAGTGCGGAAAGTAAAAGCCTAGATTTAACTATTACAACCCATGAGCAATTACATTATTTGAAAAGTAAAATAAAAACGGAAAAATCGTCTGAATCGGATCAACCTGTGAAAGAATGGGAAGTCGGAAAATACGAGATGAATTGAAATAAGAGAAAATGTTAGAAAAATGCAATTTTAAATATGAGAAAATTAATATATGCTGGAAATAAGATAAATAAATTAAAATAATTTTTTGGGATTTTTTGGAAAAGGTTTAATAATTAAAAACTAATTTATGATGATTTAAATGCTAAAATAAAAATAAAATAAATATGCATGCAAAAATTATATTTTTTAATTTATTAAATTAAATAAAGGTTTTTATGAAAATAATGTAAAAAGAAAAAATGTTTTTGGTAATTTTTTAATGCAGAATAAAAATTATGAAAAGAAATTAAAACAATGCAAAAATATTAAAATAGAAAAAAGTATGAAAAATATGCAGAGTTTGAGAGAGAAAATGCAAACTGCCCGGAGGATCGAACTCGTGACTGAGGTCAAACCTTGAGGACTAACGCGCCGACCGCCACGCCACGTTGCATCCGTGTTTGAAACGGCGTGAGGATACATGCACCCTCCGATTGCATCGCCCGCGCCAAGAACTTCATCTCTTTCATTTTGAATTGGCATTTTGCCCGAGCGACGCTTATAGTCCCCGCAAATTCCAAAATCCAAGACACATAATATAAATTTTTAAAGGCATGGTTCGATTGATTTGTCATTCTAAACACAATGGTAGCATTCTTTGGCCAATTTGTCCTATTTCGTGGAATCCTAATTCGGTCCATGAAACCCTAGCCATGGCAAGCTTCGATTCCGCCATGAAAATGCAATCAAACTATGCAGAAAGCTTGCAAACTTCCATCTAAACACAAAACAAACCACGAAACATGTTAAAAATGCATGAGAATTAAAATACGATTTTGATTTTTGTAAGAACCAACCAAACTCGGATTCCTTGATTCTGGATAGTTTTGAATGATGTAAGAGTCTGGATCGACTCAGAACAACCCAAGGAATGCAATGGAATCCTCAAAAGCAATTGAAAGTGGCTGGATCGATGGCTGCTTGTAGCTTCAAGTGCACGAAATTTTGAGTTTGAAACTAGGGTTCTGGAGCAATTTTTCTGTCCTTAATCATGTGCTATGCATTGTGTATTTATATTGGATGGAATTGGAGCTGATTTGAGGAAGAAATCATCATCAATCAATGCAAATCAAATTTGATTTTGTACAAAATCAAATTTTCAAATTTTGATTAATTTTCAATCCAATCTTGCCATATCAATCCAATTTTCGAAATTTGCTGGCTTTGTTGAGTTACTTGATGCCAAGGAAGAGAGAAAATCAATTTGTAATTAATTTTGATTTTATACTTTATTTTTGAATTTAATTTGTATTTAAATGAATAAATTCCAAATTAAATAGAAAAATAAAATAAAATTCGTGGCTTTGGCTTTGATGTTCCAAATTGTATGAGGAACAAGTTTGGATGAAGAAAAGTAGGCCCATTTGCAAAGTTTTGATTTTTAGAAGTATCTCTTTGTGCATTCTTTCAAAATTGCCCAACTTGTGAATGGTGTAACTTGCTCAATTTTCCACATTTTTGAGTGTTCTTGGACTTTTGAAAGCTCTAAGAGTCCTCTAACCAATGTCTTTGGTCTCATCTCAATTGGAGTTACCATGCTCAAAATATCTTCAAAACAAAAGTTGACTTTTGTTGACTTTGAAAATGACCTCGTAATGTTTTGAGCTATACCTCTCAAATGAAGCATTTTTGGACATTCTTGTGAGACATGAAGTTGTAGAGAATTGAATTTCCTTCAAAACAAGAGGTGGTGGAAAAATTTCGAGAAAGTATGAGAAAGTTATGATCACCAAAGTTCATTGACTTTTCATCTAGAAACCCTAATTTAGAAAGTTTGACTTTTGGGCAAATCTTGAGTTTTCTTGATGAATCATGATCAACCCTTGATCAAATGATGAATGTAACTTCAAAATGAGGATGTTGACCAAAATCGAAGTTTTGACTGTATGTTGACCACAGTTGACTTTTGTCCAATACACTCGATTTTCAACCATCTGAGCAATTGTCTGAGGAAACTTGACTTGTGAGGCTTGAAACTTGACATGGAGAATCTTTGAAGCATATGAGGAGGCATGAAGGCCATTGGAGATGTTGGAAATCCATCTTGACTTGAGAGATACCAAACCCTAGTTTGGGTTGATTGTCTAGGAGAGAGTTTGTCTGATCAACTCTTGAGGAATCCTTGAGTATGGATGTATGAAATCTTTTGAGTAGATGGAGGGCAAATTTTGGGGTATGACAGCTGCCCCTATTCAATCTTCTTGTACTGGAAGGTTAGATTGACATGCTTGTCTTTCGTGACCTGAAGGTAGAAGATGATTGAACACCGAGTACACCTGAAAATTTGCACTCGCTGGTGGATGATGCGGAATGGGCTTACAGATGCCATTTGGAGAAGTTGGAGACTTCGCTGGGGAACGAGTCGTACGCTAGACTCGAGGTTGTTAATAGGAGAGCTGACAGAGATGGGCTTAAGATGCCATCTAGAAAGGTCGATGCTGGAGGGTGAGTCGTACGTTAGACTCTGTAGATGTTCCTGGAATGGAGAGGAGATGGGCTTAAGATGCCATCCGAAGGGAGTCGTACGTTAGACTTCGTGTTCACTTTAAATGAAGTTATTGGTCTGTATTGATTTTTAACCATATATGCAGCATTCTGATAGTGAAGAGATGTTGACAAATAGTCGGAGATGGGCTTAAGATGCCATCCAAGGCAACTGAGTCGTACGCTAGACTCAGAGTTCGCTGATAATCGTAATAAATCTTCGCTGACACTCGGGAGAGATTGTAGTTGGCCGAATGTGGATAGCTTCCTAGCATCGGTGTTGATCCATTGCTCGTTATCGGAGGATAACCGAGGTGGTCTTTTGGATAGTTTTCCGTTCGGGCTTAACTCGACCACCGTCGGAGGCGGTCTTCGATAGTTTTCCGCCGGCTCGGGCTTAATCTCGACCTGTTCAAGGCGGTCTTTCGATAGTTTTCCGCCGGCTCGGGCTTAATCTCGACCTGCTTGGCCGAAATGATCATACTGCTTTTGGAGAAATCAAGAAAACTTTGATAGAATATTTGTTAGTCTTATGCAAAGTATGATGCATGACAGGTATATGAATGACATATGCATGAATTATGACTTTATGAGAAATGTATGAATGATGAATGTTGTGATATTTCAAAACATATCCATCTTGAAGAAGATGCGATATTCTGCTTGAAGATTTCTAACTCCTGGGAATCGAGTAGGTGAGAACCCCGCTTTGAAGGAGAAGAAAGATATCTTGGATTCCTCCGATGCACTATCGACCAAGTCTTGGGCCTAGACGTTGTTGAGGAAGGTAGAGATTTGAGAGGCTCGTTGTCGGAGATCTCATATAGACCCCGCCGAGGAGAGTCCGGGAGGCGATCCGCTGAGGACCTTGTATGTAGATCCCGCGAGGAAATTTAAGAGACGCCCACCGGGATTCCGAGTGTAGATCTCACTGGAGAACATTTGATGGTTCGAGAGACCGGCTTGAAGAGTCTAGAGTCCGTTGTAATCTCGGGAATAAAGGTGTTCCTCCGATGCACTATCCGACCAAGTTTCGAGTCCGATACCGCCGGGAGAAGGGGAGGATTGAGAATATCCGCGGGATGAAGTGTTACCGCTAGACCGATGTAACGTTGTTCGATTGAGTGGAATCACCGCCAGGATTCCCTTATACTCACTGGGAAGGTGTGTGGGTGACACCTTTATGCTCGTGGGGAACTATTTGTTGACTTTCGTCATCCCAATTCGAACCCGTAGTAAGTACTTTTGCATATTCACTTTTCGTATGTTTGTGATTAGATTCTTATTGTCAAATGCGATAGTCATTCAAAGCAAACGTTGGACTTATTGCAAATAACAACAATGTAAATTGTAAAGAGAAAGAAGTCGATTTATTTGAAAGGTGGCGATGGCCAAGTAGTTTGTACACAAGAAAGGTAAAAGCTATGAAACAATCTCGTTAAGTTCCAACTATGCTAGTACTATATTTCGACTATCTCATCTCCTTGTCACGAGAAAGTGAGTAGACCGATCTTCGCCATTTGAATCTTGAATGTTGATAGTAGTCCGGAAGGTGATCCGAAGAGACATAGTCGTACGCTTAAATCCCTAATTTTGCCTAGACCGCCTTTCGGTTTTCACGACCAGATACCCTTTTTGCCCAAGCCGCTTTTCGTGTTTTCGACTTGTGTACATGTTTTGTATATATCCTTAACTTTGCCCGAACCTTTTGGTTCGCCAGATGCCCTTATTTTTGCCTAGGCCACCGACCTAGTGGGTCTCTTTTATGCGTAGTATTTTTGACTATGTCCGCTCATGTGGTGTGGGAAGTCTTCACCATCCATGGTGCTAAGTATCATAGCTCCGCCGGAAAATATCGTCTTGACTACAAATGGTCCCTCATAGGTGGGAGTCCATTTGCCCTCGATCACCTTGTGGAAGAATGATGCGCTTGACTACTAGATCACCGACTTGGTAGACTCCGTGCTTGACCTTCTTGTTAAATGCTCCGATCATTCGCTTCGATAACTGTCCATGGCGATGGATGCGAGTCGCTTCTCATCAACCAAATTAATCCTCAAGCCGAGTCTGGACCCAATCGCTCGCTTAACTCGCCTCCCGGAGGACTCGTCGAGGGTATCCAACTCGATGGGTAAGACGGCCCATACCGTATACAAGAGAGAAGGGGTTGCCCGTGGATGTTCCCGAGTCTCAAGATACCTCTTCACGCATAGTACCAAGGTTTCTCTTCAGACAAGCTCATAACAATACCGTTCGTCAAACTTTCAATGATGATCCGGGAGCCTCGTTGTCCCATCTAACCTTGAACATAGACGACATAGTAGCTAATGCGTCGCTAACCGATTCTCTCTCGTGGAATATGATTGAAAGTGATCTCTTCAAAGTAAGGAATCAAACTCGTAACATGCTCTCGATATGGAATGAGATCTGATGCTCGATCCCACTCGCCTTAATATGACTAATCACTAAAGTCGAGTCTCCATACACTTGTAAGAACTTGATTCTTAAGTCAATAGCTTTGATACCCATGATGCATGCTTTCAGACCGCCATGTTGTTAGTGCAATCAACATAATCGCGGTGAAAGGCGATGTCGTCAGTAGGGATGTAATGATGGCGCCAATGCCATTGCAAGTGCGTTGAGGCTCCATCAAAAACCATAGTCCATCGGGATCCTTGTTCGTGTCCTTCGTCGGGCCTGGTTCTTCGTAATCAATTAGTAGAACATCTTCGTCTCGAAACTCGAATCGCATAGATTGATAGTCGCTCACGGCTTGATGAGCCAAATGATCGGCTACTACACTTCCTTTGATCGCTTTCTCGAGAAGTGTACGGATGTCATATTCGGTCAAGATCATTTGCCATCTTGCTATTCTTCCCGAGAGAGCTGGTTTCTCAAAGATGTATTTTATCGGATCCATCTTAGAAATCAACAAGGTAGTGTGAGTCAACATATACCGCCTTAGTCGGCGAGCAGCCCAAGCCAAAGCTGCAAGTTTTCTCAAGTCATGAGTATCTTGTTTCACAATGGTAAAGTTTTTGCTAAGGTAGTATATTGCATGCTCTTTTCGACTGCACTCGCCATGTTGCCCCAACACACACCCCATTGAGTTTTCTAACACCGTCAAGTACATGATAAGAGGTCTTCCGCAGTGCATCGGATAGGAGGATTCGTATATTCCTTGATTTTGTCAAAAGCGATCCGCAATCCATTCCATTCCACTACTTGATCTTTCTTTAATAACTTGAAGATTGGCTCACAGTAGCGCTTAGTGTGCAATGAATCTGCAATGTAGTTCAATCGGCCCAAGAAACCTCTCGACTTCCTCTAAGGGAGTCGGCATCTCTTGAATAGCTTTAACCTTGGCGGGATCAACCTCAATACCTCTTCCACTAACTACAAACCCTAGGAGTTTTCCGGATCTGACTCCAAAGGTGCACTTGTTGGGATTAAGTCTCAGTCTGTACTTCTTCAACCTATCAAACAATTTCTGCAAATGATCGAGGTGTTCTTCTTCACCGTGATCGAGCTATCATATCGCCGACGAGACCTCTATCTCGTGATGAATCATGTCATGAAATAATGTAACCATAGCACGATAAGTGGCGCCCCGCTCTTCATCCGAACGCATAACCTTGTAGCGTAAAGTGCCCCACCGTAACGAAGTAGTCTTTTCCATGTCTTCGTGAGCCATTTTGATTTGATTGTAACCGGAGAAACCATCCATGAAGGAGAAAACCTTATGCCGAGCGGTATTGTCAACCAAGACATCAATATGAGGAAGTGGAAATCGCTTTCGACTCGCTTTGTTCGATCTCAGAATCCACACACATTCGTATTTTACCATCCTTCTTAGGCACGGTACCACATTTGCAACCCACGATAGGAGGTGACAGCTAAGAAACCAGCGTTGAACCGCTTCATAACTCGGCTTTGATTTTCTCTCGACATCTCAGACGATGCGATTTAACCTTCGTTTCACCGAGAAAACCTTTGTCGCAATCGATGTACCACAATATCAATGTCTAAACCCGCATGTCTTCGTATGACCAAGCAAAACCTCAACATAATCTCGTAGCATCCGAACCAATCTTTCTTTAACACTGTTCTCAAGACCCGCCTCCTATCTTGATCTCTTTTCTATCTTCGCAAGACCCAAATTCACAACCTCAACTTGCTTCGTGGTGGTCAGATAACTCGCTTCTTCTTGTCAGTAGCAATCCGCAAGTTCTCCGCACTTCACAATCTTCCTCACTTTCGCCTTCGGCTTGGTAGATCGGATTATCAAGTCATATTTAGCACTAGCATAGTCATTATTAACTAGATTCGAGTGATTCTCGCAGTGTATCACGGGTGTGTGTAAGAACACATAGCTTTTGAAGGGTGATAAAGTAAAAGAAAGAAAACAAACAATTGAATGCAAAAGTCCAACGAATTTATTGAATGAAAATACGCAAACGATGATAATAACCTCGAACGAGCCATGATGCCCGGCAAGGCACTAGGCTTTCAAAGTTTATTGTTCAAACATAAAGAAATACGAAAAGCAAAACAAAACAAGAGCAATTACTCCCGACTAAAGGAGATTGGTATGACGCCTTCGCCTTCCAATTGTCGAGCCCATGATCCGAGTGGAAGATCCACTTGTCGATGTCGAAGCCGTTGTCGCCGCCTTCTATAGCATGGATTCCACTGGCCGATGCGGAAAGGAAGTTGGCCGCACGCTCGCGCATCATCTTCTCGACCTTGATGGTGAAGCCTAAACCGCCTTGTCAAATTTGAAAGGAAGATTAGGAGCTGTCCCCAAATAGCACTACCTCCTTGTTCAAAAGAGCTTGAGCATCTTTCAATGAGGCCATTCTAGGTGGAGCTTGTGTAACTTCAGAGTGACGGAGAGTCACAGCATGACTGGGTATTGTTTCAAAAGCTTGACAGGAGTCTCAAGAATTCACCCTCCATCTCAAGGTAGCGGAATGATCGTAGATGATCGACCATATACTCTTCTTCACCACACATCGTAACAACTTTCCCTTTCACCGGTACTTGATGCAAAGTAGAGGTATTACCGCCCATGTATCCAAGGGCCCAAGTAGTAAGAATAAGTCGGACGGATGTCCATGACAAAGAAAGTGGAATCAAAAGTCTGGAACCGACTTTAACAGTGAGTGAGCTCTCCAAGCATGCGCTTAGAACCATCAAAAGCTCTCACGATAATGTCACCGGGTCTCGTAACCAACCCTTCGACATCAAGTCGATCAAAAGCGCCGGAAGGATATTCGAGCGTAACCGTATCCACCAAAACATGAGATAAGGTAGTGCCTTGCATTCAATGGAGATGTGCAAGGCTTTGTTATGTTTCTTTCCTAAGGAGTCAAATCAAGATCGAGAAGCCTAGGCCGTTGTTGGCAGCCGTGCTAGCAATACAAACTTTCGATCGAGTAGTGTCTTGGGCACATGAGCATTCTTCGTAAACTTCACCAAGGCATTAGTATGAGCCTCTGAGCATAAGAGCAGAGCAAGCATGGAGATCTTGGACTGAGTCCGTCCCAACTGCTCCACAACATTGTAGTCACTCTTCTTGATAATTTTCTAATTTCTCCATTTCTTGTTTGAGGTGTCTTCAAGAACTTCCTTTGGTACTGTCGAGCAGATGAGCACCGTTCTTTCCTCTAGTCGGGATATTGATTGAGTAGCTGGAATGCGAAATGGAGTCGCAGTGTCTTTGGAGGAGAGATCCGAGAGAATACCTTCCGGCTCGTCACCTTACTTGATCCGTGATGTTGTCAATGTCGTGAATAGAAACTTCAAGAAGAAGATCTTCAATTGTCGAGGATCTTGCTTGACACCATGATAGTAAACATCACCCATAATTCCAAGGGATAGCCTTGTCGAGGAATATGGAACGGCCTTGAGAAGTGATAATGAGAGGTGCCACTCTAGGCACGTAATCGCAGAGGAAATCCTTATAGTGTTAACATCAAAGATAGTCTTCTGGAAATCGTCACCCCATCCGGTCGCCTTTAACATCTTCAATAGGAATCTTGTAACTATCGTGAACAGTGTACTTCACCATGTAATCATACTTTCCACTTGGCTGCCCCAAGGTATCCCACATGATGGTACAGCTGTCGCATTGTCGATCTTCAACTTAGACATTTCTTCACACAACCGCACGGTGGTTTCGTAAATAGTATCTCACGGTTATCCATCATGCATCGAACACGCCTTCTCAACCAAGCACAACCATCGTGCGCAGATGGGCACCAACGACAATCCTCCGGGCATCCCGGATTGACACCGCTTGCAACAAATTCTTCTTAACACCATCGAGGAATGGTCAAGTCATCTATGTTGAAAACATAAGTATCGCCACCAACAAAGATTGGAACTCTTGTCATGGTTAGGCATAGGAGCGTTGATCACATTCGAGTCTCAACAGAGGGTCAAACTCAATCGCTTAGCTTCAATCATATCTTGAATCTTGTTCTTCGAGCCCAACAATTGTCGTTGTCGTGCCTCGGCTGTTGGAATGGTAAGCACACTTAGCATTGGATTGTACTTGGAGAGGAAGTGTTGACATTTTGAGGAGGATCCTCAAGGTAATCACTGCTCAACATGTGTTGCAAGGCTTGGACAAAGGCATGTTGATCTTCGAACTGCCTTCGGGCGCTGCTCGCTACGCTTGTCTCACCGAGGTTGGCCGATGTAGGATCGAGATCACAACCGCCTCACAGATTGAGCACGGTCGGTCTTGGCTCGGCTTTTCGATACACAAGATTGGCTTCTTTCTTAGCACCAAAGGATCTCTTCGCAGATTCGAAGATGTCTCTACATGAATCTTCCCACTTGATACCAGCTTCAATGCGCCGCCTCGTAATATCACTCGGTGAATCCGGATGAAGAATTTCCAATCGATGATTGAAGAACGGGCCCCGTTGTTCCCATAAACATATCAACCAACTCCCTATTGGACAAGGGTGGTTGAACTCACCGCTAGATCTCCATTTCGAGCATACCCTTGAACTTCGTCACGACCCATAGACATGCTTTGTAGTTGCATGCGAGTGGGTGTCAATTCAAGATTGTACTCATATTGTCTCAGAAAGCATCACTAAGTCACCCAAGTACGGATACGGTCATTCTCTAGCCGATAATACCATTCCAACTGGTTCCGACAAACTCTCTTGAAAATAGTGCATCCACAACTTTCACATCGCGGGGATTGATCTTCGGACATAGGACTTCAAATGCGCTTAGGGCAAGACATGCCATCATACTTAGCAAAAGTAGGAACTTTGAACTTGGGAGGAATCACAACACCGTGAACAAGACTCGTCATCAAAGTTCAGCCTGACATCTTCGTGTTTTCCACAAAGATTCAGACGGTCTTCAAGTTGTTTGTACTTGTCATCTTCATCGAGTGTTGGCATAATCGAATGATCCTCTCCTCCTTTCTTTGGCTCACGCCGGTCACCTTCATCACCCTTGGTACTCCCTCAATATGGACACTTCCTTCAGAGAGCTCGATCCGACCGACCACTTTAGGACCCCTTTGAAACGCCTACCCATGTTGAGGAGACCAACAACCTTCTTCTTCTTGTTGATGAGCTTCTTTCATCTTCTTGGCCTTGGACCAAGTTGGTAAACATCTCATAAACCGAGCATTCGAGCTGGAGATCTTTGACATCTGCTCAAGAGCCATTTCGCTAAAATAAATAGCGAGCAAATGAGAAAACCAATCTCCAATGTACCGTGATGCAATGTTATGATATGCTATGCGATGTTTATGAATGCAATGCAATGTTTTCAAGGACCTAAGAGATTTAAATTTGTTAAACAAGCAATGAACAAACATTTATTAGTACTTCTCATTATTATTCTTTTTCTTTTAAGTACAAGAGATAGTTCAAAAAAATAAAAGAAAACATAAACATCCTAAAGCTCTAAGTCTCCCATGGGCGCTTCCTCTGGTGCCGATAAGCGTTGATGTTTCGCTTCCTCGTGAAGTAGCTTGGTCAACTCTAGAACTTTCTTCTCACTTGCATAGCATCGAGCTTCAAAGGTATCCCTCTTCTTTAATCAATCCGTGATCTCTTCAAGTCTTCAAAATCGAGGCATGTCGATGGAGAATAAAGATAGGTACGCCACCATAGCAACAGTTCCATAATTACCGGTAAACAAAGTGAATGGCATCATGAGGTTTTGAGCTCGAGCTCGCACTCCATTTGAGGTAAGGTTCCCAAGGAATGGAGTTCGGTGCCCCAAAGTCTTGGTATCGCCTTCTTTACCATGCCCCAAGCATGTATAAACCTTCGCTTGCACTCGAGATCGTGATTGTAGTCGAACACAATATCTTGGAGAAGCATATCATGTGGACCATCTCTTCGAGCAAAACCAAACCGACGAGAGCTAGAGAAGGGTTGTAAGTAATACCTCCCTTATACCAAGTAGTGGTACATTAGGGAATTCTCCACAACGCCAATGAATGTGAAGTCCTTTTGAGAGAAAAGATTCCAACGGATGTCCGAATGAGAGAGTGACATCAATCTTGAGACCATCTCAACCTTTGTTCATTCTTCAAAATCGATGGAGGAAGGTGCGAAATAAACCACCTTGAAAGTAACGTATACAACACATGAGAGTTCCTTGTCGCTTAGTAGTACGAGTGTGGAGAGAATGTAGAATGTCTCCAAGTAAGGTAGGCATCGGATTGGTAAGAAACAACTTGATGGCATTGACATCTATGAATTGATCCGAGTTAGGAATAGAACCAAACCATAAATTAGCAAGGCCACAATGTTCTCAAATGCATGGAAACTCATAACTTTGAGGAATTCTCGCTTTCTTGATTAAGAACTTGGAAAGTAAACCCTTAACTCCACTTCTAGTTTCCCAATTGGCTTCAATGTCCGAGCGCTTAAGATGTAAGGCGGATGCAATGTCTTCGAACTTAGGAACCTTTTCCAAACCGTGAATGGCATTTGGTCAAGAATAGGTATCCCAAGTAGCTTAGAGAACTCTTCTAAGGTAGGAACCAACCGATAACTGAAATGTAAAGCAATGGTGTTTCGGTCAAGAACCTGAATAGACATGCATCATATCTTCTTCAAAACCGAGATAACCAAATCAAGTAGATAACCATGTCTTTGATGAACCGAGCATGGTCGGAATTTCAAACCAATTCTTTGAGTTGAGAAGGATACCCATGAAGTTGATTCGGATAGTCTTTCTAGAAGCCATAATCCCTACAAACAGAGCAAAGATAAATCCCTAGGTCCTTGAAATAGTTAGAAATGATATGCAATGCGAATGATGTCATGATGTCATGTTTAGCACACACAAACAATTCACACAATGAGCCTAGGTTAAGGCTTGCATGAGGTATAGGTGATTACCCCACCAAAAGTTTGAGTTGGTTCATCCCGTCCTATAATAGTAACCGGTTCTAGGAATCTCATCATAGATCTTTCTCGAGGCGCTTATTTCAATACGACGCCAAGTGGTCGATCGAAAATGTCCCAAAAGTCCGATCTCAATGAGCGAGCATCGAGTATCAACCAACCTCGTCTACACCAAAGCCGCCATCTCACTACCTTCTAATGGCCAAGATGGGTCAATTAAGGTTCTAAAAGTTTAGTTAGCGCTGATGACACCACGCAGAAGCCAAATACTTTCTTCAACTTGGGAATGAAGAGTATCGGGCAACCAAAGTGTCACGCTAACGTAGCCATCATGTTGACCGTAGTTATACGCCTAACGGTCGCGATGATCTAATGCTACTTACCTAAAAGGAAACCCGATCCGTGTAGGATCCCCAACAATATAATACCCAAGCAACCCTTAAAGATAAAGCATACAAGTCAAACAAAAAGCAATAAAGGTTATCTAGAAATCCCTAAGGCAATTCTCTTTGGGTGTTTCTCAGAGTCGCCAGCTCTGGATACGGTGAACCGACTTTGTAGGATTTTTGTATCCAAATGTGCGGATAGCAAGAGTCGCCACCGACTTTTATTTTTATCCAATTAAGGGAAGGTAAAAGTAATGTAAAAGACCTTCGTTAGATTCTCGAGTTCGGAGAATGGTTATGAAAAGGGAAGGTATTAGCACCCTTTCCATCCGCAGTTATCTACTGCTCTTAGTTGCTCTAGATCACTTTTTAAAATTGCTTTCTCGTGTGTTTGACAAAATGTTTTGAAAAGGCATTTCGCTTTGACTTTGTAATGACTCATGTAGGAGTGTATACAAAGTGTTCGGAAATGTTTTGTTTTGTTTTGAAAAGAATTTGAACTTTGAAAAAAGTGTGGTGTGAAAAGCATTTGTTTAGAGCAAGCAACTAAAAGACTTATTTACCCACTTAATTGGTCGCTTTGTTGTACTTCTACATTCCTTTAGAATAGCGCTAGCCATACCATTAGTTAGTAGGTAGCTCCATTCGTGGATGTAAGCGGACATTCGGGACATCGGATGGTCATAGAAGGCAACTGTAGGAAGTATCCTAGCACATTCAAGGACTATCATCATTTTCGTAGGCGACAATCGAGGGTCAAGATCATGTATTCGGAGGCGACATCGTGGGTCTTATGATCTTTGTATCGAAGGGACTATGATGATTTGTTTGGAAGGCAACGGCTAGAATACCTCTACGCTCGAGGGACATGACCATTTTGAAATCGAAGGCATCGAGAGAATTACCCTAAGGGTGCGTGTGTGAAAGAAGTGTGTCAAATTCAGATATTTTATCTTGAAATTAGTGTGAGCTATGTCCAATTATTATCTTGCCATACACGCCTAATTACTAGCAATTGATAAGGGTGCGGAAAGTAAAATGCGGAATGTAAAGTGCGGAAAGGTAAATCCTACGCTATTACATGGCTTTGGGGCAGATACATAATTAGGAGTGCGGAAAGTAAAAGCCTAGATTTAACTATTACAACCCATGAGCAATTACATTATTTGAAAAGTAAAATAAAAACGGAAAAATCGTCTGAATCGGATCAACCTGTGAAAGAATGGGAAGTCGGAAAATACGAGATGAATTGAAATAAGAGAAAATGTTAGAAAAATGCAATTTTAAATATGAGAAAATTAATATATGCTGGAAATAAGATAAATAAATTAAAATAATTTTTTGGGATTTTTTGGAAAAGGTTTAATAATTAAAAACTAATTTATGATGATTTAAATGCTAAAATAAAAATAAAATAAATATGCATGCAAAAATTATATTTTTTAATTTATTAAATTAAATAAAGGTTTTTATGAAAATAATGTAAAAAGAAAAAATGTTTTTGGTAATTTTTTAATGCAGAATAAAAATTATGAAAAGAAATTAAAACAATGCAAAAATATTAAAATAGAAAAAAGTATGAAAAATATGCAGAGTTTGAGAGAGAAAATGCAAAACTGGCCCTGGAGTGGATCGAACTCGTGACCAGAGGCTGAAACCTTGAGGACTAACGCTACCGACCGCCACGCCACGCTGCATCCGTGTTTGAAAACGGCGGGATACATGCACGCCCCTCCGATTGCATCGCTCCCCGCCAAGAACTTCATCTCTTTCATTTTGAATTTCGGCATTTTATGCCGGCCTCGTGAGCGACGCTATAGTCCCCGCAAATTCCAAAATCCAAGACACATAATATAAATTCATTTTAAAGGCATGGTTCGATTGGATTTGTCATTCTAAACACAATGGTAGCATTCGCTTTTGGCCAATTTGTCCTATTTCGTGGAATCCCAATTCGTCCATGAAACCCTAGCCATGGCAAGCTTCGATTCCGCCATGAAAATGCAATCAAACTATGCAAAGCTTGCAAACTTCCATCTAAACACAAAACAAACCACGAAACATGTTAAAAATGCATGAGAATTAAAATACGATTTTGATTTTTGTAAGAACCAACCAAACTCGGATTCCTTGATTCTGGATAGTTTTGAATGATGTAAGAGTCTGGATCGACTCAGAACAACCCAAGGAATGCAATGGAATCCTCAAAAGCAATTGAAAGTGGCTGGATCGATGGCTGCTTGTAGCTTCAAGTGCACGAAATTTTGAGTTTGAAACTAGGGTTCTGGAGCAATTTTTCTGTCCTTAATCATGTGCTATGCATTGTGTATTTATATTGATGGAATGGAGCGATTTGAGGAAGAAATCATCATCAATCAATGCAAATCAAATTTGATTTTGTACAAAATCAAATTTTCAAATTTTGATTAATTTTCAATCCAATCTTGCCATATCAATCCAATTTTCGAAATTTGCTGGCTTTGTTGAGTTACTTGGATGCCAAGGAAGAGAGAAAAATCAATTTGTAATTAATTTTTGATTTTATACTTTATTTTTGAATTTAATTTGTATTTAAATGAATAAATTCCAAATTAAATAGAAAAATAAAATAAAAATTCGTGGCTTTGGCTTTGATGTTCCAAATTGTATGAGGAACAAGTTTGGATGAAGAAAAGTAGGCCCATTTGCAAAGTTTTTGATTTTTAGAAGTATCTCTTTGTGCATTCTTTCAAAATTGCCCAACTTGTGAATGGTGTAACTTGCTCAATTTTCCACATTTTTGAGAGTTCTTGGACTTTTGAAAGCTCTAAGAGTCCTCTAACCAATGTCTTTGGTCTCATCTCAATTGAGTTACCATGCTCAAAATATCTTCAAAACAAAAGTTGACTTTTGTTGACTTTGAAAATGACCAGAATGTTTTGAGCTATACCTCTCAAATGAAGCATTTTTGGACATTCTTGTGAGACATGAAGTTGTAGAGAATTGAATTTCCTTCAAAACAAGAGGTGGTGGAAAATTTCTAAGAAAGTATGAGAAAGTTATGATCACAAAGTTCATTGACTTTTCATCTAGAAACCCTAATTTAGAAAGTTTGACTTTGGGCAAATCTTGAGTTTTCTTGATGAATCATGATCAACCCTTGATCAAATGATGAATGTAACTTCAAAATGAGGATGTTGACCAAAAATCGAAGTTTTGACTGTATGTTGACCACGCTTGACTTTTGTCCAATACACCGATTTTCAACCATCCGAGCAATTGTCCGAGGAAACTTGACTTGTGAGGCTTGAAACTTGACATGGAGAATCTTTGAAGCATATGAGGAGGCATGAAGGCCATTGGAGATGTTGAAAATCCATCTTGACTTGAGAGATACCAAACCCTAGTTTGGGTTGATTGTCTAGAGAGTTTGTCCGATCAACTCGAGGAATCCTTGAGTATGGATGCATGAAATCTTTTGAGTAGATGGAGGGCAAATTTTGGGGTATGACAGGAACCAACTGATAATCTGGGAATGTAAAGCAATGGTGTTTCGGGTCGAAGAACTGGAATAGGACATGCATCATATCTTCTTCAAAACCGGAGATAACCAAATCAAGTAGATAACCATGTCTTTTGATGAATCGAGCATGGTTGGGAATTTCAAACCAATTCTTGTCGAGAAGGATACCCATGAAGTTGATTCGGATAGTCTTTCTAGAAGCCATAATCCCTACAAAACAGAGCAAAGATAAATCCCTAGGTCCTTGAAATAGTTAGAAATGATATGCCATGCGAATGATGTCATGATGTCATGTTTAGCACACACAAACAATTCACACAATGAGCCTATGTTTAAGGCTTGCATGAGGTATAGGTGATTACCCTATCAAAAGTTTGAGTTGGTTCATCCTGTCCCATAATAGTAACCGGTTCTAGGAATCTCACATCACGCATCTTTCGTAGGCGCTTATTTCAATACGACGCCAAGTGGTCGATCGAAAATGTCCCAAAAGTCTAATCTCAATGAGCGAGCATCGAGTATCAACCAACCTCGGTCTACACCAAAGCCGCCATCTCACTACCTTCTAATGGCCAAGATGGGTCAATTAAGGTTCTAAAAGTTTAGTTAGCGCTGATGACACCACGCAGAAGCCAAATACTATCTTCAACTTGGGAATGAAGAGTATCGACAACCAAAGTGTCACGCTAACGTAGCCATCATGTTGACCGCTTAGTTATACGCTAGCGGTCGCGATGATCTAATGCTACTTACCTAAAAGGAAACCCGGATCCGGTGTAGGATCCCCAACAATATAATACCCAAGCAACCCTTAAAGATAAAGCATACAAGTCAAACAAAAAAGAAAATGATCTAGAAATCCCTAAGGCAATTCTCTTTAGGGTGATTCCTATCCCAAGCAGAGTCGCCAGCCAGTAATACTTGAACTGACTTTGTAGGATTTTTGTATCCAAATGTGCGGATAGCAAGAGTCGCCACCGACTTTTATTTTTATCCAATTAAGGGAAGGTAAAAGTAACAAAAAGACCTTCGTTAGATCTCGAGTTCGGGAGAATGGTTATGAAAAGGGAAGGTATTAGCACCCTTTCCATCCGTAGTTATCTACGGGCTCTTAGTTGCTCTAGATCACCTTTAAAAAATTGCTTTCGTGTTTGACAAAGATGTTTTGAAGAAAGGCATTTCGCTTGACTTTGTAATGACTCATGTAGGAGTGTATACAAAGTGTTCGAAATGTTTTTGTTTTGAAAAGAGTTTGAACTTTGAAAAGAGTGTGTGGTGTGAAAAGCATTTGATAGAGCAAGCAACTAAAGACTTATTTACCCACTTAATTGGTCGCTTTGTTGTACTTCTACATTCCTTTAGAATGGCGCTAGCCATACCATTAGTTAGTAGGTAGCTCCATTCGCTGGATGTAAGCGGGACATTCGAAGGGACATCGGATGGTCATAAAGCAACTTGTAGGAAGTATCCTAGCACATTCAAGGACTATCATCATTTTTCGAGGCGACAATCGAGGGTCAAGATCATGTATTCGGAGGCGACATCGTGGGTCTTATGATCTTTGTATCGAAGGGACTATGATGATTTGTTTGAAAGGCAACGGTGCTAGAATACCCTACGCTCGAGGACTGACCATTTGAAATCGAAGGCATCGAGAGAGAATTACCCTAAGGGTGCGTGTGAAAGAAGTGTGTTGATTTCGAATATTTTATCTTGAAAATTAATGGGCTATGTTCAATTTTAGTCTTGCCATACACGCCTAATTACTAGCAATTTATAGGTGCGGAAAGTAAAATGCGAATGTAAAGTGCGGAAATGTAAATGTCCCACGCTATTACAAGGCTTTCAGCGATACATAATTTAAAATGCGGAAAATAAAATCCTAAATTAAACTATTACATCCCATATACTACATAATTGGAAAATGATACGATAAAATGATAAAGAGAAAATCGTCGAATCTGATCAACCTGTACAAAAAGAAGAATTCGGAAAATGCCATATGAATCGAACAAGAGAAAAAATATTAGAAAAATGCAAATTTTAATATGAGAAAATTAATACATGCTGGAAATAAGATGAATAAGTTAAAATAATTTTTTGGGATTTTTTGGAAAAGATTTAATAATTAAAATGCAATTAAAAGTGAATTAAATGCAAAATTATGAATAAAAATAAATATGCATGCAAATTATGTTTTTTAATTTATTAAATTAAATAAAGATTTTCAGAATATAAATATGAAAATAAAATATTTTTTTGGTAATTTTTTAATGCAGAAATAAAAATGTGAAAAGAAATTAAAATGATGCAAAAATATTAAATAATTAGAAAATATGGAAAAATAGAAAAATAGTTGAAGTTTGGAAAAAAAGAAGCAAAACTGGCCCTGGAGCGAATCGAACTCGTGACATGGGAGTGAAACCTTGAGATTGCTTGCCTCTACCACTACGCCATCTTGCACTTGTTGTCATGAAACGAAAATGTGCAACCATGAGCTACACGCGTCGTTGTCTGGTGGAGTCAAAGCACAATCAGCATGGTGGGGTCTAGGTAGCGCCAAGGAACGAATCAGAAGCTTGAAGATGCCACGACGCCACGGGGTCACCAAAGTCAACGACGCCGAGCCCTAGCTCCTGGCCGCCTTCTCCGGCGATCGTAACTTTAAAACCCGCAAAATAAATTTAAAGAGAAAGAAGGACCTTGTCCCCTAAACCGAACCTCCCGAATCCATTGGTGACCTTAGTTTTGGCTAAAACACTTGTATGAACCGGTTCAATCAAACAATCAAACGACCTAACCATGGTGATTTGTGATTTCCACGTGAACCTCACATGTAAAGCGCCAAACACGCTCTAATGGACACCTCAATTCAAACAAGCAAGCAAAAACGGTTAATGATGCATGGATTATGAAAAGCGAAAATCAAACAAATACCAAATCGGAGCTTGATGGATGTCACTGGCTCGAGGTATGAGTATGGATCGATCATTGAACCTCCAAGGTGATTGAGTGGTTAAATCAATAAACCGTAATTTGGAATTCGATTTTCAAAAGTTTTGAGAAAAATTTGGCAAAATAAGGACTCTCTCTTGGGCTAGGGTTTCGTCCTTTGTGCTGGCTGCAATGCTTGATATTTATAGAGGGTTTTGGAAGAGAAAAAACAAGGAAAAAAGATTGGAAATTGAATGTGCAAATATTTTCCAATAAATAAAATCAAATTTCTTTAAAAACTTGATTTTTTTTCTTTCCATATGCAAGCTATCACGATTTGGCAAGAGTCTTGGGCTTTCTTGGACATTAAGAAAGATATAAATCCAACTTATTTGATAAAATAACCTTATTTTCATATTTTATGTAATTTAATTTGGAATTAAATGGTTTAAAATCCAAAACAAAATCAATAAAATAGAAAATTGCCATGGCCAAGCATTTATGGATCAAAAATAACATCATGAACAAGTTTGGATCAAAAGATTATAGGCCCATTTGGAAAATTTTGCATTTTGACCAAAATGTCCTTTTGTGCAATCGTCAAAATCGCCCAACTTCTGAATGGTGTATCTTGCTCAATTTTCCACATTTTTGAGTGTTCTTGGACTTTTTGGAAAGCTCTAAGAGTCCTCTAAACAATGTCTTTGGTTTCATCTCAATTGGAGTTACCATGCTCAATATATCTTCAAAGCAAAAAGTTGACTTTTGTTGACTTTGAAAATGACCAGAATGTTTGAGCTATACCTCTCAAATGAAGCATTTTTGGACATTCTTGTGAGACATGAAGTTGTAGAGAATTTAATTTCCTTCAAAATGAGCTTTGTGGAAAATTTGAGAAAGTATGAGAAAGTTATGATCACCAAAGTTCAGCTTGACTTTTCACCTAGAAACCCTAATTTAGAAAGTTTGACTTTTGAGCAAATTTTGAGTTTTCTTGATGAATCATGATCAACCCTTGATAAAATGATGAATGTAACTTCAAAATGAGGATGTTGACCAAAAATTATGAAGTTTGACTGTATGTTGACCACAGTTGAGTTTTTGTCCAATACAACTGATTTTCAACCATCTGAGCAATTGCCTGAGGAAACTTGACTTGTAAAGCTTGAAACTTGACATGGAGAATCTTTGAAGCATATGAGGAGGCATGAAGGACATTGGAGATGTTGGAAGTTCATCTTGACTTGAGAGATACCAAACCCTAGTTTGGGTTGATTGTCTAGGAGAGAGTTTGTCTGATCAACTCTTGAGGAATCCTTGAGCATAGATGTATGAAATCTTTTGAGAAGATGGAGGGCAAATTTTGGGGTATGATAATCTCTTGCACTAATCCATGTGAAGACGATAAAATAAAATTACTTATTTTTGCTTCCTACTTTACCGCAACAACACTCTGCTCTTTGTTGTTTGCATTCACTAGCAGATGAGTCAATATATCGCCTCAAGCACTGCCAACAAAGTTGTGGTCTTCACACAAAGCATTGAGCTTATTCTTTAAATATTAATCCTTTTGAGATAAATTATTGAGTGTCTCTCTCTCTTCTTTCTCTCTCTCTCTCTCTCTCTCTCTATATATATATATATATATATATATATATATATATATATATATATATATATATATATATATATATATATATATATATATATATATATATATATATATATATATATATATATATATAAAGAGAGAAAGAGAGAGAGGGATCAATACACAGAAAGTTACACCATGAGTTACACTCGTCAAAAATGTCACTGATTAATATTTTTTAAAATCAACCGATGGATTGAAATATATCATCATATAGATCATACCTATAAATTTTGAGATTAATCTATAATGATTTACTATACGATCAAGATATCCAAAACTTAACGTCAAAATAGACTTTCATATAACGTTAATTTTGATGTAGTTCAATGACATAGTAAATCATTATAGATTAATCTCAAACTTTACAGGTATGATATATATGATGGTATGTTTCAATCCAACGCTTGATTTTAAAAAATATTAATCTGAAATGACGTTTTTGAGCGAGTGTAACTCATGGTGTAACTCTTCGGGTGTAATTTGATCCTCCTCATATATATATATATATATATATATATATATATATATATATATATATATATATATATATATATATATGTGTGTGTGTGTGTGTGTGTGTGTGTGTGCCTACCAAGAAGTGGTTTTGGAACCAAATATATATAGGGAACATGTAGATACCATTTGAGGGGTGTCGCACCAAATATCACATATACTTTCTTGAGTAGTATTGGTTAGGTGAGTGACCAAGTAATACTTCTCCTTGAAGTTTTTCATGTCATCAAACATATTTTTTTCCTTTCTAGAGGGAGAGAAAACCTTGACTCAAGTCCAAGTTGACAAAAGTTTCTTGTATTCACACTAGTATTGAATGACTTTGATCTAAGCCTAACTCAAGGGGTGCGGCTACAAAGAGGAGATCCCCATGTGATAGATAATCCTAACCTGAAAATCATTACAGGGAAGCCAAAATCTCATCCGAGAAAATATACATCATGGAAGGGGAAAACGAACTTTGTGTACTAACTACACAACCTCTTGCCGCTTTTAGGGGCAACACCCACCCAATAAGAGGAAATGGCCACCTTAGTAAATGTCTAGACTGATTTGTTAACAAAGATGGAAAAAGTGTGTTGTTTCTCTTAATCCACCCATAGGAGTTGATCTTTGACCTCTAAAACTTCACCATTTTGCTTATCCTCTTAATCCATTATTACTTCTTGTCAAAAGATTTAAAAAATAACGGCCATAAGTGCAAGCACATGATAGTGATTCTATCCACCACCTAACTTTATTATCAATTAAATCATAACCAAAAGCATATATATGTGCTCTAATATAAGTTTGAGTCTTCTTCTCTGGCCTAAGTCACCCACATATTCTAGATTGGTTAAAGGCAAAACTAAGAAAGCAAAGTGTATGGAAAGTTCTTTAAATCTAATAACACCAAGGTGTTGTCCTCTTCAGTAACAATATCGTCTTCTAGGATCCGCATGGCGGTCATACCTACAATGCTGACAAAAAGATAAACATGATAAAGAGTAAAGACATTACCTTAAAAAGCTCAAAACTTTCGAGATATGGCCATATTAATCACTAGGGTTCCAATGGGAACATAAAAGTAGAGAAGAAAAACCTGAGAAGATGAAGAAAGACACGATGATTCAAAAAGGAAAATTGAACTTTGTACCCCCACTTTTAAACCTGTACCCCCACTACAGTAATTTTTTGACTAAAATACCCTCATATAAATAGTACTACCTCTGTTCCTATATATAAGAGACAATTCATTTTTTAAATTCATTGAATAATCAATGTATTTGGTCAATTTATAGACTAGGTACATTGATTATTCAATGAATCTAAAAATTGAATTGTCTCTTATATATAGGAACGGAGGTAGTATAAGATTTTAAAAAAATCCACTCTTCACATTTCGTTTTAAAGTGTTCCGAATTCTCTCTCACTAGGTTGCATTCTAGAACAGTTATTAAAAGTCTTCCGATTTACAAAAATACAAACCGAAACAGTTCAAGTAAGTGTTCTAGTAAAAAATATGAACCGGAACACTTTTAGAAAGTGTTCCGGTTTTAGTGATTTGTTGCCATTTTTTCGGAACACTTTTAGAAAGTGTTCCGGTTTGCAAAGGACGTAGCGAAATAGTTTATAAAAGTGTTCCGAATTGGGAAACTGCATTCCGAAACACTTTTTCTAAGTGTTCCGAAATACATTCTGAAACACTCTCCACAAGTGTTCCGGTTTGGGTTTTTAAAAAAAAAATATTTTTTATGTTATTATTTTTTTCAGAATGCCTCGAAGATTAGGCCCTGACGGACGACTCCCTCGTAGAAACGACAGTGCATCTGGATCCGGGTCACATCCTCCGGAGGTGCCTAGGGGATTCCCGGGTGGACCATCAGGTTTATCTCTATTAGTTAGATACGAGCAACATTGTGCTCGACATTTGTGGTACGGAGAGGTAAGTAAATGAAAATTTAATGTGAAATGAATTAATTTAATTTTTGTCATAGTTTATTAATATGTTACATTTTTTCAACATTTTTTCTAGGAAAGAGGACCTAAAAAACAATTAAAATGTGTTGCACACGGCCAAAAACTCAAAGAATGGGTTCCTCTACAACTCCCTAGATTGATAGAAAGGTGGGTGACAAATTCGGCTCTTGCATATTTGCAAAGATCTAGTATGCTTGTTCGACGTACTCATGCTGTGAAGGGTCCCTATAAACATCATACCCAACTGGTTTCTTTCCTTTCTTCTTGACTCTTCCCTTGGTTTTTATTTTCTCAGGTGGTGGACATAAGGAAGTTGTTGCGGGGTAAGCAATTTCACTACACCTGCTTTTTAGTGCTCTTTTTCCAACAACATCTGATGATCTATACTTTCTCCATATTTCGTCCATTACATTATTCATGTCAATCTCCGATCTATCTTCTCCTTCTGCCTGCAATTCACCTTTCATACTTAACTTCCTCCAATGATCATGAGCACTCTCAATAGGTATAGGTACACCACTAAGCACATATATACCTAACTCATAAGCACAAGGTAACCCATAATTCGTTCTATGAGTACACCTACATATTTCTCTAGAAGTTCCAACATAATCAACTCTCTTTAACTCTTGTACAATGCGTCTCAAAGCAACTCTAGAAACAAAACTACGCAGGTTACCATACAATGGACTAACATGTGCATGCTCAACTTCATAAAAACTTTTTTGAAACGAAGCACGAACGTTGCCTATTTGTATCCTCAGGTTGTTGTTCATAGCTTCCCAGCATTTGACCATGTCACCTAGACTATTTCCCAACATCTGCTTTAGCTTCCAATGAGCGGATTCAACCCTAAAAATGAATGCATAACAAATATATAACATGGTAAAAATAGGTAAATATTAATGCATAATACGTATAACAAATATTAATGCGTAATATATATAAAAATATTTATGCGTAACATATATAAAAAAAATTGTAAATATTAATGAATAATATATATAAAAAATAATAAAAACAATAAAATAAAATACATACCGGTTAGTCGTGGTGTTGCCCAAATGAAGTACTCGATCAATCCATGCTCCAACGAATCTATGTCTATGTGGAATCAACCATGTGTCTTTCACATAATCAATAAAGTCCGCACAATTAAAACATGCTTGCTCAAGTTGTTCCAACTTTTGAGCATACTCAACCTCATCACTAGCCCATACAACTTCCTCCCATAATATGTCAATAGTCTCTTGCATTTCTTTCACCACATATTGCTTGCATCGCATCCCAACATTTTTGTTAATATGAAAACGACATAGCAAATTTTGTGTAGTAGGGAACACAATTTCCACCGCTTTCATCAATGTTAGATCTCTATCCGTCAAAATCACTTTTGGACGCAAATCTTTCTGCACAAACAATTCCTTCAGCTTCTCCAAGACCCAACAAAAAATATTTGTCTGCTCAGACTCCATATAAGCAAATGCAACAACAAAAGTCAACTCGGTCGATGTCATGCTAACAATTTCAAAGAGAGGTTGCCTATATTTATTTGTCTTATATGTGTTATCCATAACTAAGACAATGGGAAAAATATTCAGCAACTTGATGGAGTCTGGATGCGACCAAAAAATATCTCTCACAATATATGAACCATCTCTTTTTCTACTCCAGTAGACATACCCTGCATCCTCAATTAGCTTTAGCAAATGATGTATCTCAGTTCTTGGACCCCTTATCTCTTTTTGTATCACACTCTTTTGCTTATATATTTGAGTGATCCGAGTGATATTTTTAGGATTTCTCTCTTGCAGGGAAGTCAGATGTGTCTAGGAGGAACATGTCTCTTCGTTAAATAAAAAACATGTTGTTTTTCATCTGAGGTCAACCTGCCAACAAACGCATGACCTTCAAGCCTATTAGGTAATCCATGATTATGAACTCCACACTTTACATCTACCTTCCATTCAAACCCATCTTTTGACGGAGTCGATCTAATTTTGAACGGGCATCCACATCTCTTAGTTGCGCTCTGAGTTTCACTTTTATCCTTGTATTTTCCGCCTTTATCACACCCAAAAATATCTTGTTCCTCCTTCCTCTCTTGCCAGTTTCAGTGTCCGAACGCTTAATAATAATGGTGATTTTATTTCTTAATCCAACTTTTTTGATCCAACTAGTAGCATCTTCTCGTGTAGCGAATGTTTGTGTTGTAGTGAAAACATCTGTCGTATCTATGGAGGACTCATTTTTTTGGCAAACTAGGACTGAAATTTCCATACCTGAAAAAAAAATAATTCAAAAACGCGTTCTGGAACCCTTCAGAAAACTGTTCCGGTTTATAGTCCTGACAAACCGGAACACATGTACAAAGTGTTCCGGTTCGCACTGCTTACAAACCGGAACACATTTGCAAAGTGTTCCGGTTTATGTTCCAAAATTCTGGAACTCTTTTCGTATGTGTTCCGGTTTGTTTTACAATTTGTCATTTATACCAGAACACTTACACAAACTGTTCCGGAATGTTTTTTGGGAAATCCGGAATACATGTTAAAACTGTTTCGGTTTGTATTTTAATTACAAACCGGAATACTTACTGAAAGTGTTCCGAATTGTGTTCCGGATGAGTTTTTTAGACTGTTAATTTTTGACTTTTTCGTAAATGATAAAAGTGAAAAGGTAAAATAGTTAAATTATATTAAAGATAAAATTGACATTTTTACAAAATTGTAGAAGTACAGAATTAATAATGAGGATACAAAATACAATTTTCTTCAAAAAGAATAATAGAGAAAAGAATAAGCACTTTACAGATGAAAAAGACAAAAGAAAAATCAATTATATATATACACCCTCCAGACACATTTAAAAAATGGGATCCACTTTTTTTTTTCAAGAAGAAACTTCAAGTCACGTTAACAGCTCTTCCAAAATCAGATTGACATCATAAATACCTCATATTAATCACCAACTAAAATATTCATAGTAAAAAAAAAAGTGAAACTATAGTGAGTAGGTTTAATTTATTCCACGAGTGATGTTACTGGTGACCACAACTATTTTCTATTTGGAAGACATGACCTGTCAGAATCTTGTCATACTTGGTGGAGGCAAACTTTGTTTAGACATATTTTTCTTGTGTCATCCTATTATTTTGGAAATAAAGCATTGTTAGTTGGGATCATTGTTCCACAATCTCTCACCTTGACCAACTTAATGTTTAGTAATTTTCCCAACAGTTAAGTTGAAAAAATAATAATAAGGTTGATAATATGACACCTTTACTTTTGGTATTTTCAATACATCTTAGGATTCTTCTCATGAGACCAATATTGAGTCAGAGGCAGTGAGGCATTGAATTAAAATAATGGCCCACTCTGCTCTGTCTCATTGTGGTCGTGGCCAGTTCTTTAGTTAATGCACAAGACAAGACCACACCTTTTCCTACCATATTCCTAACATGCATCTTCTGTTTTTTTCATTTAATATTCGAAATTTAATTTGTCAAGCATTTATGATTTAGGTGGAGACTTCTAAAATAAAAATGCAAAAATATACATTCTTTTAATATGTCTTGATAATAAAAATTGTTTTTTGTAAATTATTTTTAGAAATAAAATGATCTTTAGCTAACATTTCTTGTTCTCTCAATCACAACGGTTCATTTAAAAAATCTCATCTTCTAGTTAATAAGTTAAAATAAATACATTTTTTTAAATAAAAATATATTTTTTTACAAAATTAAACTGCCTAACATTGAAATTGTTATTGCTTGAGATTGAAATGTGTTTTTCTTTAGAGCATACTTACTCTAGAAACAAAATATTTACTTTTTGTACATTGTAAAAACTTATTAAACATGTGTTTGGTTACATGTTTAGAATAGTTAAAATAAATTTCAAATATTTTAAATTGATTTTGATATATTTAGTTTTTATCAGATAAATTTTGACTTTGTTTTTAGAAATAATTTTCACAAGAATGTATAATTTTTTAATACAAACATGATGTTACTTTGTAACTTATTCTATTCAAACATAAATCAACAAGTATCTAATTTTTTTAAATATAAAATTAATTAATTTAAAATAATATTGTCATAAAAAATCAATCGATGATTAAAAAATCATTGTAAAGAGCATTCACAAGGTTTAAAGGGAGATTAAAGCTCATTGAAAAACTTTTTCAAATTTAAAATCCTAAACCCAAAATCTAAAAAATCATTTTAAATATATATATATATATATATATATATATATATATATATATATATATATATATATATATATATATATATATATATATATATATATATATATATATATATATATACTTTTTAAACATACAATAAAGGTTTGAGAGAGTGAGCTCACATGTAGATGGTGAGAGGTATTGTATGTGTGTCTTATGTTATTCTTAGGGGTGGTAAAATGGGTTGGGTCCGTCGAGTCGGTCTGTTTGACCCACCATTTTTGGCAGGTTGGGTTGAGGTTTTCGACTCGGTACTTTCAGTTGGCCCGCCCTATCTAACCCGCTTAAAAAAGCGGACCGAGGTGGGGCGGAGAGTGTTTTGCCCGCGAGCTTTTTGTTAAAACTTTTTATTTTTTACTTCGAATTAAACAACTTTAACTATAAAAATAACAATCTTCTCTTACGATTATGTTGATGAAATTGTATCTTAAATTATTATACAGACAAATTGAATTATAAGTTCAACGTTCTTTTTATAACTTTCTAATACATGTGTTGATTAGAAAATATTGAAATAAAAGAACAGTTGTATGACATGTAGAATTATTAAGTTTTCCATACTTTAGCTCACATGTTTTCTTTAGAAATAGATGTTGATTTAAAGAAAAGAAGGATTTGATTAGTGTATACGTGTGACAAATTTATGATCTAACTTTTAAGGAATCAGTCGATATAATATTACATGATGTAAACATTGAGAAAGTCAAGTGTTGATATTTTATGCACTACTATTTTATGCACTAAGATGTTTTATGCAGTGTAATTGTTATCATTGTTTGTCTTGTGTAAAATCTTAATATGGTTCTTTAGTAGTTAGTTTTTAAATAGGATTAGGATGATATGTATCGTTTAGTTTTTATTTTGATTTTTTTATATATTGTGATTGAGTTTATTTCGTTATTTTTTTTGTTGTAATTGATCTTTATTTATTTTATATTTTGAACTATTTGAACTAACACATGTTGAAGTTCTATTATGCGTTAAAAAAATATATTTTGTCGATTATTTGGTAATAATTAAATTTTTTATAAATTATGTAGTAAATTAAATTTTAAAATAAAATATATATAAATTTGGCGGGCCGGTCCGCCAATCCGCCAACTCGTTAGTAAACGGAACAGGCTTGACTTTTGAACTCGGACGCCTAAGTTGGCCCGCCCCGCCCCACTTTTAAACGGAACGGGCCACCCGCTTTGCCACTCCTAGGTATTCTGAAGTTAGTTTTTGGTCTTTTTTCAAAACTCTAAGATTAAGTTATATATATGACCCTTGGGCCTAGAAAAACATTTTTTTTCCAATTTTTGATGAGTAACGTGGGAGTAGAGAAAGACTAAATCTCCCTTTAGATGGTAGTTTTCATTTAACTGGTATTTTTATATCGTTATTCCTTGGAACACCTCAAAAGCCACATATGTTAAATGAGGTATATCAAGGATTTCAGACCCAAAACCCTAGGGGTGACCTAGAATGCACTTAGGGCGGCAATCACTACTTCAGGCACTCAAATCTACTTGAGGTACTCAACTCTACTTTAGGCGTTCGTCCAACACTATTGTACCTAGTTTGAGCGACCTTCTCCAGGATTATTTCTTTCTATTCCTAATGAAATGATCCCTAGTTTTTCAAGCACGGGACCTTGGATAACCCAAAATAGGTGGCACTCTTAGTGGTATGCTCTTGGAAAATAGCTTAAAGAACTACCATAGACGAGTCTCTCAAGCATCACTTGTAAAGGCAAACCCCTCAAGGAAAAATTGCAAAAGTGATTCTCTTAGGCAAGACTTTGAGATCAAGTCCCTCAACTATTGTTGATTACTAGTTCTTCTGGGTTTATTAATAGTACTTTCAAACTTTATCATCACTTTTATAATGTTTGGATTTCTTTGTATTTTCCCACTAATTTCAAAGTTTATGTTACTTTAGTTGCAAATTTAATGTATGAGGCAAGTTCCTTCAGCGTTGCTTTGGGGAAGTTCTTCATATGTTGAATGAGGTATTCCTTTGTGAGGTTCCTTTTGTAGTTGTGTAACATTATCATTATCTTACGTGTGATAAGGATCCTTCCTTGTAGATTCAACGTATAATTGCCATATAGGCGAAAATGATCTTTCAGTGAAGGTCTATCTTATAAATGCCTAATAAGCGACAAGTAACCTTCAATGATGATCTACTGTTGATAGTTGAAAACTTAGGTCAAGGTTTAAAACATATTTGTAATAATGATCTAACTCAAACATATAGCATAAAAGCAAATATTTTCACCATATATTAATCATTAACTTGTTCACATACAAAGTATTACAAGAAATACATACAAAATAAGGGTTAACTACCTCTATCTTGACACAGGGAAGGATTTAGCTACTCATAACCATGGTAGCTTGAGCAACAATTAATGAACAAAGCTTTGGAAGCATCAAACAAGAAAGGACCAAAGATTAAAGCTTGAAAGCTTTGCTTTTGATGAACAAATGAAGATGACTTTTTTCTCTCACAAATGTTTTATAGGTTACAAAGGGTGAAAATGAGGGAATGATCCCAAAAATATCTATAAAGTGCTGGAATATTCAAGCTTGAAATGCCTCGTCGAGCGAAACTCCCAACGATGCAACTCTAGTAGCTACTAGAATTTCTCCACTTGGCTCGCCTGGCTCTCATCGGGAAAGCCGTCTTTTCCTCGCCAGCTGCTCATCGAGTGAGCCTCCCCAATCACTGACACTATAATTTCATTGTTTCTTCTTCTTTAAGCCTAACTTAGGCTGCAAATTTTGGTCATAAAATGCTGAAAACTAAAAAAAAACACATTAAATATGCCATGGTTATAAACATTAATGCAAGAATCACTTAACTAAAGTCATTTTCATAATCAAAGGCATAGAAAAGAGCTTAAAAGTGTCATATATTGGTATAGAAAATAAGCTATAATTGACACTTAACAAACTTTCCCCAAATTGCATCTTTGTTTGTCCCCAATCAAAAGTAAATTTCCAAAGGAACACGAAGAAAATCTCAACACAAAATCAACCAAAGAAAATGCATGGTTCAAACTCGATATTCGCGTGCACAAGTCATGCTCAATCACTTTGCTATGATCAAAACATGATAATGAATTAGGCTCTAAACACAAACATCAAGTAATGCAAACTCTAGTAACAACATGTTCATATTTGAATCACCTACTTCTTACACATCCATATCATGAAGAACTATGTACACTATATACACAAAACATTCTCACTAGTAATCGTGCTAAAATCCAGATTAATTCATGCATTCATCTAATAAAACAAAAAGAACATCAAGGAAACAAAGATCACTTAAGGAATTTTCAAGGTTGTAGCTTGACTTAGGTTAACAAAAATGATATAATTATATAAGGCTATTGAAACAAAATGGTTAAAAATTATAAAGAACGTGTCAATTTTTACACAACCTCCATCTTGCTTAATCCTTACTTCTTATCCAACCTTCTATTACTTTTCTCATGGTGCAATCTTTCCTTTTCATTCACTTGTCTAATTTATTTTCTTTTCATTTGTTCTCTTTTTGAATACATTGAGATTTTTTTCTTTACAAAAAGATGCACCAATTTCACCAATTGAAATTCTAGTAAACTAGACTTCAAATATCCTATGACATGTTGAGACATCTGAATTCGACTTAAACAAACAGGCCAGGTATGAACACATTTAAAACAATACTGAAAAGTAAACAACACACCATAATTGTTAACACAGTTCGGAGCAACTCTCCTACATCTGGGGGCATAACAAGCCATGGATAAAATCAACTATAATAGTATCAATTCTAAGCTAAACAAGTCCTAATTTTACAACTTCTCACTTAATCACTACCCATTCTAACTTTATATCTAAGACTCGCCTAGATATGAGGCTCTCCTCAATCCCTCATAAATCATAGACAGAGATTGGATACAAACACATGAAGACAAACTTCCATGACATCAAAACAAAATACTCACTTCCATGACAATACCTAGCCAAGACTCTTGACTAAGAACATAACTTGGAGTTGCTTACAAGCTTCCTCCAAGAACAATAATTTCTATCTTAATTCACAAATATGAGGAGAACAATAACAGAGATTACAACTACGTAACATATCCTACTCACATGTCAAGTGGATTACACAACCAACTTTCCTAGAGAGTGATACAGACTCAGCCTTAATAATTACATCTTTTCTAATTTTGACTGGTACCTTTCTTAGGTTACAAATACTTTTGTTTATAACCTATATCTCAATTGGATTTGGACCTTCAATCATAACTCATCAAATGTTACAAGTCTGCATAAGATTCGGCATAATAATAGGTCTTCAATCAAAACTTTCCTAATTTGTCTCCATAATTATGAAGTTAATATTCTCCAATCTTCTGCATTCTTCTTGACCTATAAAACAGTGCCACATAGGTTAATATATTATCCTTAAAATATATTTTGTCATTGTGACTTAACAAAATATAACAGTCTCTTAAACTTAGGCGCGATGTTGAATAACCTTCTTAGGACATCTTGTCCAATATGTTGCTCTAGATGTTGAAACACTTCAACTCAACATATCTCAACATAAGATATGTCTTCTTGCTCAACCTGTTCTTCTTAGCAAGATAACACATCCTATCTAACATATTGTTGCTCTTATTTGTTTTACAAAATTAATGTCAATCCTAAAAATAGAGAATTAACACCAATTATTTATTATTTTTAAAGGAACCACTCTCCCCAACTTTAAACATTCTTTAATTCTAAGACAATGTTCTTGAATTCAATTTTTTTCAACAAAGAGGTATAAGTGTACAAAAACAAGAGAAATAAAATGAATCAACAATGATCTTCTGAATGATCAACAATAAACTACAAATTGGTACACTTAGTAATTTGTTGGATTTTTTTTTATTCACTCAACATATTTAAGGCTCAAAGTGGTTGAAATGCTCACACTTCTCACAAGGTAAAATGAATCCCTTTTGGATTGGTTGTTTTTATCATTAACAAAATTTTCCTTGATCAGTTCTATGTTTCCAATATTTCAAAATGAATACAAGATTTAACATGAATCACACGATCTAAAACAGAGATTACTAGAAATAATATATATTTTGTGAACTTTGGAAACTCGCTCACTTTTGTGGTTTTGTCCTAAATGATTTAAACATGAACAGGTGCTTACGAATCAATGCATGACAATATTTGCATAAAACGTCAACTTCATTATCATTCTATCATTCTACATAGAGATCAAATTATACCTTGATTGCGCACATCATCGAGACTTTTATCATCACCTCCACATTTTAGAGTTGGCAATTCAATTTCTTTGAAATTCTTCTTATGCTTTAGCACAATTCACACAATCACAAGGACAAACACAAAAAATTATTTTGTATAATCATAAAATTAAACACATAAATTACTTCAACCAAAATAAAATTACTTTCAAACTTAAACATCCAAGGTCTTTGGTGTAAAAACACCGACAAAAAGTACTCGCCAAAGTGCAAAATAGAAATTATACAACAACTAAACTTGTTCCAACAAAAACCGAAATAAAAGCAGTAAAATTAAATTAAATGACCAAGGCTAAAAAAATCTTCACTTTGTAGAATGCCTTTGGTCACCTCCATCCATTAATTTTCCATTCCATCAACACCACCCACGACACCATCACCATTTGCTGATGTCCCCTCCGAAAAGAAAGGATGCCTGCCCACGGGCCAATTGTAAAGCGCTTTAAACCCATCCTGAGTCATGAGAGGAAAGTCAATTGTTGGGTTTCTAATATGAATTTGCAAGGTCTCCATCGAAACATGCATATTCCTGAAGGATCTTTGAGTAGCTTCCATCACATCCCAACTATAATTGCAAATCTCTTTATGACTTGGATCATAATCAGAGTAATCTAGAGGCAAGGTAGTTTCACATGCATTAGAAGACTCTCATGCTCAACCTGTACTTTTCTTTTTCTTTCCCAAACTGTATCTTTCAGTGTAAGCATCATTAATGATACATCTAACCTTTTCATTAACCTCGGGAAAAATAACCCACTTCCTAAGACAAAGTGAAGTAACAAGAAAAGGAAAGATCAAAGGAATATGAGCATTTACCCCAGGCTTACGGGTGCTTTCAATGAAAGCTTCATCTCATTTGCAATAATTCACGTCGCATCCACTTGCTTGTTCTCGTTGATAAAGTGTATAAGAAGAGAAAAATCAATAGGTGCCTTCAAATGATGCAACAAAAGCTTGATGTTGTGAAAAATCAACAAGAGAATGGCTTGCGCTTCAGGTGTCATACATTCCCTTATATACTTCATCAGCACCCCGACATTGTTCAAATCGACACTTTTCCTTCAAGCAGTACTGTTTGGAAATTACATTGAAATATATTTCCTCGTCGAGCTCCCTTGTGAAGTCATCAAAATTAGAAAATCCCAAATTGGATAGGCTACCCAAAGCTCATTAATTGCTTCCCATTCAAATTTCAACTCTTTTCCACGGACATAGGTTTTGAAAAGAACACATCCTCTAGTGTGAGGGCATTTGCATAAAATTCCTTACCAAGTCATAAGTGATCCTGTCCATCGAGTAAATTAGTTTACACCAATCTTTGCACTCAATAATTCTAACCACATTCTTATAAGGACCTTGAGGGTTGATGTCGAACCTTTTCTCTGATAAGATATGTCCGCTCAAGCTCAATAAACCTAGCTCGATGTTCACGATGAACCGCCTTGAATAAAACTCTCTTAGAAGCCTAGAGTTACCTCCTCGATGGTCTTTTGCTTTTCAAAGCCATTGAAACCTTAGGTTCCATCTGCAAAACAATTCATAAAGAAAACATGTAACACCCTTCTAAAAAAACCCCGCGAAATACAAAATAATTATTTTAGAGTAACATGCTATCAAGGATGCTACAATTCATTAAAATAAAAATTATATTATAACACGTAACAATCATATTATAACACTGGAATATTTCCAATCATGTTATAACCCATACAATAATGCAATGCAACACGACTTTATGCATGTGGTACCAATTGTGAATTATGTTCACTACACTGTTCCATTCCAACCTGGACCCAGTGTCAACATCCGTTCCATTCCAACATGGACACAAATATGCCTCACCGCCCATTCCAACTCGGACACGGTTATTGACCAACTAACTAATTCCACATAATGGGAATTAGATACTCACAACAATGATATGTATGCATGCACATCTTTAACGTATACAATATCAACATTAATTGTGATAACAACATTTTATCATAAATCATCTCCAATCGCATACAACCTACACAAGCAATTACATTCCAACCCGTAATGCTATCACCAACATACATAATCCAGCAACATTATGCATTCATAACAACACCACAACAAACACATAGTTACATATAAGCCAAAGTATACAAACAATGTATAAACCAAGCATAATTTAGGAAAATCGAGAATTTTTAAAATAGAATCGAGCTACTGCCATTTTCTTCATTTTATAAAATAGAATATTTTATTTAAGTCACGATGTCCAAAATGGTGATTAAAACAGACTTACGGTTTGAAAGTTATGAATTTTTTCAAAATAAGTATTTTTCCAAAAGCTTCGGTGGTAATCGGTTACCACAAGGAGGGTAACCGGTTATCACCAAGTCAGTAGCGTAATATTTCTTTTAAAACACGCGGTAATCGGTTACCACCCTGGGGTAACCGGTTATCGAAGCCAAAATTGAAATTTCCAGAAAAACAACATAGTGGTAATCGGTTCCCACCCTGGGGTAACTGGTTCCCACGAGGTCTGTAGCATAAAAACATCATTTTGACAGCATTCAGCATTTTCCAATTCATCCAAATTCAACCACAATAAATTACAACACCAAAAACAACTCCAAAAACATCAATACAGTGCAATTCTAACATGAGACAACATCATATAACAACACTATAACATCAAATTGTATCAATTCCATCAATTTATGCATTTATGGTCTAAAGTTCCTAAACCTTAATATCCTAAAGTGGGATTCCTAATCTACTCAATCCATCCTATTATCTCAAAACCTATAATGCATAATAACTAGAGAAGTCACCCCTTACCTTAGCCAAGTTCTTGAGTTCTTGAATCCTCTTCTCCTTTGCTCTTCTTCTCCTTGTAACGTTCTTTCTCTTCTCACTTTTGTTTCCAAATTTTTTCTTCCCAACTCTTTATTTTTATTAATAAAAATAATAAAATAGAGTTAGTAAGATTTACTTACTTACATCCCCATTCTACTAACCACAACATAAGTCCACTTTCTTTTCTTTTCCTTAATTTTCAATAATTCCAATAATTCCCAAAAATCCAATTTTAATTAAATTAATAATTTAAAATTCTAAATTATTAACAATTAAAAATATGGGGGGTTACAAAACATATCCAGAAACAACACCAAAATATTAGCAAGAAGATACTGATGGACATGACAGAACTGGACCAGAGAACAAACTAAAAAAATTGAAACATTGATGTCGCCGCTAGCTCACACGGAGAGCAGCTCACTGCTGCTTTTCCCAGAGATACACGCGAATCAAACCCAAAAATAGGTGTTCACAAAATTGTCTCAACACCATTTTTTTCAAATTTCCATCCAAACCAGGTATCAATCATCATCTTACTCAAGAATAGTGCACCTATTTCACCCTAACCATGTTAACCTTACTCCAAATTTTTGGGTTCAATCAATCTACCCTGACAACATACATCCAAAATCTCGCATACCACGTGTAACCCTAATTATAACAAGAAGAAATTAGAATATACCTTGAGAGTTTATGATGAATGCAAGAAATGAGAGCACAAAGTGTGTGAGAAAGAGAGTAAGAGTAAACGTTGAGTGAGAAAGAGTGAAACATGTTTAGGGTTTGAGAAAGGATGTTAAAAATGGCCAAACCAAAAACTTTTGTCTAAGACAAAGGAACCTTTGCCAAGGATGGACCCAAATTTTTGTGGCCCATAGAACTAAAAATAAATAAAAAAAACTTACCACACACCCACTATAAAAAATAAAAATAATAAAATTGAAATTTTGTTATCGCTGCACTCTCGCCTGGCGAGCCACAGGCGAGCAGCTCGCTGCTACCTTGCCCAACGAATTTGAGAGAACCAAAAAAACTAAAATTCTTCCTGCTGCATTTTTTCGACCCCATTTTTACACGATTACTTACACAACATAATCAAAGGCATAAATACTTACAATATTGGGGTGCATTCCAACAAGCGCTTTGTTTAACATCGTTAGAGCTCGACGGTCTATGGTGACTTCAAGGATCACCAAGAGAAATGATGCAAGTTTCTCGATTAAATTGTCCGCTAAGATAGATCTTTAACCTCTGCCCATTGAAGGTCCAATTCTCCTTTGAAATTTGGTCTTCCAACAAAATAGCTCCATAATGCTTCACTTTCTTGATCAAGAACGATCCTGGCCATTTTAACTTCAACTTTCCCGAAAAAAAGATTTAACCGGGAATTGAATAGAAGCACTATTTGGCCAACTTGAAAATCCTTTTTCCAAACCTTCTTACCATGATAGGATTTCACCTTTTCTTTGTACAACTTGTTTGAATGATAAGCATGATGTCCCATATCCTCTAATTCATGCAATTGGACTTTTTCGTTTTTTCCAGCCAAATTAGAATCAAAATTCAAAAAAATTAAAGCCCAAAGAGCTTTGTGTTCCATTTCAACCGAAAGATGATCATTTTTGCATTGACCATTTGGAAATAAGTTAAACCAATTGGAGCTTTGTATGCAATACAGTAAGCCCACAAAGCTTCATCAAGAACTTAACACAATTTTTTCTTCTAAAAGTCACTCCATCTCTCTATTTGACGCCTTGGCTTGAACATTCGCCAGGTGGTATAGTGTCGTCAGTTTATTCTTTACACCAAAATGTTCTAAAACTTTTTCAAGTTGTGCATTGCAAAAGTGCAATCTACCATCACTCACTAACACTCAAGGCGTACCAACACAGGAAAATATATTTTTCTTTAAAAACTTAATTACTGTTTCGCCATCAACATTTTGTGAAGAGATTTCTTCCACCCACTTTGAAACGTAATCAACCACAACTAGAATGAATTCATTAGAAAATGATGGAGAAATGGTCCAATGAAATCTATACCCCAACAATTAAATAATTCAATTTCTAACATACTATGTAAGGGAATCTCATCTAGTTTCCCAATTCCACCACTCATTTGGAAACTATCATAGTTCTTCGCATGCAAGTGAGCATCTTTAAAGAAAGAAAGTCAATAAAAGCCCGATTGGAGGACTTTTATTGTTGTATAAACCATTATAATGACCTCCAAGGCGAAGTATGACAATGACAAAGAATGCTTTTAGACTCCTCAATTGTGACACACCTTCTCTGAAGATTATCACTACCAAGCTTAAAAAGGTAAGGCTTATCCCACACAAAATTATTGGCATCAGACAAGAATATCCATTTTTTTATTCCAAGTTAGATCTTATGATATTAATTTGGTTGCTTTATAGTTAGAAAATCAGAATACCGAGGTCTAACTTGTACCATAAACAATTTTTCATCAGGAAATTCTTCTCTTACTTCGTTCTCTTGCTTGTTACTTCCACTTTGACCAAATAAGAAAAGTGACCTGCCACCAAATTTTCAAAACCTTTTCAGTTGTGAATTTCTAAATCGAATTCTTGCAACAAAAAAGACCCAACGAATAAGTATTTGTTTTAAATTCGGTTTGGTGAAAAGATACTTAATCACCGCATGGTTAATGTACACCACAACTTTTGAACCAATAAGGTAAGACCTAACTTTATCAAGAGCATACACTATTGCAAGAAGCTCTTTTTCAGTTGTTGTATAATTCACTTGAGCTTCGTTTAAAATTTTACTCGCATAGTGTATGGCATGAAATTTTTTGACATCCTTTGTTTAAGCACCACACTAACAACATAATCACTGCCACACATTAGTTCAAAACTAAGGGTCCAATTGGGCGTGATGATTATGGGTTTGTGATAAATTTTATTTTAAATCATTAAAGACAATTAAACAAGCATCATTAAATAGAAAATACTTATCTTTGTTGAGCAAATTGCTCAATGGCTTTGCTATCATTGAGAAGTCTTTGATGAATCTCCGATTGAATCCTGCAAGACTAAGGAAACTTTAGATTCTCTTCATATTTGTCGGTGGCGGTAGCTTCTTAATGACCTCAATTTTTATTGATGAACTTCTAGGTCTTGGAGGAGACTTTGTGGCGAGCACAATTCCTTGAGAACCATAAAGTGGCATTTTTCCCAATTAAGGACCAAATTAGTTTCCAAACACCTTTCAAGCACGATATCCAAATTTTTCAAACGTGACTCAAATGAAGCTTCGAAAACATATAAATAATCCATAAAAACTTGAATACTATTCTCGATCAAATCCAAAAAGATCGCTTTCATACATTGTTATACCCAAAATTATCCCTCTTATTCTTGAAGTCAATACACATCTCCATACTCAAAATTCCCCATGGATTGATCAGACAAACCCTCTCCTAAGCAATCAACCCATAAATAGGGTTTGGTTTCTCTCAAGTCAAAATTGACTTCTATTTCCTCAAGGTAACATCATGCCTCCTCACATATCTCAAAGCATCACCATGTCAAATTTCAAGCCTCATAGCTCAAGTTTGCTCAATCAATTGCTTAGATGGTTGAAAATCAGTTGTATTGGACAAAAAGTCAAATGTGGTCAACATACAGTCAAACTTCATCATTTTTGGTCAACATCAAGATTTTGAAGTCACATTCATCATTTGATCAATGGTCGATCATGATTCATCAAGAAAGATCAAGGAATGGTCAAAAGTCAAAGTTTCTAAATTAGGGTTTCTTAAGGGAAAGTCAAGAGAACTTTGACCAGGCATAACTTCCACATACTTCATCAAATGTTTTTCCACCAAAGCTCATTTTGAAGGGAATTCAATTCTCTACACCTTTGACTCTCACAAGCTTTGCCAAAAAAATGCTTCATTTGAGAGATATGAGCCAAGACATTATAGATCCTCATAAAAGTCAACAAAAGTCATATTTTTCCAAAGAAGTGTACATGAGCATGGAAGCTTCAATAAATATGAAATCAAAAGGAGATCTTAGAGGACATCTTAAGATTTCTAAAAAGTCCAAGAACACTCTCAAATGAAAAAACTTGAGCAAGTTATGGCTTGGGCAAAAATGGAAATTTTGAAGAAATGCATGAAGAAAATATTGATCAAACTTGAAAATTTTCCAAATAGGCCTATATTTCTTTGATTCAAACTTGTTTCTAACATTATCCATGACCTATAAGACCAGCCACACTCCCTTTTGTTATTTATCTTATTTATTTTTTAATTAAATCATTAAAATTCAAATTTAATTAAAATAAAATACAAAAATAAGTAGCATGCATGTAAGGCCTTGGATTTAAGTATCTTGAGGACCAAGAAAGCCCATGATAGGCCAAATCGTGTAAAAATTGATTGCATGAAGATTGAGCAATTTTGGAAATATTACATTTGATTTTTCAATCAAATATCTTTCAATGAATGCAATATATTTTCTCACAAGTCTTGACCTAATTCTTCCTCTATATAAACACAAGACCACACTATGCCAAAATGACCCTCTGAAAGCGCTTTTTGGGCTTTAAAAGCGCCAGAGGTGGCGTCGCTAAAGGTTTTAGCAGCACTTTTTGTTTAGCTGCCAGAGGCCTACCTATGAAAGCGCTCATCAAAGCAGCCTCATAGGTAGACCTAAGGCGTTGATTTTTGGAAAAGCGCTTTCATAGGTGCCTGAATGCAAAGGCATTCTAAAGTAGGCCTGCGCCCTAAGCGTTTTAGGCCTTATGAAAGCTTTCACCAAAAGCGCATTCATAGGTAGGCCTCACGAAAGCGCTTTTAAAAGCGCATTCATAGGTGGCTATGGGTGCTTTTACTCAAAAGCACTCTCATAGGTGGCTTATGAAAGCTTTTTTGTTAAAGCGCTTTCATAGGTTTTCTCGAAAAATCAAAATTTAAAAATTTCTAAACCCTCAGCGCAAACATGTGATTCATAAACCGGTAATTTACAATCTTATATACAAATATCATTATATACCAGTGTTATCCAAATACCAAATTTAAATATTATATACAAATACCATTATATACAATTCATATCCAAAATATATATACACCATTGTAATTCAATTAACATGTTTTTAAACGTACCAAAATCAACCCTAACAAATCAGCTATATAACACTAAGTAAATTAGTCCTAATGTACATATATATCCAAGGTCCTGATCCTGCAAGATATGAACATAATAACACGGTCAGTATTGTATACACAAAATAATGTATTCATAACCATTTTCACACAACAATGTATTCATACCTTATAAGATTCTTTGCTCAATAAAATATTGACACAACTTCTCTTTGAGTTCTTCCAATTGAAGTTTCGAGTAATATGGACACTTGTATTCATCAAAATACTACATAACAAAACAAAAATATGCATGATTTAGTTAAAAGTAATAAATTGTATGCAAAATCCGATAAATAATAAAACAAAGTATAAATCCATAATAAGTTATAAATCCATACCATGATTGGAATCTCGATTTCATTCATTTGAATGATTTCTTTGATAAACTTCAAAACGAAGTATCCGTAATCTATACCGTTTTGTTGTTGAGGGCACTACATAGAAAAACAAATAAAAATATATAGATGTATTGTTTTATCAAGTAGCATAAATATTATAAGCAAAATTGTGGAAATAAATATACCTCTACTTTGATCCAATTAATGTTGTTTGATTTAAACCGTGGTACCCGTGCTTTCCTTTGACATCAGAATACTTGTATTGAACTGACAAAATTAAAATATTTATTTAGAACAATGACATAGAAATAGTTAAATATATAAACACAAACGAATATTTAGAATAATGTTACTTACGTATCAATCATTAGCTTCATTTCCGGATAATTTGTCCAATCACCATCAACCGAATTCAGGTAATACACCACTTCTTTTATGGGATCGATAGCAAGCAACAACCAGTGACATCTATAAATTAAAGCAACAATTTAGATGAAAATTTTAATGTAAAAAATACAAATATTAAAAGGAACTTAGAATGAAAATCTAACCCTGAATTATACGCCAAAAGATACAAGCTTTCTGTACTGCCAGTTGTCATGAATTTATCGACCAAGTGCTCTCTTACTGAATCTGGTTCCCTAGCAATTGTTGCTCCACTGACACGGGAGGAAGACACGAAACGGAATCTATTTGACAATTGATTCCCGCGCATCAATTTGTCAAATAACATCCTTAAATAAAAACATAATTAATATTAGACTATTTCAATTAAATGTTTTAAAAAAATGTTCAACCAATTAAATAATATATTGATCGGGTTACCGGATGTACGAGTGCATAACATTGACGCCTAATTCTCCATGAAAGATTTGTTCCATGTCCTCTTGTCCAATTGTTTGGTACATGGAAAACCAAAGATGCATCCATATCCATTTGACGAATACCACCATTCATCAAATCGATATGCCAACTAGTGTTCCACAACTGCCGAAATCTAGGCACAAATTTACGGACAAGAACCCTTTTCTTAGGTGGTACCTACCAACTTTCGCTCACTGTTGTGACCCTTGAAAAGGTACCTAAAAATCACATAGACTTATGTAAGATATAAAGTTATGCGTTTTATTCGATAATAAAATTAACACTTTAACGTACCTCTCTTTGCGATGCAACACGGACTGCATGCAAAATCCCTTTATCCTTAGATGCGGGTTTTGTAGGAGTCTAAAGTTACCATGTAAAAAATTGAGGTCAGAACTATCAGTTGAATAAAGATTCATAATGGCTTTCAACATACCGATCATCTATGAAGATGAGGTTTATGGCCATGCCACAAAAGATCCTATTGCATCTCGCAAAGATGTGGTCTCGCAACAATGTCGTCGGTAGCATTGTATTCGATCTAAAACAACATCAACCGATACCTTCATGTGGCCATCCAGGAGCGGTCTATGGTGAATTAAATCTCCCGAGGTGTTGTGCACTTTTCCCTTGCCAACTACCCGATAAGTCGGCGACGATAGGTATAGCTGACAACATGAAATGCGTTAAACCAATAATAACCGTTACACTTCCTTTAATGTTGACAATAATAACCAATAATAACCGTTACAATTAAACTTTCTCTAATAGATTAACATCTTAATTACCTCGGGAAATTTATGTTGACAGTTGATACTAGCCTTGTCACTAGTTTCTTTCAGCTGTGAACTGCTCTTTTCCGCCATATATCTCTCTTTATCCTTCTGCAGTTCACTCACTTGTGCTTGTAAATCCTGCAATGTTTGCATCTACGCATTGCTAGGATTTTTTCTGGATTCTTATACGAGGTTGGAGTCACACCATGACCTTTACCCTCACCTATCCTAATACTCAGCAATAGTGCGCGATCAGTACGCCCGATATCCCGTCATCACCGGATACCGATTGCGATATAGTCTCACGTAATTCATTTACATATCAAAAATTAAAGACACAATGTTAATTATATATTAATAAACATTTAATATAATTTAATTAAAGACACAATGTTATACTTACACACTCATCATAAACATGTTGTAGATCGGGAGTAACAACTCGATCTTTGCCAACACGAACTTCCTTCCACAACACATGTGCGGGTAGTGATGTTTTGTCACTTTGTGTCTCTTCCAACTACGCATTGTTACAAATAATAAAATCATCAATTATAATACATTAAGAGAATTAATAAGATCGTAGAATTGATATTTACTTACAATTTTTTCTTGTAAGCGTGCATATCCCAAACGCCCTTTTTTATATGGATATGCGGGTTTTGACGCTCTCTCGATTCTGATACTCACTTTCTTGAAATTCTCGTCTCTTATTTGGCCTACAAAAGCAACCCATTCTTCGGATGTAATGAAGCTCTTATATTTCTTTGGACGTTCAGGATCCTCTTTAATAAAATTTCCTGCCTCGTCTTTAAGATAGTTATTTGTTAAAAAAGTTCTCCACCCTCTGTGTTTTTACGGCCAAGCCCATTATATACTTTTTTCGGGCATCTTCAATGTTAAAGGACCTCTACAAAAAAACATACGCATAGAGGGTGTTAGTATTTGTAATTTAAACACATTATCAATATAAAGCAAATAACAATTAACAACCATATCGATACCTTTATCTCAAGACAAATTTTTGTTTAGCCTCGTCCAACTCTCCTTTTTCCATCTAAGAGTGGTGATCGGAATGTGCATACGAATAAGCGCATCGAAGAGTTTTGTCGACTTTGATTACACCCAATTAGTTGGTTCTCATTATTCCAATCTACATTATATGTAACTCCTCTATCTCAATCACGGATGGTTCCCTGCATGATAGTTATGCCTCATGTGATGTCCTTTTCTAAAGTATCTTGTGGAACATTTTCTTGTGGAACATTTTCTGAAATATCTTGATTACTAGCCATTTGACTGTAATAAAGAAAAATAAAATAAAATTAAATGACATATATAAAATTCCATAATCATATATACTATAAAGAAAAAAATGAAATGACATATATTTAAATTTTATTGAATGATACAGGCTATAATTATATATACTATAATGAAAATAAATGAAATGATGTATATTTAAATTTTATTGAATGATATAGTCTATAATTATATATACTATTACCTTTTCACTAACATCTCTTTCTTTTCTAGGTAGGAATATGTTCTACTCGTCTCTTAACAAGCGGACGGTTGGATTGATCCAAATACCCTCATTATGATCATTTCTAATACATGATTCATTCTCATTTTGATCATTTATGGTAAAGATTCAATGTCAACACCAATATCGCCTTGGTCTCCAATGTTTTCATCAATTACTTTGTTAGAAAAGCACTATAGACCATTTCGTACTTGTCGATCGTGACATAGCACACTTGTTTAGCTTGAGAGGCTAGAATGAAAGGCTCATCTTTGTACCCGACTGTTAAGATCCACTTGCTAAAATCCCGACTTATCCATTCGGATACCATTATTATTTTCAACCCACTTGCAACCGAATATAGAATCTGAAATTTCTCGTAATCAAGCGCCCAAATCTTCGATAACCCCAAAATCGACAGTTTGCAAATTTCGGGTTTAAGTCCTTCACACTTGATATGTGCATTGCTTGACTACCAAGGTGACACCACTATTTTGCATAGTACTTTTATCATCTTGTTCTTTGGTATAAAATGTGTATCCATTAATTGCGTACGCTATAAGAAAACACAACCAAACTTGGACCATATGCTAAACATCTCAACCTTCATTCGAGGCGGGATCTGAGCGATACTTTGAATAAATATGTTCCTTAACATGGTATGAAACTTGATTGTGCTCTCATACAATCCAATTTCATTTCTATTTGGTTTAAACCTCGAAGAACACCCTTGTGGATTTGACACGGCTCACCTCAATCTCATTGTGTAGAACATACAAATGCACTTGATCCGTTCGAACCTTGATAATGTCACAACTTTATTTCCATTAGCTTCACCTTCTTTTTTCCAACAATATGAGATTTGGGAGTCAATTGATTGAACATTTGACAAATATTGGACAAAACTCAACCGCTTCTTCAACAATGTGTCGTTCGACAATACAACCCTACTGGTCGACTTTGGTTTTCACATACCCTTTTAATATTTTATATAACGTCCGAGGGGTATCCATCTCATATAATTTGGTCCGCACAATTGTGTCTCTTTCACAAGATGAGCGACAAGATGAACCATTATGTCAAAAAACGAGGGAGGAAAATACATTTCAAGCTCACACAAGTAACAATTATCTTTTTGCAATGTTGGTAAGATCTCGGGATCGATCACCTTCTTATGATTGACTTGAAGAAACAAATTATTACGCTTACTTTTTTTTGGCGAATAGAACGTATACTATATCGAAAATGTTCCATTATAACATGGCAATCATGCATCTTTAAACTCTTTAACTTGAGGTCTTTCATAGACACAAGTCTTCTAATATCTCGATGAGTAGCCTCTCGGAACTTTAACTCACTCTTGAAACTTACACAATATTTTTTCTCCTTTCTAGATATAGTGTAAACTAGTGGTAGATATGTCCATCTTCCTTTCTTCACGTCCCGATTCAGTTCTTATTCCATGTCTACCATGTCCTCCCTTGCTTTAAGGCCATCCTTAAACTTCCCTTTTATATTGAGTAACATACCAATAACTGTCAAACATATTTTTTTCAATATGCATCACATCAAGAAAATGTCTTCGTCAAAGATTTCAATATGGCAATTAAAAATCGAATTCTTCTTCCACCCACTTGTGAGAACTTTATGTGTAAAAGGCTTGCCAAACCGAATATTCACATCTTTCACCTTTTCAAAAATTTGATCACCGTCAATCGCGGAGCTCTACGTTGTTCGGTATCTCCATTGAACGCTTTTTCTCCATCCACGATCTCGATGTTTAGAGGTTAAGAATCTCGATGATCGAGAAAGACATTCTTCTAACAAAGTTTCAATCGCATCGTATTCGGTTTCATCTTCATCATACAAGACACTTTTTCACCTTTAATGTTATACTGGGATAGATTTCCGTATGTTGGAAAATCGTTAATTGTTCCAAACAACACGCTCTCAAGTTGAAACTTTCTTTCCTATAACCATCATAAACCTCCACACCGTTTCTCCACAAAATTCAAATCTTCGATTAATGGTTCCAAGTATCGTCTATGTCATTTCTCGGTTGATTAGGCCTAAAATTAACATAGATAACAACATGTATTACGCTTCATACATAGCCATGAGGTAGGTTATAAATCATAAGAATCACAGGCCATGTGCTATGAGATAATTTGAATACTGCGGTGTCATTCCATCCGCAGACAATGCGGCGAAGGTTTCTTGCTTTATCCAAATTGGGATAATCATTATCAATTTTCATCCACTATGGAGAATCTGCGGGATGTCGAAATTTTCCATCAATAATTCTTTAATCTAATGCCAAGTCAAGTGTCTTGAATCGGTTTATTATGATACATCCGCCTAAAATCTGGGATTATAGGAAAATACCATAAGACTTTTGGAGACAACTTTTTCTTATATCGAGGCACCGTATTTAGGACACTCGTTTTAACGATGCATACTCGTTTTGAAACAAAATGCAATCTTTAGACATGCATGTATCTTATCATAGCTCGCTAATGTAGTACAACATCTTTTTGCCTCCTACGTTCGATTGGGAAGAACATTATCTCTGGTAGCATATCTTTCATATGGCTAGTAACTTCGGAACGCTTATCCCGACCATCCATTGCGGACTTTAAGTTGTACAACTTAACATCGCTTGAGACAATCTTGTGAATTTTGTACAACCATTATACAACGGTTTCTACGCATCGCTTACCAACCTCTCGAACATTTTGGGACAATCAGATCTTCTTCAAGCGCTTTCTCGCAATCTCTGACTCGATCATAATCGTATGTATCTCTCTGCAATCGCCTTTAGCATAGGTCCTCTATCCTCTCGATTCAACATTCTGTTACTTTTCTCACCATGAATATTCCATATATAACTTTATCAATTCCATACCATATTAAATGTGATTCCAATGAAATCGGCCAACCGATTCTCAACATACCAATAACAAACAAGGACATGTCATTCGACGGGTCTTTGGCGCGCACAAAGAAACTTAACAAACTCCGAAACACCGGCCTCGTAGTCTTCGACAATCGATTGGAATACATCCATGTCTTATCCATATCAACTAATTAGTGCACAAAGCGATATTATGCTTTCGTCGTACGCAAAGTATAAGCGAATGGATCCGTATCAAGAAAACGCAACATACTGAAAGGCAATTTAAGACAAATTCATCACAATACGATGAATTGAGAAAGAACCTCAATTTATCGAACTCAAAGAAAGAGAATGAGCGTCAGACGTCGAACTAGGGCGGGAAAGCAGCGCTAATTCAAAGAAAGAAAACTTATATTATAAAAATGGGATGAATGTACATGAATGAATGTAAGTGAAACTAATATGATAAACCAAATTCAATGTAAGCTATAAATCGACCAAGATCTTTAAAGCAATCATCAAACGTTTACCTTATGTTTTAAATTACACATTTTCCCTTCAATGGCTCGTATGATGAAATGGTTGATCATGTCTACAATAAGGTATGGTAACTACTAGCTAGTTTAATGTTGTACCTTATCTTAATCTAACATTTTGTTTTTGATGGAAATTGGATGTCAGCGGCGATACATCAATAGTGGCATATAGATATCATTTAGTGGAATTCTCACAACCTTATATTGAATCTGGCCTACACGTGGTGGTTCTCGAACAACCAGCAAAATCAAAAGAAACATGGATGTTTTGGCTGCCTTTACAAAGAGATGTGGTTGATGATGGCCTATGCATGTTTTTTGTGGGATTTGTTATTTGGTTGATTTGTAAAAGTAAATGAAGATCTAGGGATTTGGGTCCATTCTTTGGTTTTAGTCACTATTTATTTTTAACATAAATAATAAGTTCTCTGGATAACATAAAGTTTAAGAATGTCCATTTGAGTAAATTTCATAGCTAAGTAATATCAAGATCTAATAAATGCACCGACACAGAGGTATAATATTGTAAATGCACGACAATCAAAATAAAATATTACATTGTCATCTAATAACATCTACCATTTAGATATTTGTTAAAATACGTACTTTGGCAAATAACATACAATGATAAATTGTGATCGTATGACAAAGTAATAAGATTTTGCTGTGATAGTGCATGGTCCCTTCCTTATCTCTTTTCCATATAATAAAGTGGTTCAGATTTGTCATTTTGAAAAGCATAGTCCTAATTTTGATACATTTTCAATATGCGGGGTGAACCAATAAAGACCTTAGCTAAAGTTGTAATTGACAACAGTTGTTGCTATTTTCATTGTGGCAAATAGTTTCACGATAAGTTTGACATCATAACTATTTCAATAGTAAACCATACTGTGTTAGACATACAGAACCTTAAAGAAAGAAATTCCGATTGGTTGTGGCAGAATTCCTTCATTGTCAAGTACAACGCATATGCACGAAAGAACAATAACGAGCCAGCACAAAATGCACATGCACGTAAGCTCCATTGTAACCTAGCCATGGCACAATAACAAAGAACAATAACTAAAACATAAACACCAGCGCATCTGTCGAGCTTGACGCGTCAAAACAGGCTGTAAAGGCAAGAGCGGGTAAGTGGAGGAAATGATGCTGCAGCGAATCTCGAGGAAAGAGAATGCCGCTACGGAATCGGAGGAAGAGAATGTTGAGTTAGAGAATGCGCAAGAATACGAATCTTTGGAGCTTGAGAATACGAAGATGAAGATGAAGCAAGCGAATGAGGGCCAAAATCGATTAGGGATTTTCAATTTAATTATAAAATAACCTGATGAAAGCGCTTTTAAAAGCGCTTAAAGCCCATATATAAGAGCGCTTTTCTTTCAAAAGCGCCTTATCATAAGCTATAGTAGCGCTTTAAAAGCGTTTCTTAAGTCCACCCATAAGGCGTTTTTAAAAGATCTTCATAAGGCCCCTATAAGGCGTTTTCCGCCAGAGGTTGATATTTCAAATGCCTATGAAAGCGCTTTTTAAGCAAATTTTAAAGTCTACGAAGCGCTTTCTCTTAAAAGCACCTTGCGTTAAAAATATTTTTTGTAGTGCCATCACACCTTCAAGACATATTGCATACAAAAAAACCCTAGCCAAAGCTCCCAAATTTTTCAAGTTTAGGGCAAGGTCGAATTTCAATTTCAATTGATTTCAAGCCAAACCAAGCATCCATTCATCCTCTTGAGCCTTCCAGGAATCAATCAAGTCCCTAAGCAAGCAAGATTGTGCCCAAAACTCACTCCTTGAGTTGCACCGATTGGTAAAACTTCATGAATCTCAAACTTTATTTTAAGAAATATAAACAATTTCGATTCATATATTCATGTTCATACGATGTTTGTGTTATTTAGAACCATCGTGTGTGAGTTTTAACACAAGAATCAAGTTTCACCATTTTTAGGGAATGAAGGTTCTGATCATTTGTATCTCCTTGTACAAGCAGTTTCAATCGAAACTAAGGCCACCATTGAACTCTCGAGGGTCGATTTAGGGGCAGGCTTAAGCTCTTGTCTGAATCTTGTTATTTTTGCAGTTGGCATTTGGAGTGGTCGGAGAAGGCGATTGAGTTTAACCCAGCGTCTCGACCGTTGACCCGATCGAAGGCGTGGTGTGTTTTGATTTGTCCATTCAAATAGCCATGGGACCCACGCGTTGGTTAGAAAATCATAAATCATAAACTTTATTTCACTTATATTTATCAATGTGTCATTATTAATGGATGTATCACCACCCGATTTGTTAACCATGCGCGTGCTAAGTCTCTTCCTCTCTCAGGCGTGGGTTCGATCCTCACTTGCAATTTTTCATGATTTTCCGATTTTCACGGTTTACACTTACATACAATTGGAGGCAGGAGTTAACACCACTGGCTCGTGGCGCAGGTGGTCATGTTTTGGACCTATAACCCTCGGGTCCGGGTTCGACTCTGGCGGGACCATCCTTATTTTTTTAGCATTTGTTTCCTTAACATTTTTTCTATTTCTTATTTTCTAACCAATTTAATTTCTTTTCAAATTATTTTTAAATTATTTTTTTAAAACCTAAAAAATGTTTTAATTTAGATCTAGTCTTAAACCTTTATTTAATTTTTGACACAAAAACATTTGATTTTTCTTCTCATTTAAATTATTTTTCATAATTAAATACTAATTAATTAGAATTAGGTTTTTCTATATTAAAATCGATTTCCAAAATTACAAAAATATTTTCTCTTATAGTAATTAGGTTTCAAGCATTTTCCTAACACTTAGAATATTTTTTTCCATATTCATTTATTTATTTCGCATTTTAAATTCTAGAAATCGATGTATAGTCGCAGGATATTTTTGTAATAGTAGATTTAATTCTCGCACTTTTACTGCACCTCTTATTACGAAGCGCCCAAAGCCATGTAATAGCGTGTGACTCTATTTTCCGCTATTACTTTCACACTCTTATAAACTGTCTATACACTTCTTAGATGTATGGCTAATAGGATTGTATGGTAAGACTAATTAATCAATCTTAGATTACCCTAACATCAAGATAAATCTACGAAAATAATACACTCTCACACTTTCACCTTAGGTATCCTCTCTTGTTTCCTTGGATAAAATGGTCATGTCCCTCAAACTTAGGGGTATTTCATTAGCAAAGACGCTACTGAATAACATCATCATAGTCCCTTGATACAAAGATCATAGTCCTCGATGTTGCCTCACGAATATATGATATTGTTCCTCGGTTGTTGCCTACAAATAAGTGATGATCGTCCCTACGAATTTGCTAAGGTATCCTTACATGTTGCCTTCAATGACCATTCGACATCTCTACGTGTCCCTTCGCATCCAACGGATAGAGTTACCTACCAACTAATGGTATGGATAGCGATATCCTAAAGAGAAGAAAATAACAAAACGATCTTCTCGGTAGGTAATAAGACTTTTAAATTGCTTTCTCCAATCAAAACAAATACTTTTCACACCTCACATTCTTTTCAAAATACTTTCAAATGTTAACTTTGTATACATTCCAACGAGAATCATTACAAAGCTTTTACAGTTCAAAGAAACATTTCCAAACACTTCGTATACATTCTTGAGGAATGATATAAGAATCATTATGAAGTCAAAAAGCGAAATACTTTTCAAATACTTTTCAAAATACTTTTCAAATCACACACACACAGTGAAGCAAGTTTTCAAAAAAGTGAGCTAAAACAATTAAGAGCCCGTAGATAACTATGGATAGAAAGGGTGTTAATACATTCCCTTTTCATAATTAGCTCCTGTACTCAAAATCTATCAAAGATCTTTCTTGTTTTTTTCACCTTTCCTTTATTAGATAAAATAAAAAGTCGGTGGTGACTCTTTCTATCCGCACATTAGCGATAAAACGCAAAACTAACAAGTCAGTTCTTCCACCATGTTACATACATCATAGAAAAGTTGTCGGTGCATTACATATACCAAAAGGAATTCTCTGATATACACAAAAATACCGAAGGCATCTAAAAGTGTTTTTCATGGTCCTCAGGATATACTAGAATTTGATTGTAACAGAAAACCATCTAAGAAACAATAGAAGTTTTGTCCTGACAATATCTCTAGCATTTGGTCCATGAGCGTTAAAGGAAATGACCTTTCCTTGTAGCTTGATTAAGCCTATAATAATCAATGCTCTTTCTCCATCCTGGCGACGGTTCTTGTGGAATCAACTCATGATTTTCATTATGGATCCTCCTTTTTATTAGAATAACTTAAACATGGCTCACATAAGCTATCGGAAATATGAGATCATCTCAACTTTCATAATAGTTTTATAACATCTTTTATCACTACTTCCTTCATGGTAGGATTCAAGAAGCGTGGTTACTGCGACCAACTTGAATTCTTTCTCCATCATGATCTTATGCATACAATAGGTCGGGTTAATTCCTTTCAAATTTGATAATACCCAACCCTATTGTTCTTTGGCTTTCTTCAAATCTTGAATTAAATGATGTTCCTATTGTTCAACCAAATTGTTACTAATAATCGCCGGTTTTTACAACCATCATCTAGAAACACATACTTAAATGAGGAGGCAACATCTTCAACTCAAGTTTAGAATCTTCAATACTTTTCACATCTTCCAACTCTTGACCTTTGCATAAAAGGACTAACTTCCTCGATAATTCAAGTTCATTCAAGTTTTTTCATGGGGAGTTGACATATGAATTTCTTGGTTACTTCCATTATAGCCCCATCGGTTCCATCAATTCCAAAACTATCATTTGTATATTTGGAATGCTTAATGGCTTCGAAAATATTAAAACAAACCTCTTCATCTTGAACTCTCACTTTCATTGACCATCATCAACATTAATCATCCCATTATTTCATACAAGGTCGTCCAAGAATCAATGGTGCACCATGATCTTCCTCCCTATCAATAACAACAAATTCAATTATAAACAAGAATGTGTCCACCTTTACTAGAACATCATTCGCTACCTCCGTGAGGATGAGTTGTAGACTTGTCGGCCAATTGCAATGTCATTGGTGTTGCTTTCATCCAGCGCCCAATCTCTCTTCATAACGATAACAAACAAATTGATGTTAGAGCTCAAATCAATTAAACCTTTACCAACATAAATACCTCCGATTGTAATTCATAAAGTAACCTTTCCTGGATCATTTTCCTTTCGTGGTAGAGTCTGTTGAATGATTGCACTACAACTTGCATCAAGAATGATTGTTTCTTGGTCCGTATATCTTCTCTTATTTGTAAGGATGTCCTTCATGAACTTCATATGTGAATTTATTCTATTGCCTTGGAAAATGGAATATTGATTTGTAATTGACAAAATATATCCATGAAACCGAGCATAATCCCAACACTGTCCTTCTTGAATAAGACGAGGATAAGGAAAATTTTGAATTAGAATAGTGTTCAAATTATCCTTCCCTTTTTGCTTTTTTAATCTTTTCTCTTATATTTTTTTTCCACTTATTCTTTCTAATTTTCCCTTTTCAACTAATTCTTCATCAACTTTTTTTCTACTTGTATCTCATCTTCTTGTTCTTTTCTATCACCATCTCTTCCTCAACAACCTCATCACCCTTCTTGTCATTTTCTTCTACACCATTAAACTCTTCCAACTCTAGTTACAATTTCCTTCAAATTTTCCTTAGGTTGGTTTGAGTGTTAGTATAGAAGGATGACCAAGTTGTTGTTTGGCTATTTGCTTCTGTTGCCCAATTTGGCTTTACGATTTTTATTTCCGCCTCATTGCTTTTTGGATAGCCATCGAATTTTTATGAATTGGGTGAGTTTCTCAACTTTGAACTTCCACTTTGAGGTAGTGGAGGTTAAGTGGTATTTTGAAGAGGATTTTGACGGTTTGAAGTTCGGCATCTTGTTCTCAACCTTGTTGATAACCTTGATTATTTCTTCTTTATTGGTAACCTTGGTTGTTTTAATAAGTTTGTTGTCTTGATTGATAGCCTTTTGATTTTAATTTGGTTCCTGTTGTACCCTAAAATTTTCTCCTAATTTTAAGGTCAAGATACATTCTCATGTTCATATGGTTCTCAATTTCTCAAAGAACTACTCAAAGATTGATCGACAAAGCAATCAACCCATTGACTAGTGTGTTTCCTTTTCTCAAAGGAAATTGAATTTTCAATGCCCTCAAGTACTTCATGCTTCCTCATATGTCTCAAAATATCTCCATGTCAAGTTTCAAACTCACGGACAAGTTTGATCGTCAATTGCTCGGATATTTCAATTGTATTGGACAAAAGTCAATTATGGTCAATATACAATCAACCGTCATTTTTGGCCAACATCAAGATTTTTAATTTTACATTCATCATTTGATCAAGGGTTGAATATTCATCAAGAAACTCAATATTCATCAAAAGTCAAAAGTTACTAAATTAGGGTTTCCTTAGGATAAGTCACCGAATGAATTTAACATAACTTTCACATACTTCATCACAAATTCTCAACCAAAGCTCATTTTAAAGAAATTAATTCTACAACTTTTTCTCTTACGGGTTTTCCCAAAAATGCTTTATTTGTGAGATATGGGCCAAGACAATACCTCCTTTCAAAAGAGAGGTTTTAGAGGATATCTTAAGATTTCTAAGTCCAAGATCATCCTCAAATGTTGATAATTGAGCCAGATATGATTGGTACAAGTTTGGCCTTTTGAAATTACATGAAGTAAATATTGAGCAATCTTGAAATTTTGGCCTAATGGGCCTAACTGGTTTCAAACATGTCCATGACCATAAATAAGACCTCTAATCCATGCTCATATTTTTTGATTTTATTCAATTAAAACTAAATAAATTAAATAAAATACAAAATAATGAATTAATCGGGGCCTTGTTTAAAATCCACGGAGGCTCAAAGGATAAGTCTTGGAAGCCAAGGAACTGCGGTAGC